>JAWNZC010000335.1:1420000-2020000 GCA_035771165.1 Paragorgia papillata | reverse complement strand
GACACTCTAACACGCTCTAACCATTGGACCACTAGAACTCAGATAGCAGAGCAAGGTTATTTAAGGACTGGGCACAGTCTAAGGTATAATTACCTTCAATAACCTTGCTCTGCTATCTGGGTTGTAGTGGCCCAATGGTTAGAGCGTCTGGCTAGCATTCAGAAGGTTGCGGGTTCGAGTCCCGCTTAGAGCTCAGAGTTTTTCTGAGTATTACCAACACAGCTTGTACAGCAAACAACTGACAATTATTACTAACATCAAGCTGCAATTTCTGAAACTAACAAATAAATAATACTTCAATTTTTTTAAAGCAAACAGAAATCGCTCCGTACAATCATGAAAACTTTATTACATCAGATCATCGTGCTAAGTATATTGGTCATTAATCTCGATGGTACGATGCAACAACCTTGCGTAGAAGGCGAACCAAAACCTGGTAAGAAAATATTATATGTTCAACAAAAACACGTCTTTGTTTTTACAGTCAAAATGGAAATACCTTCCCACTTCTTCATCTGTAGTTCGTTGCGTATATTACTGTATTATATGGCTGGACTTGTTTTCGGGTCATTACGCCAAACGGCGCACGCTGATTGGTTGCTGAGAGGTCCGGAAAAAGCTGTAATGCTCTCTCGGCACTGTGAGAGGGCATTACGTCCTTTTTAATGACCTGCAAGTTTTGGCGGGAAAATTACTGAGTTGATTTGAATGAAAATAAAAGCGAATTAGATATATTCGTTGGAAAATTTTGAACAATCATAGGTCCTGAAACATTAGTGTTTCTTTTTATAAAAACTTCTTATTTAAAAGCGCGAAAAATAAAAGCCTAACAGGTGTAAACATGAAGCGAAACGAACAAGCTACAAAAGTAAGAACTAAGGTGAACAGCGACACCTGATCAAGACAAACGTAGAACTAAAAACAGATAAGAAAACAAACCAAAAGCCATATAATAAAAGGCTTATTAACCTCGTTTTCTCGGTCTGTACGGGAAAGTATTTGCCCTCGGTTTCTCTCGCACAAACCTCGCTCCTTCGTCGCTCGGTCTGTACGAAAACCTCAGGCAAATACTTTCCCGTACAGACCCAGTATTTCTGTATCCGCTACCGAACCCCGAGAAAATTGTACATAAATAGTATAATTTAATGGCATTTAATCATAATACAATGGATGTTTATCCCAAATCGATACCAACAGAATTGGCGACTTTTATCGCAAGACTTTCCTCGCTCTTTGGTAGCGGCTACAGAAATACAGTAATACACAACCAACTACAGAAGCGGAAGTGGGAAGGTATTTACATTTTGACTGTAATTCACCCAGCAAAATCTTGTTGTTGATGCTTTTGTGTTTTTTCATCGTTTCCCGGTAGAAATGGGCGTACGTCAAATTTGAAGTAGAATAGTAAACAATATATAGTGGTATAATATATCATATAATATTTACTATAGTATATAAAAATCTTATACTGGTATCAAGATGCTTCTCGATAAAGGATAAGGATAAAGGACTGGGGGCTAATCATCCTTACTTGCAGCCAGTGGCTGAATTGCGAAGGACGCAGATCAACGTGGCCGTGTCGAGGCATATCAAAGGCGCTCCAAGCAGCCGCCAACAACACAGTTCAGACCACGGATCACAGCTAAGATGTTAGGTGTTGATTTTATGGAGGGAGGAAAACCGGAGAATCCAGCGCAAAACCCTCGAAGCACAGGAGAGATCAACTACAACTCTACTCACATGAGTCCAAGCCCGACAACGGGGTCATTCCCAAGCGGTCACCCATCCAAGTACTAACCCCGTCTAACCGGGCTTAACTTTTTGGTGAGAAGCAGCGCGCTAACAGCACACGCCACCCGTGCTCCCGCTTCTCTCACGTGGGCAGCACGGGTGGCGTGTGCATGCATGCTGTTAGAGCGCTGCCTCTCACCATGGTAGTACAAAGTTAAGCCCCTGAGTTGGACGGGGTTATACTTGGATGGGTGACCGTCTGGGAATAACCCACCTTGCTACTCATGAGTAGAGTTTAGTTGGTCTCTCCTGTGCTTTGAGGATTTTTCGCCGGGTTCTCTGGTTTTCGTCCCTCCGTAAAAATCAACACCTAAATCTTAATGTACTGTTTAATAAACGAGCAGGAGGAACTGATAAAACACGAACTGCGAGTTTATTGAATGGCTTAAAAAACGAACCACTTGGCAAGTTCATTGGCGTAGTAAGTTTGAAAAATAACCTTGTCTAAGCCGAGAAAATCAGAGCTAAAGTTTATGTAAATCAGGAGGTATCTTTATCACATATAAAGACACGATACGGTCATGATTTTCTTTTGTGTTTTCCTCATGAATTATTAATGAGTTTTTGAAAACTATTTCATATATATTGTACGCATATAGCTATACGTACTATTTATCTATTCTGTTGTACACTGTAATGCGCATTCGATCATTACGTCATGAAGAATGCGCAATATATAAATCACTAATTATCACTATTATCACTCACGTCCTCAAATGATTTTTTCTTTTAATTTTGTTTCTTTATTATTTGGGGGATTTTCTCAGAAATTTTTGCAAAGGCCTCTCTTTGGAGATATACGACGCCATGAAAATACTGAATCATCGACAATTATTATTAGCGCACAATTATCTATTTTGTCTACTTTAGGTCAGACGCAACCCGATCTAAATATTACGATTTTACCATCTACTACAATCCGTGAAGGAGAGAACGTTACGATAAAATGCGACGCAGGTGAACCCAGATTTCCTGACCCAGATGCCGGGGCGGTGCTACTACCAAGAATTATACTAATTATACTTGGCAACGTGACTGTCACATGCAAACATGAGTACTATATTAAAACGTGTGACTATGTTTCAAGCGACTTCGTCAAAGGACATCCAAAAAACGCTACGTGCAAGGCATATAACATGGTTGAAGAGTGTCGTGTCAAATCAATTGAAATAAATGTGAACGGAGAGGCAGGTACGATATCATGCATGGCAGTATATATATATTCATTTAAACACGGACTGGTTTATTTTGAATTCACATGTGTAAACATCATAATCATTATTATCATTGTAGTGATAACTTCCACAAATATTTCCCTTATAGGTTATTGAACTTTATATAACATAGATACAACGGCGTTTCTGGTTGGCTGCCGTGCGTGCTCCATTTAACAAATAGATTCTATTTTGCCGTTGTCTGTTCAGTTATAGATCAATGCAGATGACGTCACAACGTGAAGAACAAAAAAGTGGCTGACGAAAACGCAGTCGAGTGGGTCACTGATGTTCTTACCATGTTGTGACATCTTCTGTGCATCTATAACTGAACAGACAACAAAAAAATGGAATCTATTTGTTTTATACAATAAAAATTTTTAAGGTTTTTGTCGAAACTCTTGCTGGATTTTGGGGCATGAAGAAGGAAAAAAGCAAGTCAGCTGACGTGATCTGACGTGACCAAGTGTCTGTCCTCAACAACCAATGAAAACACACGTAGCAACGAGAGTATTGTATAAAACTCGATGGGGCACGGCAATTTCAAACGTAATGAAACTCATTTTTAATCAGCGAAATATATATTGTCTTCCGTTGTCTTTTTGTCTGATTCTCTGTTATAAGAGAAATCGTTCACGGTTTGGCAAGCTCCATTGAGTTATGGATACACTTGGGAGGTTGGGAGAGCACTAAAAAATCTACAGTTGTTCCGGGTTATCGCCCCAACCTCGTGCATCCATAACTCGATGGAGCACGCCAAATCATGAACCATAGGCCAACCTATAGGATCCTATAAGTTTGTCATATTAAGTAATTGGAACGTTTCCTATAGGCCATCTATATGAATACAACCCTATAGGCAATCCATATATAGACCTCTATAGGATTTGGGGGGTCTATAGGTAATTTGAACGTTTTCCATAGGATACGTATAGACGCCTCAAGACGTTTATCGTAAGGGTTAAAAATTTTATACGTGGATGAAGAAAATCAGGAACATATAAAATAGACATATCAATGAAATTTCTAAACATCCACTGATTTTTTTTTAGATAAAATAATAAGAATAAAAATGGCCACATTATATATATAAGATAATGAATTAAGAGATTGATTCATATACATGAACTTTAGCAAACGAGCATAAAAGCCACAAGTATTCATAATTATTATACTTCAAATCAACAATTACTGCTTCTTGTTGCTATTATTTCTTCTCTATAGCCAACACAACAGAAAGACCACTTACAAACATGACAACGCACGTTCCAACGGCAAGTAAGGGTAAGTTATCTAGACTGCAGATAATATATACCCACGCCAATTTCTAACGGATATCACAACAAGCATTACAGTTACTCCAAAGTATCTTAAAAGACTATTCACCTATTCATCTAAAAATGTGATGTCTCAATTTCAGCTTGATGAATATGAATATATATATATATATATATATATATATATATATATATATATTGTATAGCTACACTGATGAGCTGTAGTACAGCGAAACACCGTGTCTGTAGATTGAACTATATATATATATATATATATATATACATATGTAATATTTATAAACCGCGCAGGAGGGCTTTATCGGATATAAAACACGAGGCGATAGCCGAGTGTTTTAGAGCCGATAAAGCCCGTACTGCAAGGTTTTTAAATGGCTTCTAAAAAGAATCACTTCATACGTTCATTGGCGTAGTAATTTTGAAAATTAAGCTTATCTCAGCCGTTAAAAACCAGTGAGAAACTTAGAGCGAGTCTATATCACATATATAGATCCGATACGCTCATGATTTTTCTTTGTGTTTTCCTCATGAATTATTAATGAATTTTAGAAATATATATATATATATACCATTTACAGAATGAGTGGCCGTTCTGTATCGGGGTATACATACAGTATCCCGATACAGAACGGACACGAATTCTGTAAATTACTTCTAAAACGATCTATTCGGTGAGTTCATTGGCGTAGTAATTTTTCTTAAAAAACGTTGTCTAAGTCGAGAAAACCAAAGCTAAAGTTTATAAAAAACGTACGATGCATGCAGAAGGAAAAAAACCTAGTCAATATTGGGCTAAAATAAAAAGAGAGTTATAAAACTTTTTACTTACAACTTAAAAAATACAGAATTATATATAGCAGTTAATTCACAATTACTTAACAATGATGTATATATTTACGACGAAAACCATCCATATAATAAGCTCATACAGAAATCAAATTTTGAAAATTGAAGTTGTCTGAGCCGCAAAATCGAAGAAAAAGTTCATCGAAAATAGCGAGCGTGTCTCTATCATATATAGAGACACGTCACGGTCATGATTTTCCTTTGTGTTTTCCTCATGAAGTATTATTGAGTTTTTTAAGTAATAGTTCAAATACGAGACGGAGGACTTTACCGGGATTTCAAAGTCCGAGTGCTTTTTGAAAAGGCGAGCCAAAGGCGAGCCTTTTTAATGCACGAGGGCTTTGTAATCCTGGTAAAGTCCGACGTCGAGTATTTGAACTGACTTCTCAAACTCAAAACTCCGAAGATACCTCTGAAACGTAATATAATTTGCCTTATTTCAAAGTCCCAAGACTTTGAAAACGTATTTTGCATTATTTCAAAATACTAGTACTTTTCCTCCGATTTCAAAGCACTGATTAAACATTAATTTATTTTGTTTTTGGTTCATGAATTATTAATGAGTTTGAGAAATATACATAAAGAATTATACATAGATAAACCGGCAGATCATATTCATTAAATACATAAACAGGAACAAAATATACTTGTGTATAGGCCAATAAGATAACTATAATAAATAGGCATTAAAGGGCAATAGCACTAAGGCCACGTTTACACTATTACGGTACGGTGGTGGTCCAGATTGGGGTGAGCGTTCGTAGCAAAAAAAATCACATCTGTTTACACTATGACGCTACGGTAAATTTACCATAGCGTCGTGACTTGCAGCCGGAGTGCTAAGCGTAGTGACTACGCTACGGAAAACCACTCTAGTGGAAACACAACAAAGAAACGTAGTGATTTTTCAACGGAAGACTGACCGTACCGTAATAGTGTAAACGGGGCCTAAAAATTAAGTTTGTCTGATTTGAAAGAACTCGTAAAATTGTAATAGAACATCCTTTACAACTTTTTCGTATCTCTCTTCGTTTTCAAGATATTTCAATTTGTTTGATATGTAAATGAGATGGTCTCTGACGTCAGGTGTGGGGTATAATATTTTCCCATGTATCAAAACCAGTTATATCTCTAAGTTTGTTCAGCGAAATCATTTGAAACTGTGCACATAAAAACTCCTTGCGACGCTGAACATTTCATGTTAGTATATATATGTAAGTGATTTTGCTCTGTATGAAAATATTTTACCCCACTCTTGACGTCAGAGACCATCTCATTTACATATCAAACAAATTGAAACATCTTGAAAACGCAGAAAGATACGAAAAAGTAGAAAAGGGTCTTCTATTACAATTTTACGAGTTCTTTCAAATTAGACAAACTTAATTTTTAATGCCAATCCCCTTTAACAACAATAGTCTTTGTTTTACATTTTTGTAACAGTTTCAACCAAAGGATCTACAAGAATTTCTACGACAAGTATGTATAAATAATGATTTGAGATGAAATGATATACGAGATTGTATGCATTATAATTATTTATTATATGGCACAAGTTACTTCCGTTGAAATCGTGTGTTCTCATTGGCTGAGACGCGTCACGTGCCGGTCGATAATTTTCCGTGTTACGGATTTTAGCAGACATGTTGCTTGCAACTAAACAATGAAAGAAAACCGCAGAAATTTTGTGAATTCAATAACCTGAGGACTAAATTATGTATGAGTGGGACGATGAGCAAACTGGCAGTGAGTTTTAGGATTCCGAAAGCGATGACAACAAGAGCAACAACATTGAAAACGATGAGTCTATGTCACACTAAACTGACTAAAGCATAGAGATCATATAAATACTAGAGGGGGCATTGGCGGGAAAATTTGGTAACCACATGGCAGCCGCCATTACCTATGATATTTCAGTCAATTGGTTGGCAAATGTACTAGACCCAGTCCTTTGCCAACCAACGCGCCTAATGTTTGCCTCCAAAAAAATCCAAGATGGCGGCGTTCAATTGGTTACCCGCGGTTGGCTGAAATTAAGATAGGATGCCCTGCGAGCAGAGCCTTCTTAATACTAGAGGGGGTAAGTATTTATATGATCTCTATGGACTAAAGTACGTATCAAGACAAGGTATAAATGTAAGGTATGTAGTTTCAAAATGCCATATAATAAACTTCTTATTAACCTCGTCCGCTTGCTCATTACGGAAAATATCAGACCTCGGTCTTTATGCACAGTCAAGACCTCGGTCTGATATTTTTCCGTAATGACCGCGCTCTCGGTTAATAAGAAGTTAATAATTAACCTATTCAGTTATACTGAAACAATTATTGTTGTCTTAACTATTTTTAGGTAGCAGTCAGACAAAAACTGCCAAGTTTGCGATAATCGTTTCCGCCATCATTGCTATTGTGGCTATCGTTGCTGCTGTAGTACTCGCCTTTAATAAGAGCCAGTAGATTGACAGAAAAAAATGGTCAAATTAATTATGTGATCATGTTTTATTGGGTTACAAACTTTGCAATAATCGTTTCCACCATCATTGCTATTGTGGCAATCATTTCTGCTGTAGTACTCGCCTTTAATAATAATACCAAGTAGATTGACAAAAAAAATGGTGGTCAAATTAATTATTTGATCATGGGTTACATACACTGATCTCAAAAGAAAACTGGATAGTGCAACCTATTGTCCACTGGTTCATAAAATGAAGCCAGCTAAACAAAAGAAATCCGTCATTACTAAGGGACCAAACATGCTGAAAAATGTCTTTATGTCTTCTTAAAACGTCTTCTGTACCAAAAAAGAATATTGAACTATATTTTCTTTCAAAGATTCAACATCTCATTCAACAAAATGTTTATATCGGTGCCAGAATACGCTAGAAAGACCATCACTTGGTCCCTTAGTAATGGGTGACTTCCGGCTTCATTTTGTAAACAATAAATACTTAATCCAGTTTTATTTCGAGATCAGTGCTTACATACTGGAATTGATGGTACCGAAAATGATGGCGGCGGTACATTTAACCACAATGCTTTGCGACCTCAATCCTCAAATCAGTTCAAATAACAACTAAACATTGTTTATCATGTTAACATGGATTAAGTATAAGCAAGAACTTCATTACTACCAAAGTTGATCTTTTTAAATACCTAGCTTCTGATAATTGTACAAGAAACAATATATACTGTCCGCAAAGGATTGTGGTTAAATGTACAAGTCGCCATCTTTTTCGGTACGCTCAATTGTACGTTTGCTGTAGAAAACGTCACTGCAGGAATTACTGATTTCAAAATGTGAGCTATCCAAAAACTCTAAATCGAAGTAGTTTATCGAATTAATGTATTGCGTTACATATCATTTTCACGTGCCTATTTCACCTGTGGGGATTTTACATATTCGTAATCTTTGGGTTCTCCTGAGCAAAATTGCAATATATCTTGTCAGCCGAAAATTTCATCTTCATGGAGTTTTTCGCTGTCAAAGTTACCGGATGTGATGTCACAAGAGGCATTCCAAACCAGTTTTCTTTTGTTACTTGCCACAAAAATGCCTCTTGTGACATCACATCCGGTAACTTTGACAGCGAAATACTCCATGAAGATGAAATTTTCGGCTGACAAGATATATTGCAATTTTGCTCAGCAGAACCCAAAGATTACGCATATGTAAAATCCCCACAGGTGAGATAGGCACTTTAAAGCCCTCGTCGAGCTCTTTCCAGCTGGTGCAGGTCCCGTGACCTAAACGTCATGTGGGCGTGCTGCCTAAAAATTCTAACCCTACACATGTAAGTAGTTTGTCAGATTATTCATATGTATATAACATATATAACATCTGTGGAAAATAAAAGAAGTATTCAAAAGTAGTAATGTTGGTAATGTTGAAATCGCTGAAAGAAACAGAAAACAACCTCAAATACGATAGTGATATTGTGAGGCAAACGGAAGCTGTATATAGACCCTTCTAAGGGGCCGTTTACATGGACAAACATTGTCTCTGGTAGAAGGGTCACCCTGCCCCCGAGCTACCTGGGGGAGCCAACTTTGTGTTCATTTTACTTAGTCTCGACAGCGAGCGTTTACATGGGGAATTTCATACTTGTCTCGGGTGGTAGGGTCGCCCTGGGGTAGGGCACCCTCTTTGCGAGGTAGGGGTACCCTCGGGGACGAGATAAAGTTTACTCGCCTACCCGAAGCAAAACTGCGAAACAAAATGGTGGAAGAAAGTGAAACAATTTATAGAGCAGCAAATACGAAGCGGAAAAAATGATCTTGGTCTCCAACAATGATTGAAAACCTGATAATTGACCTGAAGAAGTATAAAAGCTTCTGTGAGTTTAATTCTATCGTTTAATTCTAACAGTACAGTTACAGTTTCTTCCCGACGATCGGCTATCTCAAATTAGATGCATTAAACTATACCCAGTCCTCCAGGCTTAAACCGATTCAGAAGTCATAATCTAATTCCTCATGTAAACACGCGACAAAGTTGTCTCGGGGGGTAGGGTGTCCCTCTTACCCGAGCCAACTTTTAGTCCATGTAATAAGAACAGAATACGTAATTTTCCGCCATCGACGTCATTTTCAGCTTTTTGAATTCTATTGAAAATATACAAAAGCTAATACAATAAACTGACGAAATTGGAAATTATTCCAAAGAAAAATTGAAAATTCAAATTCATTAATAATTCATGACGAAAATTCAAAAGAAATGAATGTTTAATCAGCATCTTTAAGTAATAGATAAATCCCGAGAACGAGGGATTTATCTGACTTAATTTATTATCGAGGAGGTTTTCCAACAAAGTTTTGTCTTTTTTTTTCCACCTTGGACAAAGATTTTCCTTGTTTTTTTTCTTCATTTCGTATCTAATTATTATTCAAGGTCTTTATGCGATATAAAGACCTCGGAAGAACAAAGTTAATAGGCACTAGTGGCTCAAATTCAGCTTTTTCTGAGTTAAAATGATCTTATTTAACCTTTTCTACGACTCATAAACAAAGTGTTCATCGTTTATACTTACAATTTGATAAGTAAGTTATTCGGCTCGCCATTGTAAATGCCCAAAAAGATCGGCCGCTCATATTTTAACTATTACTAAAAGGGTCTATATACAGAAGTTTACCGTGCACACCGTCCGCGCGCTTTTATAGTTTGCTCAGCTTTTTAGGTACAAAACTGAATATATTACAAAAAGAACCACAGGGAGCCCAACTCTGACGCCTCTCTTTTTGTTTTATTATATTGAGCTTGCCTGAAAACCGAGGCCGCTTAACAGTTGTGTAAGCTGGGATCGCGGCGCTTCTCTTAACAGTTGGTAATATATGCATATATATGCAAATTACAGCGCGCGGTAATTTGAAACTCGAAACAGCTGTGCCACGTGAATGGCGCGTGACGCTACACGACACACAACGCAGCAGCTTTCAGTGAGCGTCACGCGCCATTCACGTGGCACAGAAGCCCACAGCTGTTTCGAGTTTCAAATTACCGCGCGCTGTAATTTGCATATATATGCATATATTACCAACTGTGTCTGTTAAGAGAAGCGCCGCGATCCCAGCTTACACAACTGTTAAGCGGCCTCGGTTTTCAGGCAAGCTCAATATAATAAAACAAAAAGAGAGGCGTCAGAGTTGGGCTCCCTGTGAAAGAACAACATGTCGAACGTTTCGAATGATTCCACTTAAATAAATCGGAATATAATATTGCGCTTTGTATTTCCTATACGTCAACAAACCACACCAGGCATAAAAGTTTCTTTTGTTTTTGTCAAAGACAACTTTTACTCGGTATTCCATTTTCGTTACGAAGGATGTAAATACTTAACATTTTTTCGATACGCGTCTGTTTCCCTTGCCTCTTCTTTCAAATGCATGCCAATGCCATGCCTGGTCTAAGGGGCCAGCTAGCCCGCGGTTATGCAGTACCGGTGTCACGGTCTCAGTGATCCCCCAGTCTGAGTTATCCCCCAAGACCAACTGCGCAGTTATCCCCTGCTTTTCTGCATTGATATTGTCGTTGTTCTAACTAAAAAAATACGTATAATCATGGAAACTATACTTTTAAAATGTCTGTGATTATTACGAATGTCAATACCATGTATTAAACTAATGTAAATAATAGTTCGCTAAGCTTTCGTCTCGCTAAACTCGATACTTCATCAGGGCATAAAAGAACGTGATAAAAGTATGGTTTCCATAATTATACGTATTTTTTTGAGTTAGATAAACGACAATATCAATGAAGAAAAGCAAGGGATAACTGCGCAGTTGGTGCTAGGGGATAACTCAGACTGGGGGATCACTGAGACCGTGACACCTGTCTGATTTTATGTCCCGAAAATCTTATTACGACTATTTGAGAAATGCAAACTCACATAACGAAGCAAGATTGGGTTTGTTTTTCTGTAGGTATAGCACACGGAGTATTATAATTCCTTTTTGTAGTCGAAGAAAGATATTCGTGACATCAAATCAGCCCAGTAACGGGCTAGCCCGCCTCATATATAAACAACAATCGAAATATAGTAAGGTTAGATATACGGCCGAAACAGAGAACGTAGGAATCTAACGTTTGACCCTCTCTGACGAAGGGCCTTCGCTCGAAACGTTAGATTCCTATAGTTTCGGCAGTATATCTAACCTTACTATATTTCGATTGTTGTTTCTACACTGCCTACGCAGCACGCTACTTTTATTTCATATATAAACAGCCCATATAAGTTTTTTTTCTTGCTATATCAAGAGATTGTAGTATAAGTACAAACTTCCTGTTTTGAATATAGAGCATTCGGACACTTTTCGTGAGGCTTCCATACTTCAAAAGGCTTTGTACTTTCTGAAAGGTCATATATCTCTTCACTTGAGTTTCCTCAGACAAAAGAATAAGAGAACAAGAACATGCATTTGAGGTTTACTAGCATTTGTAGAACGTGTGTTCTGTGAACTAGCTCAGTTGAGTCACTTTTATAAGCCACATTTATATATTCAGAAGACTCGTTGACGGATACTGCTTGAAATACATCAGGATACTCACAAGACACTAATATAAGGTAAATTTAACAACTGTTTTTACGTTCTGTTTCTCAGTTTCATATATAGAGGTAATGAAAATGGTTTGAGTCAAAATAAATCTATGACTTGGCTTTTGAAACATATTAAGGATGACCCGACTTCCTTGATTATTGATTTTACTGACTCTTAATTAATTGAAAGGTCGCTTGAAATCAATTTTGTTCAGTTGTTTAGATCCGAAGCGGCCAACTGATCGTACGTATCAAATTGAGAATCGCCAGAGAGTGTGAAAATTATCACATCACGAATGATTGTTTACGGAAACACTGAAAGACCAATACAATCGTTCAAAGTCGATCGCTTCAGTTTATTAACCCTTTACAGGACACTTAAAAGATTGCCATTATAGATAAATATAAATTTCAGTAGTATTACAAGCAGTCAAATCAAAATTTGAATTACAACTGCAACGGTCAAAAAAGATGAAAAACTTGAATATTTTAAATTAACACTGCGTTGTATTATAAAAACTGTTTCTATTATTATTTAACCGGTGATATGTATAGATAGATAGATACCCATAGATAGATAGATAGATAGATAGATAGATAGATAGATAGATAGATAGATAGATAGATAGATAGATAGATAGATAGATAGATAGATAGATAGATAGATAGATAGATAGATAGATAGATAGATAGATAGATAGATAGATAGATAGATAGATAGATAGATAGATAGATAGATAGATAGATAGATAGATAGATAGATAGATAGATAGATAGATAGATAGATAGATAGATAGATAGATAGATAGATAGATAGATAGATAGATAGATAGATAGATAGATAGATAGATAGATAAGTAGCAAGTTCGAAAACATATGAGTAGAGTGCTCAATACCGACGTAGAGCGGAATAGTAAGACAAAAGGACAAACTTGAGTTCCTTCATTTTTATTTTTTTCATATATATATATATATATATATAGTCTTCTAAAATTCATTAATAATTCATGAGGAAAACACAAAGAAAAATCATGAGCGTATCGGATCTATACATGTGATATAGACTCGCTCTAAGTTTCTCGCTGGTTTTTAACGGCTGAGATAAGCTTAATTTTCAAAATTACTATACGCCAATGAACGTATGAAGTGATTCTTTTTAAAAGCCATTTAAAAACCTTGCAGTACGGGCTTTATCGGCTCTAAAACACTCGGCTATCGCCTCGTGTTTTATATCCGATAAAGCCCTCCTGCGCGGTTTATAAATATTACATATGAGTTTAAATAAATCAACATATTTGATTAGCATTTGAAATTAGGTTGTGGGTTTGAGTGCCGTGTCTAAAGAACTCAGAGTTTTTTTGCGTATTAACAGCTTTCGACAGCTTGTAGATGCATGCAGTAAAAACCGTACTAACAAAATTTTCAAATCTACAAACTGGAATACAATATACAATACAATATGTGGCCTGGTCTCGGGTAGCATGCAGTGCAGACGTTAGGAAGAGATTGGGGAGATATGCCAGCGGTTATCGCAGCACCGTACTGTGTGCGAGTTAAACACCGGAGTCATTCAGCATAACGGCAATTAAAGAAGACCAATACTATAATTATATGTTAACGCGTCTTTGGCAACAAACTTTATTCTTTGAATAAATTAACCTCAGTATAATTCCATCAAAGCGGACTAAATGTTGTTATTACTTTCTTATACTCAGTTGACTTTAATTCAACATTATTACCCAATTTCAACGTCATCCAAGGCTCCGAACGGCTCAACACACGCATCAAACATGCGTGTGAATAAATGTAGAATATTATAGGGTTTTATTACGGAGCCAATATAGTTTTAGACAATACATTAATTCACAATTCGATTATATTCCCTATAGATGTCGTGTTTGTATTTCATTCACGGGCAGAACTAGATGCATTAACACTTTCAACCTTGAATGCCCTTTTTAGTATTTTACTCCGGCTAACGCCAGATACTTGTCACTGAAAGGCCTTTCTTGTTGAAAGGGTTAAAACCTATCTCAATTAATGAGACAAGTCAATATTATAATAGGAAATAGAAATTAATGGCGTTAGCAATACCGATTAAACGTAATATCTTAATTGGTTATAAAATAACAGTAATTAAAATCGCTGTTGCAATGAATATCAATCATTAGCATATACCTCGCAGGTGAATAGTGCTTTTCGCGCAATCTGATTGGTTCCTCTAGCTCGGGATATCCTGCACTATTCACCTGCAGGCAAAACAAGATGGCGACCAGTTTTGCTTTGTTTACCGAGGCAGGAGATTTTGTTGATAAACAAGGGTGATGTAGTAGAATAACGAGAAAAGTCAACAAAATTAAGTAGAAGAGTGTCCACAGGTATGTTTCTTTACAATTTTCTAGCCATTAATATATTCAAAAGCTGTAAAAACTGTTTTGTCGACAAATAATTGAGTACACCGAGTTGCTGGCGGCCGACGGCGACGGCCGTGTCTTGTTTATACTCTTGTATAAACATACCGAAAAATATAAGAATGTTAAACTTGTTATTTCATTTATGAGGTATATGCTAAAACAATTATTCACCTCCACTTCGGTGAATAATTGTTAATTATTTTCATTCTTATGGCCCGTTTACACCGGCTAACTCAGAATGGATGACTCGCCAAAGTACTGAACCTCATATAGCTTCAATAACTTTGTAAGTCAATCCATTCAATCGCATGTGTCAGAAGGAGAAAAATCGCAGCAAAAATCGCCTGTGTAAACTAACCTTTAGGCTGTAATAAGCCATTTGCACGATGACGTAAAATAGCGTTAGGTGACTACAACTACCAGAATGCTTTGCCAGTATTCTAGGGGATGACTCCAATCTCGTTCCCAGAGCCCACGTTCCCCACCCGGGAAACGAGAGACTCTGGGATAATCCGTTTCAAATCGTTACGTGAATAGCGGTTAATAATTAGAATTAATAAAATCAAAATAACAAAGATGTCGGACGACAAGAGTCCAGATCGATATCTTCGCCGTATCGGTGTGTAGATGCTGTAATTCGAGCTTCGCCAGCAACCCCATTGACTTGTTTTGGGGGAAAGTCAAACAAGGAGAACATACTATCCAGATTCCGCTCGGATATTTACGCATGCGTACCTCAACTGGAATACCCAGAGTCTCTCGTTTCCCGGGTGGAGAACGTGGGCTCTGGGAACGAGATTGGGATGACTCAAGAGGACCCATCCAGTCCTTTCGCGGCTTTTCCAAAATATGTCGTCAAATTTGTTGTTTCCAAAAATTAGTCAACTTCCAGTGAGTCTCAGGATTTTAACAGTCTTTTCGATACCCTAACCACAACATAAACTTTAACCCTAATCAGAAATCTGGTTTACCTCCTAGCTTTTTGGAAAAACATATTTGACGACATGTTTTGGAAAAGCCGCGAAATCCCTTTTAGCCGAAACCCTAGAATACTTGCAAAGCATTCTGGTAGTTGTAGTCACCCAACGCCATTTCACGTCATCGTGCAAATGACCTATTCTCAGTCACTTTGTAAACAAACCCGTGAGATTTCTACTACTAATGTCCGTTGACTTTATTTTTTTATTAATATTAATTAATTTTTATTATTTTGTTGACATTATATATGTGTTACCCTGGCAACCGAAAACATACAGTAATAATGACACAACTAAGAACAATCCATGTTGAGGTATTGAAAGTTGCTAGGCTATACACAACAGAGGTGTAGGAAGAATTGTTTTGGGTTGGGTTAGTTTTGGGTGCGATGAACCGCTGGGGAGGTCTGGATTTTAGAGTCGCTGAAATGGCATTTCCTGCATTCTGAACATTATAAAATACCAATTCATTGTATAAAGCCCTAATCAAATGAGAACGCAAGTCATCGCAAGTTAGCTTACGATGACTTGCGATGCCACCAGTCAAACGTCGGCACAAGTCATCGCAAGTTCTGCACTTCCACTAGTTCCCACGCCTTTTCGCTAGTCTATGGTGACGGAGCACGAAAGACTAGTTGCATCGACTTGTATTTTGTGTTCAAACGTTTCACAAGCTCTCGCAAGTTGAAGAAAACTTGCGATGAAATTTGAACAAGATCAAATTAGTCACAAGCTAACGCAAGTTATCGCAATCAAATAAGACACAAGCAAGCACAAGCTAAAACTTGCGATGACTTGTGTTCTTGTTTGATTAGGGCTTAAATATACTTCAAAAACTCATTAATAATTCATGAGAAAACACAAAGGAAATCAGTACCATGTCCGTGGTTTTATATCTGATAAAGAAACCTCCTGATTTACATAAACTTTAGTTTTGATTTTCTCGGCTTAGACAACGTTATTTTTTCAAACTTACTACACCAATGAACTTACCAAATGGGTCATTTTTGAAGCTATTTAAAACAGTACGTGTTTTATCAGATCTAAACTGACACTCAGCTATTGCCTCGTGTTTTAAATCTGATAAAACACTGCTGCTCATGTTTTAAATATTACTTGAAATGAAAGCTTACCAAAATTTCTAACAACATACCTACACGATATATTTCAACAATGAGTAGTTCTGAAATTATAATCCATCTTGTTGCATATGCTGACATGACTTTCATTTTGTTTCTAAAATTCTCACAAAAATTTATTTAATGTTATTTAATAATATTAATTAGCTTTTTTTCCTAGTATCAATCATCAATTTTATCACAAATCTACTATGGCAACATATGGTAATCATCTTATTGTTTTCGTCATGTTGGGAGCAGTCTGTTCCTATTCATCAGTTGATGCGGGGGCATGTCTGATTAATAAAGAACCAAAGCCAGGTTAGTACAGGAAATTAGGTAACTCAACACAACATCCCCTCATGCTATGATATACTGCGTATATATATATATATATCTATATATATATATATATATATTTATACAATACCCTGGTTGCTATGCGTGTTTTCATTGGTTGTTGGCCATGATCTATTAGAGGACAGACACATGGTCACGTCAGATCACGTCAGCTGACTTGCTTTTTTCCTTCTTCATGCCCCAAAATCCTTTTCAATTTTTATTGTAAAAAAAAACCTTTTAAATTTTTATATATTGTATAAAACAAATAGATTCCATTTTGCCATTGTCTGTTCAGTTATAGATGCACAGCAGACATCACAACGTGGTAAGAACATCAGTGACCCACTCGACTGCATCTCGTGGGCCACTTTTTTGTTCTTACCACGTTGTGACATCATCTGTGCATATATAACTGAACAGACAACGGCAAAATGGAATATATTTGTTAAATAGATATAGATATAGTCATATAGATATAGATATAGATATAGATATGGACATGGGCATGGACATGGTCGCATGGACATGGACATGGACATGGACATAAAATCTGAGATATAAAATATATAACATATAAAAATTTATTTATTTATTTTATTTCGCCCACACATATCATGATATTTAATATAATAAATAAACGTGCATTACACTCTGATACCTTATTCAAGATTGTAAGCTTTTCTTGCTTCCTCTTCACTACTTGTACTCAAAACAAAACATTTTTAGAAGAAATCCGAAGAGATTTCCTCGCCGAATCGCTCGGTTTTCTGCATTTGGCATTTGCTCCGATTCGGCTCCGAGCCTCCGAACAGTTTACACTAAGCTAAGTACTTCATGTAATTATCTACTTAATGTCTGCATGGAAACGCGCGGGTCTAACTAAGTGAATGAAAACTAGTGAATGAAACTAAGTGATTCAAACTAATTGAATATAATATCAATATCCCGAGTGATGACGTCATGAGCATTATATAAGCTGATAGGAATGAATTAGCAGGATCAGTCAAGAACATTCGCTATCAGGATATTTTTCCCTCCCACCCGAGGTCCCTCTTACTGGCTTTTTTCAGTTTTTGGCACTATGTGCGCTCCTTGTTGAGTTCACTCAACAGGAGTCACTAGGGGTATGGAACTAACGTCAACATGTAATATGAGTCTGCGCGCAGGCTAGCTAGGTACAGGAGTGCACAAAACAAAGATGGCGGATCATGCGCAGAACGATATACTGAGGCCATGTCCACATCAATCCGTTTTCGTTTGAAAATGGAGACTTTTTGATACGGTTAGGCCTTTCGTCTACATTAATCTGGCCTCTTCGGTGACCGAAAACGTAATGGAGCTTTTTGAAAACGCTTTCCGACGAAAATGGGCTTTTCGAAAACGTTGACGACTTGACGTCACGACGATCACGTGACGTTTGGCGCCTGGAATGGCTGGTCACGTGACCAGAATTTTGGGGTGTTTTGGCAAGAAAATTTATGCGGTCTTTGTGATTTGTTTTTGTATACTACTATACATGAATAATACATTTATTATTCATGTATACTGTGCCGAATCACTCATGTGAACCCCCTTTATCACAAAAGCAACTGATTATCCAGGATGCATGTAATGTATGAACAATATATCTAATGTTGTTCTTGACTTTAACCAAAGCTATCGTTTCTATTCTTTGGGAACGTAAACTTTGCAGAGTGGATCTATTGTAATTCAATTTCTCATGAATAAATTATACTCTATCTGAATTAATCGAGTTCTTAAACCGGCCAATCAGATTATAGAATCGACCAGCCGATGCCAGGGCCATTTTCGCCGACCTCCCGCGAAGGTGGAGGCAAAATTGTATTTTTATTTATTAAATTCGCCATACATACATAAATACATGATTACAAATAGCATACATATAAAGTTACAAAACATAAACCATACATCAGGGAAAATAAGTGGCAGGGACATCGCAACAGCACGTAGCCAATTACTGCGGGCCCATTACTACTGGGTACGAGGTTGAGCTCTTCCATATCTCACTATTGAGATTTGCGTGATATGCAAATAACATCACTCAGACGGTCACACTGTATAATGACTTGTTGGAAAATCCTGTCTATTCTTGCAATAATTCAAGTAAATCACTTGACACTTTTCATGTATAGTGCCCTGCGATACACAGAAGCACATGCACAGTTAAAAGTGATTTCGTTTAATAATCTCAAATTAATATTCAAGATTTTCCAACAAGTCATTATGCAGTGTGAGTGTGTGACGTCTCAGTGATGTTATTTATGATATAAAACAAATCTCAATATCTAAAGAACGAAGTGAGATATGGAAGAACTGCAAACGTCCATCTTTATTACTTCAAAAGTTCTTTTGAATAAGAGAGTCTCTTCCGAACTTATTTTTCGCTGCATAAGCTCTTCAAGGCTTAACATTCAGTACTGAACAAAAAAGATCTTGATATAGTTATGAAATGAAATTCGGCAATAATAATAGGTAAGGTAAAGGTTAAACGTTGACTATAGATTAGTTAATTATGGATCGTTGACGAGGTAAAGAATGGTGCCATTTTTATCATACTTTTAGGCGATCATGAACCAGATTTAAATATTACGGTATTGCCATCCAGAATGGGTCAAGTTGGCGAAGAAATTAATATAACATGCCACGCCGGAGAACCTCGATTTCCACTCGGCGACACAGTAGACCCCAAAGGAGTAGAACCCAGATTAATCCAGATCTTTGATGGTGCGGATGTGATAAAACAATGTCCAGACAAGATATCGTCGAATGAGATTACTGAATGCAAATCTTCGCTCCGTCTCACAAACACGACGATTGCAGTGAGTTGCTTAGCCAGAAATAGAGATCGTGATTGTCGTGTTAAAACTGTCAACATAAAAGTAATTAATATGCCTGCTGTGGTCACGAGTACAGGTATGTAAACACTGACGGTTTAAAGCCGTTTTTTGTTTGTTTTTGTACAATGAAAAGCCAACGAAAACACTTTACCAACTTCAAGCTGAAGACACTACTAACATTGACGGTTTAATTGTTTAAATAAGTATAAAAATGGAATCCAGTTAATGCGGACAAACGTGGGATAGTAGCCGTTTGACGTTTGACCTTGGACACCTTGTCACGTGATTGAAACTATAGAAATTAAGATTAACGTGAGCAGATCCAAGATGGCGTCTAATTAACAATTATTCGCCGAAGGCGAGGTGAATATCGGCGAATACTAACCGAGACGAAGTCGAGCTTATTATTCACTGATATTCACTGAGCCTGAGGCGAATAATTGTTTTAGTATAAATACACATTTTCGTATTTTTAGTAACAGCATTTTCTTTAAAATTGTTAACGCCAAACGGCTGGCGGGAAAAAGATTCGTCACGTGATCTTCTCTGCCGTTTCCCGTTTACGTGAATCTTAATCTCTCTGTATATCCGAAAATAAACGTCACGGACACATACATGTTTTATTAACAAAGACCAAAGCATGCAATTTAATAGCAACACTGAACAATGTTTATTTAATGTCTTGACAATAACTTAAGTTAAACTGAAGGAACCTAACGCTCATTGAAGAAAGACCGTTGTAAAATACTCAATACTACTCAATACTACTGAAATTTAGTAATAAAATTGCATCTGTTATTTTCTAAAGCGTAAAATTAGTACATAAATCATAATCTAGCCTGCCAGCAGACGTTCTGGGCCGGGAGTTTAGATAGATATATATAGTGCGCAGGACAAAATGCACAGATAACCCGCACGTGCAGTGGCGTGGTCAGCTGGGGTTGCAGAAGGTGCGCCAAAACTAGCAAGGGCGCCAAAACTTAACAAAACAAACCTATTTCTTTGTATAGCTAGGTTTTCAATGGGGGGATATAAAGATCTAGATCTGATCATGAAATCTGTAATCTTTTGTGTTTTCTATGAAGTTTTATAATCTTCAGTCTGTAAAATCTCACTCCAAAATGCAGGAAATGGCATATCAGAGACTCTAGATTTTTCTTCCGGGGGAGCATGCCTCTGGACCCCCCTAGAGGTTTGGCGCTACTTCGCCGCTTGCATTGGCGTGGTCTTTGAGAGAACCCGTTGTTTTTTGTAATATTATATATTGCTACTTAAGTTATTTTAAAACAAAAAATGTGGTCATTTATCAAATACAGTAATGTCTTTTTTTCTTTTTTCTTTTTTTTTTGGGGGGGGGGGGGGCGCCAAAGCTAATCTGGCCACCCCAGCCTGAAACTTGCCACCACGCCACTGCGCACGTGTTCGTGTTAACCGGTGTCCGTATTAAATCTTCCCTGTTCGAATTGGCCCTTTAGAGTATTTTATTCTGGCTAACGCCAGACGATTTTATTCACCTGGTGCATTATTGCTATTCTGGTTTCCTATTGTAAACAAAAGTTACCACGGCAAGATTTCAATATATATTTAAAACATTATTTTTTTGGTTTTTTTCAGTAAATATTATGTCAACCGCAAGCTCTTCAGTACAAGGTATAGTATCTACAAAAATTAATTAGTTCACAAAATTTCATTCATATGCATTTTGTTATGATTATCAGTTTTTGTACTTTGCATTTACTATTTTGTCATGTAAAAAAATATGTCAATTATCGATTAATCTAACAGAAAATTCATGATTTTCATTACAGTTTAATTCCGTTTTTGTTGCTTTTGTCATCTACTTGTTTATTTGTAAAACATATTATTTTAATAATTTATTTTTCTACGGCAATTAGATCTGCAACACAAGGTATACTATTAAAGTCAATATGAATTAGGTATATTTTCGGTTTTGAGGCTAATTTCTAAATATACTGATTACGTAATATATCATACACGAGGTTTTTTAACAAACTTCGAGGTGTTTGGATATCCTGATGAAACACTCCTCCGAGTGTATGATATAGCATCTCAAACAAATCAGAATTTAAAGAGAAAATCAAAGTAAAAGTTTGCTTAATTTATGTAATTTCTTCCTCCGATATCCAAACCACAGACACGGTACTGATTTCCTTTGTGCTTTCCTCATGAATTATTAATGAGTTTGAGATATATTTATCTAACATGCACACATGAAATTAAATTACTCTCGATATCCTTGCTTTCAAACGTCATAAGCCAAGCTTTGAAAGCTGACCATTCCGAATCTTTCGTTTTTGTTTGATTTTCTTTTTGTTTGTTTGTTTGTTTGTTTGTTTGTTTGTTTGTTTGTTTGTTTGTTTGTTTGTTTGTTTGTTTGTTTGTTTGTTTGTTTTGTGTTTTAATTTTTGTCAGCCTTTATTAGTCTTTTGTTATTAAAAGTGGCTTGACCCTAAAGGCCTGGCCACACGCTTTCAACATCGCATTCAACATTGTTGAATAATGTTGAAAGCACGAGTGGCCAAATGAATTCAACATCGTTCAACATTCATGAATGACAATTAATTGAACGCGGGCTACCACAAAAGCTGGAATCGACAATATCCCGCATGGCGCATGTCTCTGTTCAACAAAGTTGAATGAAATGTGGCCAAATGCGTTCAACACCTTTCAACATTTTGAGAACAATAGAAATGTTGAACGCGTGTTGAATGAAAATTTGAACATGTTCAAATTTCGTTCAACATCGTTCATCAACGTTCAACATCATTCAACAGGGGTGGCCAAACGCTTTCAACATGTTGAATTCAACAATGTTGAACGATGTTGAATGAAAGGTTGAAAGCGTTTGGCCAGGCCTTAAGATATGGTGTATTGCTGGTTTAAAGTAAAAAAAATATACAGTCAAGTTTCCTATTGTAAACTAAAGTTACCACGACAATATAGCAACAATTCAATATATTTAAAACATGTGGTTCTTTTTTTTTTAGTAAATATTATGTCAACCGCAAGTTCTCCAGTACAAGGTATATATAGTATACATTCAAATTTTAAACAAACATGAATTATTTTAAAATATAAAAATTAATTCACCAAATTTTATTCATTTTGTTCTGATTATCAGTTTTTGTACTTTGCATTTACTATTTTGTCATGTAAAAAGATATGTCAATTATCGATTAATCTAACTGAAAATTCCTTATTTTCATTATAATTTAATTTCATTTTTGATCTACTTTTTTTATTTCTATAACACATTAATTTCTTTTTTTTAGAAAATATTACGTCTACGGCAATTATACAAGGTATACTATTAAAATTTTAAATCAATATTTAAGTATATTTTTGGTTTGGAGGCTAATTTCAGTAAATACTGATTAAATATTTATCTAAGACATGGTGTATTGTTATTCTGGTTTCAAGGTGGCTCGACAATCCAAATCACAAGAAATTATCGGTTTTCCCCAGCTTCATTTTAGTTCATTACATAGCTCTAGTGGTGGTCTTGATTATTGAAAAGTTTTATACTCTCAAAGTTTACCTAAGTGAAGAAATCGTGTTTCCAATAAATCCAGTAAACCTAATTTGCATAAAATCTGTCCGCTTACCACAAACACAATTTCTCTAGATACGCAAGCGTTACAAGTATACATATTTTCAATAATCAAGACCACTACTAGAGCTGTGCAATGAACTAAAATAAAGCTCATGAGACCTGTGCTAAACGTTTCATTAAGAAAATACGTAATTTCTCATGATTTAGATTGTCGAGGCACCTTAAGAAAAAACATACAATCAATCAAGTTTCTTATTGTAAACTAAAGTTACCACGACAATATAGCAACATTTCAATATTTAAAATATGTGGTTCTTTCAATTCCTTATTAGTTTCATTATAGTTTAATTTCATTTTTGTTGCTTTTGTCATCTACGCTTTTTTATTTCTAAAACATATTATCAAATTCATTAATAATTCATAAGGAAAATTCAAAAGAAATGAATGTTTAATCAGGTGTTTGTAAATACTGTTAAAATCTGATCCGATTAATTGGATCGTGTGAATGGGCCTTTCGGCTTTATAATGCTTTATACCAGCTCAAATTCAGTTTTTTTCTGAGTTAAAATGATCTTATCTAACGTTTCTTACAACTCTTAAACAAAGTATTCATCATGTAGCCATTGTAAATGCCCATAAAGATCGGCCGCTTATATTTTAACTACTACTTAATAATTTTTTTAGAAAATCTTACGTCTACGCCAAGATCTACAATAAAAGGTATACTATTATAAAAAACTTTAAAAGTTTAAATCAATATGATATGAATTAAGCATATATTTTCGGCTTTGAGGCTAATTTTTTGGTTCACAAGTCCGAAGCGTAAAATCAACACTTAGGTCTTAGCTTATGTCGTGCACTTTTAACATGAGCCTCTGGCTCGGATGATTGGGCGACCACATCCTGTGCTTACGACGTTAAATAAATCATTACTCATTACTCAAGTGTGCTATGGAGTTTTTGTCATAACAAAAAATATACGTTACAACGCCTCAGTGTTGCAACCATTACCGCACTTTCAAGTTTTCATCAATTTTTAGTTCCGTGTGTCTGCATGTGTATATGTAAAAGCTGATTGGTTGAATAACCAATTTAATTGGTTGTCTCAGATTCACTTATTTGACCGTTGATTTTATGGGTTGAAACAACCGAAAACTGGGTTATTATTTTAACCAACATTTCAGTTGTTTTGATCAGTAAATATTGGTTTTATAGAAAATGAATCTGAGACAACCAAATGAATTGGTTATTTCGACCAATCAGGTTTTTCAGTCTGTAATAGATGATCACAGTGTTTAAAGCCCCGCACAGACGACCAAGTTTCCCTTGACAAGTTTTTCCTTGATCATGACAAATTTTATTTGTTCGTGTGTACGACACAAATTGACAAGTTTTACCTTGACAAGGAGCCTTGTTCAAAAGCTGGTCATGCCAGCTTTTGAACAAGGAAATTGGTTCGTGTGTATAGTCGTCAAGGAAAACTTGACAAGATCATCTCCTAAGCTTATTACGCGATTATTGCCGTCAAGGAAAACCTGTCCAACCGTACACATGCACAAGCAATTATAACTTGTCAAGGAAAATTGTTGGGAAAAAAACGTGTTCATCGTACACACGAGCAAGGAAAGCTACCAAGGAACTTGTCAAGAAAAACTTGGTCGTCTGTGCGGGGCTTAAAGAAGTACGACATGTACACCGCCGGGTGGCACGACTGTTGTTCCTTACTACTATCACAGCAGCTTCTGTGTCGACCCGTCTAATATATCACGGTCAACAGCCAATGAAAATTAATGCCCAAATAAGTCACGTTATTGTATAAAAGTGAATAGCTGACGAGAGCGGAGCTCGAATGAATTATCATCTCATAGAAATCAGAGAGCGAATAATCTAATTGTTTTAGTAGAAACTAACTTGTGTATTTCAGTTAGATTATATTTCAAAAAACGAAGTACAACCATTGTTTTTGTGTGAAAACCAAGGTAAAACAAATCTTCCACTCCTCGTCACCTTCATTGAATAGGACGATGGCATGTGTTCCTTTCTCCTCCCGCGGGCAACGCAGGCTTGAATTGGTAGGCGCAATTAAATCCGACAGGAAAGCTTGAAACTACTGTAAGCCAATCTGGAACAGTGAAAACCATGCATGAAAAATTTTCTCATGTTTCTCTGAGGACGGTTCTGATTGAAACACTGCACTTCCTCACGGATTAGCGTTTAAGTTGTCGCGAGATCTAGAATATCTCGTGCACTTAAGTTGGATAAAACTCGCCTCCAATCCCTTGGACCAGTGTATGCCGAAGGTACGAGTTCACTCCCGCTCGAGTCAGCCGAATTGTTCGGTTGACTTTAGCAGTGTAAGAAAATCATGAAAAATGTTCTCATGTTTTCTCTGAGGATGGTTCTGTAATTTATAATAATTATAAGGTTTTTCCTTGTTAACTTTAGGAAACACGACTTCTTCGACTACTCCTACAAGTGCTTCAGGATGGACAGCAAAGTATTTGAAAAGAAACGTCATCATATTTGTTTCCTTTGTACTTTTGCTCCTTTAAGAAAAACCATCATTTTTATGTGGGACTCTTTTATAAATTATTACTTCTTTGTGCTGTAGATATATTGAACTTTTTCCTTTTTTTGGTCAGTGTTGATTTTAGACTGGGTTTAAGTTTAGTCAAAATGTTACAATTACTTCGTGCTTACAATTACTTATTTTTAGTCAAAATGTTACATTCACAATTACCTCTGTTTCATTACATTAATTATATTGAACTGAATTAACGTGCTAAGAACAAAAAAGTGGCCCACGAGACGCAGTCGAATGCATGGTCACTGATGTTCTTACCACGTTGTTAACCAGAGGCTCTGAGTTTGTACCAGAGGCTGCGAGTTTGTGTTTGGGAGAGGGAGAGCCTCTGGTTTCGCGAGCTTCAAATCTCACTTTGGTGAGTTATACTTCCTGTTGATTATTCTCACGGTTGAGTGAAATTTGAAACGCACGTTGCTATGTTACGATTGTTCAAAGTCCTCGACAGGAAGTATAAAGCACGCTGTCTGGTAAACTCGTTCGTTACTTCGTTTTCGATAAGGAAACTATGGATTTTATCACAATTCCAACTCACTGTGGAAAGAATAATTATCGGACTTCCTCTGTTCACAAAAACTACAGACTTTCGCTTTGGTATTTCGGTGAGCTGAAACGGCAATCCGAGACTCATCAGAGGTGTATGGTTTAAGTTTTTAATATTTTTAATTACTCACGGTCACGCGTGACTTGCTTTGATTAACCAATAGTAACGCTTTCAGAAATATAGGCCAATCAAAAACCGAGTTCAGATATTCCCTCTCCCAAACACAAACTCAGAGCCTCTGGTACCCAGGGTATCTATAACTGAACAGACAACAAAAAAATGGAATCTATTTGCTTTATACAATACAAAAATTTAAACGTTTTTTATCGAAACTCTTGCCGGATTTTGGTAGACTGAAAGCCAGCCGCCGATCTCATAGGATTTGGGGGCATGAAGAAGGAAAAATTAAAAGCATGCAAGTGACGTGATCTGACGTGTCCATGTGTCTGTCCTATAATAGAACATGGTCAACAATAAAAACACGCATAGCAACCAGGGTATTGTATAGATCGTTTTCATCTGACGTCACGGCGGCCATATTGGTGTACCAAAACAATGAAATGGCGGCCATATTGGTGTACGGTATGGGAATTAGCTCTTTCTTATTCAAATATTTCGTATTGTTTCACCATCCCAACGGGGCCAGCGATCACGTGAGTGAAAACGATCCATAATCTGTATTGATATGGCGTGTACTGTTAGCGCGCTGCCTCTCACCAAAAGTTAAGCCCGGTTAGACTGGGTTAGTACTTGGATGGGTGACCGCTTGGGAATGACCCCGTTGTCGAGCTGGAAACTAATGTGAGTAGAGTTGTAGTTGATCTCTCCTGTGCTTCAAGGGTTTTTCGCCGGGTTATCCGGTTTTCCTTCCTCCGCAAAACCAACACTTACATCATGGTAGTCATGTTCAATTGGGGCATTTCGCTCTGTTTGACCACCAGTTGCTATAGGCAATAAAGTTATTAAATAGAACACAAAATAAATAAATAGAAAAAAAATAAATATATATATATATAGGCGCGTTCGTGACGCTTTGTATTAGTCGCTAGGTTCGTCTTGGTCTCGAAGTAACGGGAGTGTTCGGCATTTCTACTTCCCATGTTCCAACTATACCAATCTGTTTGAAAGCTTAATAAAGACTCGTAAAGCATGCTGTCGTTTGTGTCGTGCAATGGCGTAGCCAGGGTTGCCCAATTGGGCGGGCACGAAGCAGAGTTGGAAAAAGTATTCAACCTTCCTCCGGTGGGTTTTTAAGTTTAGATAACCTTCCTCAAAATATACAGCGAGAATTTTGTGTTTTGCAACGTTCGTAAATACTGCGTGACTTTTACAGTACCTTGGTTTTCTAGGTTTTCCTAGGTAAGCTTTGGCATACTACAATAGCTACTAATAACTGACCGCTGCTGACTGATAGCCTGCCAACTATACCCTCGACTGCTGCGAAGATACAGATATCACAGCAGACATCAGCTGCGTACATGTCTCACACATGTAAGTGCTGCCACTGGCAGTGCTGCATAATTGTTGGTTAGCCAATGTTTTGCTGCAAATCGCATTTCTTCTCGACACCTTGCTTGATCAATTGTAACTTTCTCAGATTACCGAATGTGTTGTTTCACGTGTTTTCACTTTAAACCTTCCTCACTACGGTAAACCTTCCTCCGGGTGGTACCCGCATACCCACTTTGTGCCAGAGTTGGAAAAAAGCTGCGGGAAAATGTTTGAAATTTAGGGGTTTTAAAATGCCATTTCCTGCATTTTAGGGAAAGAATTTGTAGGATTCTGAAGATTATAAAATACGAAAATTAAATATTTACATTATTTTTTTGGAGGATTGCGGCAAACATTTTAGTCAGTTTGATTATGTATTTATTGTACATACAAGTATGTTAGTGAAAATAGCGTGTGGTATATATAGATTCTTTAGTCACGAGTACACAAATCACGCATGGAAAACGCGTGGCCAGGCCACGGACTAACGTTGGAGATTAGTAGAATAATGAATGACGTCATTGACGCGGATTGGCCCGCCCTTGGCTGTGCTCGGTTGCGAGGCCCTCGCGCAGCTGAACTGAATTCGATAAAAGGCCCTCATAACATTAGACCCCGTCCATACGTATCCGGAATTTTTTTTAAACGCTACTGAGAGGGGGCACATGATTGGTGTCACAGTGGTTAGTGCACGTGCCTTTCACCTCTGCGAGCCGGGTTCGATTCCTGCACGGTACAGTTATCTGATTAAAAAAAATCACCTTGGCCGCATGTGAGAAGAGTGCTTCCAGTTTGACTCTACCAAACACCACAGGTTTCCTCCGGGTACTCCGGTTTCCTCCTGTAGTAACACTGGACCAATGAGGGTGGGCCCTTACTGGACCTCTGAGGATAACAGTTTCAGCCTGGTTTCCATGTAGCCGTAAGAGCCGGCGGCATGGCTGCGGCAAGGGGCAATGGTCCAATGGCATACAGCTTATTATTGCTGGCTAATTCAACACTCTCTATGATTGGACCATCGCCCCTTGCCGCAGCCATGCCGCCGGCTCTTTACGGCTATATGGAAACCAGGCTTAAGATAAACTGATAGAGGTATCCAGTATAAATAAGGTTAGTTTAGTTTAGTTTAGTTTAGTTTAGTTTAGAGTACACCACCTGTCCGTGCACAGGCTCAACTCTCATCGGTTTAGCTTTTCAAACGCACCGGCATGCAAGTGAAGTCATTCTCTAATACTTTATTCAACTTCATAACAGTATACTATAAACAACTTTTATACACAGTATCACAATGCTTCATCAAAAAACACCTAAAATTCATCTCTTGTATGTTTTTTTCTTTCTCAGAAGAGAAACTTTACAAAGAAAACAAAAATAATCATGTTGTTGTTCCAGTATCTCGCTGTCCACGTTGAGCCACTTGTCGGCGGCGTGGTATCTAAAATGAATGGAGAAAAACTATAATCACTGTCGTTTGCATCTAAGTGGAAACACCGCCCATCAAAACATGTTCAAATGTTAATCGTTTTGAAATTGACGGCAAAACGTGATTGGCTAAGCTCTCCTCCGCAGAGGCTCGGAGGGGAAGCGCCCACGTTCCTCCCACTAGCGGTTTTCCCTCTTAGCACGTAGCTACTTCATGTTAGACCTCATTATCCAGGCAAAGCCTGCAGAGGAGCACAAACATATGTGCGCAATAATATGTTTCCAAGGAAAACGTTTATGTTTGACGTCGAAATAGAACATATATAGTTTTGACGGGCGGTGTTGCCACTTATAGGTACAAGCGCAGTGGCGTCGTGACCGGGGGGGAGGGTGGGGGGCAGGGGGCTACAGCCCCCCCCCTACTATTTGATATTTGTCGGAAATTTTCAAAATTTTATGGTTGTCGAAAAACTTGATCATCAGTTGACAATAGATTGTTTAAAATAATGTAATGACTTACTAGATCGACTTATTTCGGCCAGTTTGTTCATGTTGTCAGCCACAGTGAACTCACATTATCCTGCCAGGCATTTGTCATAACTCATAGTAATGCTACCTATTTCATTATAAAATAAGTTAGCGCGTGAACAACAGAACAAGGTAAATTTCGCTGGATAACTTCGCGTTCTTGTCGACCGCTTTTTAAAGCCTGTGTACTTCATGACAAAATAATAAGTGATTCAAACTTTCATGTCCTGGACTCTTAGTACTTAATGCTATATCTTCTTCTGCGTGGGCACGGAACGTATAATTTAGCGGATTGAAGTGATTCAAACCTGTAGACTGTTAACCTATCAGAATGCTTTGCTGCCAGCGCTATCCTACGTCATCGTGCAAATAGCCGAGGACCGCTACTTTTGGAAATTCAGTATAAAGGTATTCAAAATTTCCCGTTACTTTTGGGTAGCCGTTGCTTTCGATGGGGTGGGGGCTACTTTGGGAATTCTACGGCATGTAAGTTATACGTATACCTAGCTCGCGTAGCTGGCGGTGTTATAAAGGTTGGGGCTTGGACACTAGGTATAGTACAACTTACGTAATTCAGGTGTCATTGACTTTTCAGTTGTGTATGTACATCGTATGGTTGATGGTGTCGAACTTGGATGTCGCCGTCGCGATGAAACAGATAGTTCTAAAGTTTTTGTAAAACATTTCATATCCATGTATATCTTTATACAATCATATTTCCCTCGATGCCAAGGTTGTATTTCTGGAATCGTATAACGACACTCGCCACCGCTGCCATTTGCAAAGAACTTGCAAGTGGAATTCAGTTCTCTAAAGACGGTTCGAGAAAGTAAGGCAATAGACATGAGGATTGATGTACTGTTCGAACCGTCGACAAAACATCTCAGTTCAAGCTTTTCTCCCAGAGAGGCATTTATACTCGGTAAGGCTTCAAAGACGAAGCTTCGAGGCGATACTGAAATAGAAAATAGATTAATGTATTAATTCTAATTTTTCATGGCGATAATGTAATATAAATAAGTTTTGTGGAAACACCACGTAGAAAGATATAAGGCCTTTTCCAGCAAAGAAATATTTTACGTGGTTTTTCCACAAAACTTATTTATATTAGATTAAAGTGCCTATGTCATCCGCAGGGACTTTACATATTTATACTAACTGGAACATTCTGAGAAGATTTGTAATATATCTTCTCAGGCGAAAATTTCATCTTCATGGATTTTTTTGCCGTTAAAGTTGACGGAAGTGACGTCGAAAGAGGAATTTGTCTATATGAAAACCACTTTACAGATTCCTCTTTTGACGTCACTTCCGTCAACTTTAACGGCCAAAAAATCCATGAAGATGAAATTTTCCCCTGAGAAGATATATTACAAATCTTCTCAGAATGTTCCAATTAGTATAAATATGTAAAGTCCCTGAGGATGACAAGGCACTTTAATGTATTTTGATTATTTTTTTAACAGTATAATATTTTCTATAAGTCTATAGTTTAAAAGGGGACTAGTCTCTAGCGATACGGCGACAACGCAGGGTGTGTCTAGCTTTAAATCACTGCCAGGGTAAGGGAGAGGGAAGGGAGGAGGGGGAAGGGAGGAAGGGGAAGGGAGGGGAAGGGAGGGGGAAGGGAGGGGGAAGGGAGGGGGAAGGGAGGGGGAAGGGAGGGGGAAGGGAGGGGGAAGGGAAGGAAAGGAAAGGAAGGGCGACTACTACCAGGGTGAGCATGACACCAAGTTTATAGGTCACTTAAAGAGGATTAGTCGAATTGTTTCGTCCAAGTGCATGGTCTAATCCGTATAAACAATCTGCGTTATTTCAAATGATTCATGATTAGCTGCATGGATTCCATGGAAGGTGGTCCTAATCTGGCTATAACCCTTTTCTTTCCAAGCCAATTGATGTCATCACAAAATGCTAGGAATGTTTTAACATTCTAATATAAAAATTAGTATAATATCCTTACACTGTATAAAACATATAAATATCCTACAAAACCTTTTCTCATACTCGTTCTAAATATACTAGCCACTATACTACCCTCCGCAACGTCGCGAAAAACAAGATTCAAACATTAGGTGTTGGCTTGCTGTTAGGCAACAAAATGATATAAATGATATAGTATTCTTCTTCTAGTTCATTGCTACGCGAAATGCATACATGTATTTAAAAGTGAACGAGGATACGCCAGTTTCTTCTGTAAAACAGTTTAAACAAATCATTTCCTGGGCTGGGATTAATTTTGGGTGTTCGATTTATAATACTCATTAGTATATACATTAAGAGCTGGACACGGGTGCGAAGGAGGCTAAGTTCTATCCGGGATCCGGATTTGTCACTAAACCAGATTTGTCATTCTATAGTGTAAATAGCATTAGCAACTAATTCGGTCGCAAAACTACGTGGATGGTATAGCTATCATGTATACACTATAACTTATATCTTATTCAGTTCAAAATTCAAACTCTAGCGCTACGAATATGATATTGTACAAGTTTTATGTCGGAATAACAAAAGCTTATATGGAAATGAGAAGTTCTTCAATAAAAAATAAGAAACAAATTCAAGGAAGTTTTGTGTCTGAAATGTTAAACTGAATCATTAATTAGCACTCAACACATTCTTGACGACAAACAGACTTTGTACGATCAGCTGGGCGCCATTGATTCTAATCGTGTAGTACAGGATCGGAGCTGGCGCCGTTCGACGCTAATTGCGACAATTGATTTGACTTTGTTGAAAATTAAGAGATAAATATCAGTCAATACATATATATATATATATATATATATATATATATATATATAGTATAATTGTTTTTTGTACGTTATTAGTGTTTTCAGCTTGAGTTGGTAAAGTTAGTTCGTAAGTTTTTGCTGTACAAGCTGTCGTAAGTTAAACTCAGAGAAAAACTCTGAGCTCCAGACGGGACTTGACAAGTTTTACCTTGACAAGGAGCCTTGTTCAAAAGCTGGTCATGCCAGCTTTTGAACAAGGAAATTGGTTCGTGTGTATAGTCGTCAAGGAAAACTTGACAAGATCATCTCCTAAGCTTATTACGCGATTATTGCCGTCAAGGAAAACCTGTCCAACCGTACACATGCACAAGCAATTATAACTTGTCATGGAAAATTGTTGGGAAAAAACGTGTTCATCGTACACACGAGCAAGGAAAGCTACCAAGGAACTTGTCAAGAAAAACTTGGTCGTCTGTGCGGGGCTTAAAGAAGTACGACATGTACACCGCCGGGTGGCACGACTGTTGTTCCTTACTACTATCACAGCAGCTTCTGTGTCGACCCGTCTAATATATCACGGTCAACAGCCAATGAAAATTAATGCCCAAATAAGTCACGTTATTGTATAAAAGTGAATAGCTGACGAGAGCGGAGCTCGAATGAATTATCATCTCATAGAAATCAGAGAGCGAATAATCTAATTGTTTTAGTAGAAACTAACTTGTGTATTTCAGTTAGATTATATTTCAAAAAACGAAGTACAACCATTGTTTTTGTGTGAAAACCAAGGTAAAACAAATCTTCCACTCCTCGTCACCTTCATTGAATAGGACGATGGCATGTGTTCCTTTCTCCTCCCGCGGGCAACGCAGGCTTGAATTGGTAGGCGCAATTAAATCCGACAGGAAAGCTTGAAACTACTGTAAGCCAATCTGGAACAGTGAAAACCATGCATGAAAAATTTTCTCATGTTTCTCTGAGGACGGTTCTGATTGAAACACTGCACTTCCTCACGGATTAGCGTTTAAGTTGTCGCGAGATCTAGAATATCTCGTGCACTTAAGTTGGATAAAACTCGCCTCCAATCCCTTGGACCAGCGTATGCCGAAGGTACGAGTTCACTCCCGCTCGAGTCAGCCGAATTGTTCGGTTGACTTTAGCAGTGTAAGAAAATCATGAAAAATGTTCTCATGTTTTCTCTGAGGATGGTTCTGTAATTTATAATAATTATAAGGTTTTTCCTTGTTAACTTTAGGAAACACGACTTCTTCGACTACTCCTACAAGTGCTTCAGGATGGACAGCAAAGTATTTGAAAAGAAACGTCATCATATTTGTTTCCTTTGTACTTTTGCTCCTTTAAGAAAAACCATCATTTTTATGTGGGACTCTTTTATAAATTATTACTTCTTTGTGCTGTAGATATATTGAACTTTTTCCTTTTTTTTGGTCAGTGTTGATTTTAGACTGGGTTTAAGTTTAGTCAAAATGTTACAATTACTTCGTGCTTACAATTACTTATTTTTAGTCAAAATGTTACATTCACAATTACCTCTGTTTCATTACATTAATTATATTGAACTGAATTAACGTGCTAAGAACAAAAAAGTGGCCCACGAGACGCAGTCGAATGCATGGTCACTGATGTTCTTACCACGTTGTTAACCAGAGGCTCTGAGTTTGTACCAGAGGCTGCGAGTTTGTGTTTGGGAGAGGGAGAGCCTCTGGTTTCGCGAGCTTCAAATCTCACTTTGGTGAGTTATACTTCCTGTTGATTATTCTCACGGTTGAGTGAAATTTGAAACGCACGTTGCTATGTTACGATTGTTCAAAGTCCTCGACAGGAAGTATAAAGCACGCTGTCTGGTAAACTCGTTCGTTACTTCGTTTTCGATAAGGAAACTATGGATTTTATCACAATTCCAACTCACTGTGGAAAGAATAATTATCGGACTTCCTCTGTTCACAAAAACTATAGACTTTCGCTTTGGTATTTCGGTGAGCTGAAACGGCAATCCGAGACTCATCAGAGGTGTATGGTTTAAGTTTTTAATATTTTTAATTACTCACGGTCACGCGTGACTTGCTTTGATTAACCAATAGTAACGCTTTCAGAAATATAGGCCAATCAAAAACCGAGTTCAGATATTCCCTCTCCCAAACACAAACTCAGAGCCTCTGGTACCCAGGGTATCTATAACTGAACAGACAACAAAAAAATGGAATCTATTTGCTTTATACAATACAAAAATTTAAACGTTTTTTATCGAAACTCTTGCCGGATTTTGGTAGACTGAAAGCCAGCCGCCGATCTCATAGGATTTGGGGGCATGAAGAAGGAAAAATTAAAAGCATGCAAGTGACGTGATCTGACGTGTCCATGTGTCTGTCCTATAATAGAACATGGTCAACAATAAAAACACGCATAGCAACCAGGGTATTGTATAGATCGTTTTCATCTGACGTCACGGCGGCCATATTGGTGTACCAAAACAATGAAATGGCGGCCATATTGGTGTACGGTATGGGAATTAGCTCTTTCTTATTCAAATATTTCGTATTGTTTCACCATCCCAACGGGGCCAGCGATCACGTGAGTGAAAACGATCCATAATCTGTATTGATATGGCGTGTACTGTTAGCGCGCTGCCTCTCACCAAAAGTTAAGCCCGGTTAGACTGGGTTAGTACTTGGATGGGTGACCGCTTGGGAATGACCCCGTTGTCGAGCTGGAAACTAATGTGAGTAGAGTTGTAGTTGATCTCTCCTGTGCTTCAAGGGTTTTTCGCCGGGTTATCCGGTTTTCCTTCCTCCGCAAAACCAACACTTACATCATGGTAGTCATGTTCAATTGGGGCATTTCGCTCTGTTTGACCACCAGTTGCTATAGGCAATAAAGTTATTAAATAGAACACAAAATAAATAAATAGAAAAAAAATAAATATATATATATATAGGCGCGTTCGTGACGCTTTGTATTAGTCGCTAGGTTCGTCTTGGTCTCGAAGTAACGGGAGTGTTCGGCATTTCTACTTCCCATGTTCCAACTATACCAATCTGTTTGAAAGCTTAATAAAGACTCGTAAAGCATGCTGTCGTTTGTGTCGTGCAATGGCGTAGCCAGGGTTGCCCAATTGGGCGGGCACGAAGCAGAGTTGGAAAAAGTATTCAACCTTCCTCCGGTGGGTTTTTAAGTTTAGATAACCTTCCTCAAAATATACAGCGAGAATTTTGTGTTTTGCAACGTTCGTAAATACTGCGTGACTTTTACAGTACCTTGGTTTTCTAGGTTTTCCTAGGTAAGCTTTGGCATACTACAATAGCTACTAATAACTGACCGCTGCTGACTGATAGCCTGCCAACTATACCCTCGACTGCTGCGAAGATACAGATATCACAGCAGACATCAGCTGCGTACATGTCTCACACATGTAAGTGCTGCCACTGGCAGTGCTGCATAATTGTTGGTTAGCCAATGTTTTGCTGCAAATCGCATTTCTTCTCGACACCTTGCTTGATCAATTGTAACTTTCTCAGATTACCGAATGTGTTGTTTCACGTGTTTTCACTTTAAACCTTCCTCACTACGGTAAACCTTCCTCCGGGTGGTACCCGCATACCCACTTCGTGCCAGAGTTGGAAAAAAGCTGCGGGAAAATGTTTGAAATTTAGGGGTTTTAAAATGCCATTTCCTGCATTTTAGGGAAAGAATTTGTAGGATTCTGAAGATTATAAAATACGAAAATTAAATATTTACATTATTTTTTTGGAGGATTGCGGCAAACATTTTAGTCAGTTTGATTATGTATTTATTGTACATACAAGTATGTTAGTGAAAATAGCGTGTGGTATATATAGATTCTTTAGTCACGAGTACACAAATCACGCATGGAAAACGCGTGGCCAGGCCACGGACTAACGTTGGAGATTAGTAGAATAATGAATGACGTCATTGACGCGGATTGGCCCGCCCTTGGCTGTGCTCGGTTGCGAGGCCCTCGCGCAGCTGAACTGAATTCGATAAAAGGCCCTCATAACATTAGACCCCGTCCATACGTATCCGGATTTTTTTTTAAACGCTACTGAGAGGGGGCACATGATTGGTGTCACAGTGGTTAGTGCACGTGCCTTTCACCTCTGCGAGCCGGGTTCGATTCCTGCACGGTACAGTTATCTGATTAAAAAAAATCACCTTGGCCGCATGTGAGAAGAGTGCTTCCAGTTTGACTCTACCAAACACCACAGGTTTCCTCCGGGTACTCCGGTTTCCTCCTGTAGTAACACTGGACCAATGAGGGTGGGCCCTTACTGGACCTCTGAGGATAACAGTTTCAGCCTGGTTTCCATGTAGCCGTAAGAGCCGGCGGCATGGCTGCGGCAAGGGGCAATGGTCCAATGGCATACAGCTTATTATTGCTGGCTAATTCAACACTCTCTATGATTGGACCATCGCCCCTTGCCGCAGCCATGCCGCCGGCTTTTTACGGCTATATGGAAACCAGGCTTAAGATAAACTGATAGAGTTATCCAGTATAAATAAGGTTAGTTTAGTTTAGTTTAGTTTAGTTTAGTTTAGTTTAGTTTAGTTTAGTTTAATTTAGTTTAGTTTAGAGTACACCACCTGTCCGTGCACAGGCTCAACTCTCATCGGTTTAGCTTTTCAAACGCACCGGCATGCAAGTGAAGTCATTCTCTAATACTTTATTCAACTTCATAACAGTATACTATAAACAACTTTTATACACAGTATCACAATGCTTCATCAAAAAACACCTAAAATTCATCTCTTGCATGTTTCTTTCTTTCTCAGAAGAGAAAATTTACAAAGAAAACAAAAATAATCATGTTGTTGTTCCAGTATCTCACTGTCCACGTTGAGCCACTTGTCGGCGGCGTGGTATCTAAAATGAATGGCGTGGTATCTAAAATGAATGGAGAAAAACTATAATTACTGTCGTTTGCATCTAAGTGGAAACACAGCTATCAAAACATGTTCAAATGTTAATCGTTTTGAAATTGACGGCAAAACGTGATTGGCTAAGCTCTCCTCCGCAGAGGGGAAGCGCCCACGTTCCTCCCACTAGCGGTTTTCCCTCTTAGCACATAGCTACTTCATGTTAGACCTCATTATCCAGGCAAAGCCTGCAGAGGAGCACAAACATATGTGCGCAATAATATGTTTCCAAGGAAAACGTTTATGTTTGACGTCGAAATAGAACATATATAGTTTTGACGGGCGGTGTTGCCACTTATAGGTACAAGCGCAGTGGCGTCGTGACCGGGGGGGAGGGCGGGGGGCAGGGGGCTACAGCCCCCCCCTACTATTTGATATTTGTCGGAAATTTTCAAAATTTTATGGTTGTCGAAAAACTTGATCATCAGTTGACAATAGATTGTTTAAAATAATGTAATGACTTACTAGATCGACTTATTTCGGCCAGTTTGTTCATGTTGTCAGCCACAGTGAACTCACATTATCCTGCCAGGCATTTGTCATAACTCATAGTAATGCTACCTATTTCATTATAAAATAAGTTAGCGCGTGAACAACAGAACAAGGTAAATTTCGCTGGATAACTTCGCGTTCTTGTCGACCGCTTTTTAAAGCCTGTGTACTTCATGACAAAAATAATAAGTGATTCAAACTTTCATGTCCTGGACTCTTAGTACTTAATGCTATATCTTCTTCTGCGTGGGCACGGAACGTATAATTTAGCGGATTGAAGTGATTCAAACCTGTAGACTGTTAACCTATCAGAATGCTTTGCTGCCAGCGCTATCCTACGTCATCGTGCAAATAGCCGAGGACCGCTACTTTTGGAAATTCAGTATAAAGGTATTCAAAATTTCCCGTTACTTTTGGGTAGCCGTTGCTTTCGATGGGGTGGGGGCTACTTTGGGAATTCTACGGCATGTAAGTTATACGTATACCTAGCTCGCGTAGCTGGCGGTGTTATAAAGGTTGGGGCTTGGACACTAGGTATAGTACAACTTACGTAATTCAGGTGTTATTGACTTTTCAGTTGTGTATGTACATCGTATGGTTGATGGTGTCGAACTTGGATGTCGCCGTCGCGATGAAACAGATAGTTCTAAAGTTTTTGTAAAACATTTCATATCCGTGTATATCTTTATACAATCATATTTCCCTCGATGCCAAGGTTGTATTTCTGGAATCGTATAACGACACTCGCCACCGCTGCCATTTGCAAAGAACTTGCAAGTGGAATTCAGTTCTCTAAAGACGGTTCGAGAAAGTAAGGCAATAGACATGAGGATTGATGTACTGTTCGAACCGTCGACAAAACATCTCAGTTCAAGCTTTTCTCCCAGAGAGGCATTTATACTCGGTAAGGCTTCAAAGACGAAGCTTCGAGGCGATACTGAAATAGAAAATAGATTAATGTATTAATTCTAATTTTTCATGGCGATAATGTAATATAAATAAGTTTTGTGGAAACACCACGTAGAAAGATATAAGGCCTTTTCCAGCAAAGAAATATTTTACGTGGTTTTTTCCACAAAACTTATTTATATTAGATTAAAGTGCCTATGTCATCCGCAGGGACTTTACATATTTATACTAACTGGAACATTCTGAGAAGATTTGTAATATATCTTCTCAGGCGAAAATTTCATCTTCATGGATTTTTTTGCCGTTAAAGTTGACGGAAGTGACGTCGAAAGAGGAATTTGTCTATATGAAAACCACTTTACAGATTCCTCTTTTGACGTCACTTCCGTCAACTTTAACGGCCAAAAAATCCATGAAGATGAAATTTTCCCCTGAGAAGATATATTACAAATCTTCTCAGAATGTTCCAATTAGTATAAATATGTAAAGTCCCTGAGGATGACATAGGCACTTTAATGTATTTTGATTATTTTTTTAACAGTATAATATTTTCTATAAGTCTATAGTTTAAAAGGGGACTAGTCTCTAGCGATACGGCGACAACGCAGGGTGTGTCTAGCTTTAAATCACTGCCAGGGTAAGGGAGAGGTAAGGGAGGAGGGGGAAGGGAAGAAGGGGAAGGGAGGGGGAAGGGAGGAAGGGGAAGGGAGGGGGAAGGGAGGGGGGGGAGGGGGAAGGGAGGGGGAAGGGAAGGAAAGGAAAGGAAGGGCGACTACTGCCAGGGTGAGCATGACACCAAGTTTATAGGTCACTTAAAGAGGATTAGTCGAATTGTTTCGTCCAAGTGCATGGTCTAATCCGTATAAACAATCTGCGTTATTTCAAATGATTCATGATTAGCTGCATGGATTCCATGGAAGGTGGTCCTAATCTGGCTATAACCCTTTTCTTTCCAAGCCAATTGATGTCATCACAAAATGCTAGGAATGTTTTAACATTCTAATATAAAAATTAGTATAATATCCTTACACTGTATAAAACATATAAATATCCTACAAAACCTTTTCTCATACTCGTTCTAAATATACTAGCCACTATACTACCCTCCGCAACGTCGCGAAAAACAAGATTCAAACATTAGGTGTTGGCTTGCTGTTAGGCAACAAAATGATATAAATGATATAGTATTCTTCTTCTAGTTCATTGCTACGCGAAATGCATACATGTATTTAAAAGTGAACGAGGATACGCCAGTTTCTTCTGTAAAACAGTTTAAACAAATCATTTCCTGGGCTGGGATTAATTTTGGGTGTTCGATTTATAATACTCATTAGTATATACATTAAGAGCTGGACACGGGTGCGAAGGAGGCTAAGTTCTATCCGGGATCCGGATTTGTCACTAAACCAGATTTGTCATTCTATAGTGTAAATAGCATTAGCAACTAATTCGGTCGCAAAACTACGTGGATGGTATAGCTATCATGTATACACTATAACTTATATCTTATTCAGTTCAAAATTCAAACTCTAGCGCTACGAATATGATATTGTACAAGTTTTATGTCGGAATAACAAAAGCTTATATGGAAATGAGAAGTTCTTCAATAAAAAATAAGAAACAAATTCAAGGAAGTTTTGTGTCTGAAATGTTAAACTGAATCATTAATTAGCACTCAACACATTCTTGACGACAAACAGACTTTGTACGATCAGCTGGGCGCCATTGATTCTAATCGTGTAGTACAGGATCGGAGCTGGCGCCGTTCGACGCTAATTGCGACAATTGATTTGACTTTGTTGAAAATTAAGAGATAAATATCAGTCAATACATATATATATATATATATATATATATAGTATAATTGTTTTTTGTACGTTATTAGTGTTTTCAGCTTGAGTTGGTAAAGTTAGTTCGTAAGTTTTTGCTGTACAAGCTGTCGTAAGTTAAACTCAGAGAAAAACTCTGAGCTCCAGACGGGACTCGAACCCTTATCTTTTCCAAAATACACAGGTTAAAGATCAGAGTTTGCAACACAATTCTGCATGATCATCGGCATGAAATGTTTGTTCCAGCAAGATAGATATAAATTTTAAGTAAATGAACGACAGTAAGTTAGAAAGTAAAGCTTATTAACTATAGCAGTCTTACGAAGGCCATGTTTTTAGTAGGTCCTTACTCCCATGGCCATGCACACCCTAGCTAGCTAGTTATAATATTAAACTGATTAAACTGTATATATGTAATATGTAAAGGCCGACAATGAGGACTAGACCGGGTTTTCAAGTACGAGGAATTCGTTCCAGTCCGAGGCGAAGCCGAGGACTGGAACGAATTCCAAGTACTTGAAAACCTGGTCTAGTCCGAATTGGAGGCCTTTACATGACTTTTCTCAAACTCATTAATAATTCATGAGATAATCAATCAATCAGAAGCGCTGAATTGCACCACGTGAAGGGATTTGAAATACCAGGGAAGTACTGGGCAGAGGACTTGAAATATTATATCTCGTATGGTAACGCCGGTAGCGCCCACATACGGGAAGGAGAGCAAGGTTTTGCTTTTCGCTCCACGTAGTTTACGAGAGGAAAGCAAACCAATGAAAATCATCAAAATCTGTTGGTGGAACAAAATCTGTCAGCACTTTATTACACTGCAAACGTTGAGCATAAAATGGGATTGATACTGCATCAATACGCATGCCCAATGCTATAATGATATCTGGTACTAATTATTCATACTATATAATTATTCAAACAAGCCTGTAGAAGTCTGTGTATGTGTTCAATGAACCTTTACGTACTTCTCAAATTTGTTTAATAAACTGCTTTGGAGTCTTATTATTTCATAAAATCCCGTTAACATTCGACATAACAATGTCCTTCGACACTCGGTAAGGCCACACCAATTTAATTTTGTGTTTTACGGGCCCGCCGACGCTAAAAATCCGGAAAACAGAATAAAAATAAAATTGAAAATTTATCCTTTTATTTTTAAAATAAAAGAATAAATAAGTCAAGAATCCGAAATAATAAAAATCAATGGTTTTGTTCTTGCCGAAGCTCACTTTTTATGGCTGAAATGACTTGTCAAAACACGCTGAATTGCTGAGGTTTTGCACTTTTGGTTTTAATAATATTGTTTGGATCGTGTTTTGAGCAATATTCATGAACCGGAACCCGGCAGACTTTAGGCAAAACTTTAGGCTCCAGTCCTCTAATATGGAATTATGGGCATGCGCAAAACATGGCCGATCCGCAAGACGCTCTCACGTGTGCTTTCAAGCTGCAGCTCGCTCTTTATGTAAATATCTTGGATGTGCCGTGATGGCGGGCCTACCAGATTGTGCGTGGTTCTCTGTTAGTACATTCACAGATCCTGTAAACACTGCAAAATTTGTCTTGCTAACTCTTGTGTCTTATTGATCTGAATCAGTTAGGCAATGGCTAATCTATTATATCAATACATTGTACTATGTTGCTTTATAAATCCTTTCTTGTGATATATAGATTTCTTGTGATAAATTTGAACATTCCTGAATCATCAATATAATTTTTTTTTTTTTTTTTTTACTCCTCCGATCCTGAAAAAAGAGGATTTCTGCCCGCAAAACACAAAATAAAATTGGTGTGGCCTAAAGGCTATTTTTTTAGAAAACCTTCTTCAATCAATATCTGGCTTAAAGCCTCCGTTCTCGGTATTTATCCTATACTTATAGCATGACTCGATCCCACTATTATTTCGACATAATTTAAACACTTCATTTTACGCTAACACATGATGAAGAACTACAATGGGTTAACGTAATAAAAAGCGAACATTCTGGAGTCAGTGAAATGACATTAAAACTGCTGTAATGACCTCTAATCATGTTCCCGAAGGCGACAAGAAGGCGACAAGAAGGCGACATTTGATGAAAGTAGACAGGAAATGGGACGTAGCCAGGATTTTGAAAGGGGAGGAGCGAAACATCTTGGGGGGTCCGGGGGCATGCTCCCAAGGAAAATTTTGAAATCTAGAGTCTCTAAAATGGCATTTCCTGCATTTTGGGAGAAGATTTTACACAATTCTGAAAGTTTGAAAAGTCGTGAAATACTAAACAAAACAACCGTTGAGTTAAGTTACATGCGTGCGATACATACGGAGACTGCATTAGGAGAGAGAGAGAGAGAGAGAGAGAGAGAGAGAGAGAGAGAGAGAGAGAGAGAGAGAGAGAGAGAGAGAGAGAGAGAGAGAGAGAGAGAGAGAGAGATCTAAATATCTAAAGCCTTATTGTTCCAAAATTAGAGCTTTAATTTCCTTTGTAATTTAAAATATTTAGAAAATTTTGAACGAAGAGGGTACTTGATAGCTTGAAAACACAGCCGCCTCTTCTCGCTCGCCCCCTCAGCTGTTTTCTCAGGCTAGGTACTTGAGAGCGAATTGCAAATTTGTATCTATATATTTTTTTTTAAATATCACGAGAAATTCCTATTGTAATTCAGATCATAATTAATTTCAGATCCTGAGTCAATGTATCTAACACTTTCTAAATTAATTAGATGTACAGTGATATACTTTTTCTCCAAGCTAATAAGCCGGCCACATCACTGAATACATTCAAAGTGGCCTATAGCTATTTAATAGTCTAATAGACTGTAATTGATACGCGACTTTTTATACTAATAAATTCTAATGTGCTAAATGGCGAAAAGCTAAATGGCTAAACTGCAGTAGACATAGAAACATACGTTATAGAAAGTTTTTGCGCAGACTGGATGCAGTTCATTCGCTTAATAAACAAGACGCCTGCTCAGACGTTCACTCGGGCAGAGCTCGGGCTACTGATTTCTGAAAGCTTCGCGTAGCCTGTGCGTACTCTAGCAAGACTACATGACAATGGCAATGCATATTTGCATAGATTTTCACTGAAATAGAATCTATGGTCTTATATGAACTGCTGCGGTGCAGGAAGCGCCGAAGGTTTGCTAATGTAGTATGACTGTTCTCTGACGTCCTTCACTCCTTCAGTTTCCAATTATTTTTAATACACCTTGATTCGCTGACAGTCCGACTACTCTAACATCAACCTCGTACCCAGGGTCTTGACTGCTGTGTAGTGTGCCAAGAAATGTCGTGGAAATATTAAAAAACATCGATAAAATGGCAAGAAAAGCTTCGTTCAAGAGACAACTCGCCATGAAAGTGAAATCTCGGTTTCGCAAAGCCTACTGGGGCAATATCGCGACCCCCCAAAAACATTACCAATAACACGACCGAAACCTAGACTCGTCTACCACAGGTGGCCCGAGTAATAACAAGCCCCAGGAGGCATGACCATACAAGCGGTTGCACGTAGGCTTTTAGAAAACACGTCAGGTGTTCTGTTGTGATCGTATAAGTTCTATTAATTATAATCGTAGCATCATGCTGCGAGGTTTAGAACACACTGTTGCAACCTTGACTTGTCTAATTTATTGATTTGGCTCCTGGGCTGGTTCTTGCTAGCAAGCACAAAAGACGATGGGAAAACATAAGAATTCCCTTATACTGTATTTATAAGTACTGGTATATCTAATAGGAATTCTCGTTAAGTTTACCTCGTATAACGACTTTGGGGAAACGTATGGAACGAACGCGTAACACGATATGCCTGATGCAAGAGGGATAATATCAGCTGTTGAGATTTTTAACACCCTACAGTCACACATCGCGTGCGATCTCTGAGAAACCAAACCTGCTGTAGGCAGAACTTAGGGGCTGTTTACACGAGCTCGGTTAGCTGGGCTAGCCCGGCTCATGTATAATCGGCCCCTTAGAAGAGCTCTCTAAACGTACGACATGATGTTTGATATGTTTTCTCATAAATGTGCTTGTGCTCTAAGTAATTGTGTGCTGTTTTGCACTGGAAACTTGACGGGATACATTCCTCACAAGAAACTGAGGAAGTACCGTAAAGTGTTGATTGGCCTGGCTTCATTATAATGATATACAGTAAGACCGTCTGTTTATACGGAAGAAAATTTCGGAACCGGTCTCGAATTAGTACGGTTCCGCCTGTTTATATACACAGCGAAATAGGACGAATTTGAGACCGGTTTCGAATTCGTCCGGTACCGTGTAAACGTATAGCCTAAGGAAATTGTTTTTACTGTTATACTACGAAACTGAGGCCCCTAGAGCAAAAGTATCCGGATTCACATTGTTTTTCATCCTCATCGGGGAATAAAAAACAATGTGAATCCGGATACTTTTGCTCTAGTGTAACGGGGTCTGAATTAAATACTAATTATCAGAACGCGAATTACGATCCCAATTTACTGTGTTTCACTAACCATAAACTGAGTCGTTACGCAAATTATATGCGACAATTATAATCGGCACACATGAACATTGTCATATATTATTATGCAAAGTTGCAGACGCACCAGTCGTTACCATATATTGAAACGCAGATATATATATATATATAAATACATATATATATATATATATATATATATATAGTTCAATCTACAGACATGGTGTTTCGCTGTACAACAGCTCATCAGTGTAGCTTGGAACAATCTGATTGAATTTCACCAATTACTTATACACATGCGATCGTCGGTGACAACCGCATGTGGGAAAGCATCGGTGAAATACATTCAGATAGCGTGAAGTGCGCATGGGCCCATATATATACAGTACATAGAGACGTATACTATGAGCTGAGAACAATTATTTTTCTATAAAAAAAGAAAGGTGTCAATGTCTACCTGTATTTTGTTCCTTGAAACAGCCATCGACGTTATTAAGAGCCAATGACAGCCAAATGCAAACCAGTAGACGACGAACGTACTTCAGAGTGCAACCGAACGTTTCCATACGGGTCACGCGAATCTCTATCGGAGTTTTCACTTATTAAAACTACAGTACACAGTCACAGGAGTAGGACTGATTAACCGACTTTGGACCAGTCGGCGGAGAATCTGGCGTAGCTTTGATCTGTTTTATGACTCTTATTTCACGCGTAGGGTCTGTTAAATGTATCGTGTTAAGCTAACTTTCATAACCAATATCTTTGCTTTTCATATTCTAATTCTTTCAGACGCAGTGGCGGTGAGCATTCTCAGCTTGCTGTTAGTCCACTTGGGCAGGCTCGGCTGCCTTTTAATCAGCCTTATTTAGTCAGACCCTAGCGTCATGACAAGGGTTTAATCGTTGATGTTTCCGTTGCAATCGGTGATGACAACTGTGGTTAAACTTGAGATAAGAAGCACATTCTTGTCACGTCTCAGTTGCCAGGTGCTTTAATAGTCTCGAATATAGCAATATACTTACCGCAAAAAAAAGAGAAAATGTTGAACTCCAGATGTAGAGCGCATCGTATATTATCAGATTGCTCACCAACGTCGGTGATGTATATTGGGCCAGTTCCGTAAATGGAAGTTAGCATAAACGATATCCAAACAAAGAATCTTTAAAATAAATACGTCTCACACTGTGAACACATTAGATCTTCCAATGGAGACACTTAACATATATACATCACAACCACGGCTGAAATCTGTTTATTTTGGTGGTTTTTAATTAGCAGTACAAACATTGCGAGGACAAACTTCATATTGCAAATGGCACTACATTAGAAATGACAGTATACGGTATCGTGTGGTATGTGGGCATAGCAAACTGCAGACGCCAGGGAAAAAAGTACTGTACATGTCAGAGCCTGTTACATTACTGACATGTTATCCCCTTTGGGAGTCTCGCGGGCAAGACTTTATATAGAAACAGTAGCAATTCAATTTGGAATTCTGTCGCGAAATCGTGCTGTGTCAACGCTGTGTTGTATATGCAGGGTCCTGAAGGGGAGGGTACAGCAGTTATCAAAATTAAGCAAATCCGGCCAGCCGAGCCTCCAGTCGTTCTGAAGCACGCGCGTATATGATGAGACTGGTACCTAGGTTTGACGGGCAGGTTGTTGTCCCCCCCCCTCCCCTCAACCCAAGACCCTGCATGGCTATGCCACTGCGCCATAAACCCCAGTTCCAGTGCTAAAAATCAGGACTAATCCCACTCCCATTTTATCCTTCAGCCTCGGACTCCGAACGATATTTGTGATGCGCTGGCATGATGTTAGAAAATATTTAGGTGAAGTATTTTGAGCCAATGTTCTGCTTCTGGTTACTTCCTTGGGTAGCTGTACCAGCTGAAAAAGCTTTATCAGTTTATATATTTAGCAATTGTGAATTGTGTTCTGTTAGTGGACCTTAATTTATTTTTTTTAAAAATACATTTTTTTGGAAAAAAAATAATTTTTTTTTTGAAAAAATTCAAATTAGGGTGCCAAGTTTCTAGGCCACTTCTCTCGAAACTACTTTTCAAGAGTACTTGTATGTCACTTGGCACTCCTATTAAGTTTTTCAAAAAAAAAAACCTTTCGAGGGTACTTGTGTGTCAATTGGCACTCCTAAGCTTTTATAAAGAAACTGTTTTAAATCTTTATGTAATGAAGCACTAATTTTGTTACTTCATTATGATCTGAAATTGCCAGCCCACAACATATTGTGATATCGCTTTTTGAACTGAGCTGATAATTCAGCATGATATTGTGTGGATTAACATTATGTAGGAGCGGCCGATCTTTATAAGGCATTTACAATGACGAGCCGAATCTAAGACCCCGTTTACACGATGCCAGTACAATTTGAAAACGGAACAAAATCATGCCGTTTAGGCCTTGCGTTTACACGATACCGGCATGATTTTGTGTTTTTGTTGAGTCATTTCACAATAAGCTATTCCATATATTTCACTGCCGTACTATTTTTGGTGGTAACGGGCGCCCATAGAAGACGGGTTCCTTGACGGCGTGAAACGAAAACGGAACACTAACCGGTATCGTGTAAACGCCCGTGCCGTACAGTTTGATGACGCGTCAATCACGATATATACGACCACAGTATTCGGGTCAGCAGTATTCACAAAGAGTGAAATAAAAGTAGAAACAACAATCGAAATATATAAGGTTAGATAAGATCATTTTAATTAAAGGGCCTGTTTATATGGAGGCGAGTTACCCAGCCAGCCGAGTTCCTCGGCACATGGCGAGTTCCCGGTCGGTAGAACAAACACTGTTTTTCCCACCGCAGTGTTTATATGAGACAGACGAATAACTCGCCTTGGCGAGAACTCGGCAAAGTGGGTAAACATTTCCCCATATAAACACTTTCCCCCGGGTAACTCGATCGGCATTAGCGAGATGAATTTTCTATATTCGTTACTTCATATCACTTTCGTTGATGAGAATCATCTCAAATATTACAACCCGCCAGGCAACTCGCTTTCATATAAACAGAACGTAAAGTTTATCCCGGCAAACCGGGTAACTTAGCTGACCAAGTATAACTCGTCTCCATATAAACAGGCCCTAAGTCAAGCAAAAGCTGAAATTAATTTGGCAGATTGTTAAACCTTTATTTCTTTTGAATTTTCCTTAAATTTCCTTAAATTAATTTTTGAATTTTGGGTCTCTGAAACGGCATTTCCTGCATTTCGAGGACGCTTTTCTCGTATTTTCGGTTGCGGAAATTTTTATTTTGGTCTCGCATTATTTAAAATTTATCATAATTATATTCAGCCTAGCTGACGCCATGGCCCACTGCTAGAAGCCTCTGAGTCTCGCCAGATTTGCGGAGAATTGTATTGCGTACTACAACAGACGATTAATTATTTGTTTGTCTAATGTCTAACCTAGTATTAGAGGTCTCACAAAAACGGCAGGGGTTAAAAAAGGCAGGGGTTGCAACCCCCCCCAAACCCCCCCCCTAGTTGCGCGCCTGCAGTGCCTGAGCAAGGGCGGGGGGCCTGAGCCGATTAAAACGCGCCATTTTAACCAGAAGAAATACTTGCCATCTAAGAATTCACAAGCACGCTCGCAAATTTATCAAAATGTTAGAACGGGGAAAAAAAGAAAGAAAAGAAGACAAACACAACAATTAGTTTAGACTATATTAAAATCTCTTTCCAAGAATTATTTTTATTGATTGAACAGAATAGCTAGTGAGCTAGTAATGGTCTAGGTCAAGCAAAATGTTTGATGTTATTATTGATGTGTTTCTTGATGGTCTTGTTGATGTTCGCGTTTTTCTTGTTCTTGACTGTGTGCCATTGGAAGATGTTTGGCTTGTTGATGTTCGCGTTTTTCTTGTTCTTGACTGTGTGCCATTGGAAGATGTTTGGCAGTGTTACTTTCGTCTTCTCGCTTCTCCTGATCGGGATGGGGCGGTGTCTCCTCGTGCTCCGGTACAGCATTCTAAAAATCGAGTAAAGCTTGTCTTGATACTGACATCGATAATGACAATGTTATTGATAATAACAATGATGATGATAACGATAAGAATGCAGATGATAATGATAGACATGATGATAATGACGACGACCCACAAGCTTGTACATGTAGCTAAAATATTGAAAGGCTATTTAATCTAGTCTAATCTAGTCTAATCTATATAGTCTAATATAATGTAATGTAATGTAATGTAATGTAATGTAATGTAGTCTGGTCTGATCTAATCTAATAAAGATGACAAACAAACAAACAAAAAAACCCAACAACAACAACAACACTACCACCACCAACAGCATCAACAACACAAACAACACCACCACCACTACCAACAACAACAACAACAACAACAACATCAACACCACCACCACTATACCAACAACAACAACACAAACAACAACACCACCACTTACCAACAACAACAACAGCATCAACACCATCACCACTACCAACAACAACAACAACAAAAGAAACAGTATCAACAACACGATTACTACAAACAACAACAACAACAACAACAACAACAACAACAACAACAACAACAACAAAAAAAATATTACATCAACATTAGTCGGAAGAACGTTTCTTCGGCTATCCAATCACTTGGATATCAGATGAAATATTGTACTCTTTCTCGTATTTGATATTTTACGCAGGTTTCGTAAAGTAGCAATGGTCATCTCACCTCATCCTCGTCATCGTAAAATTCTTTCTCATAATCTAGAAATTCCTCGTCAGTAAATTCATCATCATCATTAATTCCTTTCCAACTTTCTTCTGGTGGCTTCTCGTAATCTTTTTCTTTCGTTGCTCCAATAAATTCATCATACGAAACGAAGTTATCTTTATCTTTGTCGATCTGGAGAACACAACTTAAGTAAGTAAGTAAGTAAGTAAGTAAGTAAGTAGTAAGTAAGTAAGTAAGTAAGTAAGTAAGTAAGTAAGTAAGTAAGTAAGTAAGTAAGTAAGTAAGTAAGTAAGTAAGTAAGTAAGTAAGTAAGTAAGTAAGTAAGTAAGTAAGTAAGTAAGTAAGTAAGTAAGTAAGTAAGTAAGTAAGTAAGTAAGTAAGTAAGTAGGTAGGTAGGTAGGTAGGTAGGTAGGTAAGTAAGTAAGTAAGTAAGTAAGTAAGTAAGTAAGTGCTGTAAGTAAGTGCTGTAAGTAAGTGCTGTAAGTAAGTAAGTAAGTAAGTAAGTAAGTAAGTAAGTAAGTAAGTAAGTAAGTAAGTAAGTAAGTAAGTAAGTAAGTAAGTAAGTAAGTAAGTAAGTAAGTAAGTAAGTAAGTAAGTAAGTACTGTAAGTAAGTAAGTAAGTAAGTAAGTACTGTAAGTAAGTAAGTAAGTAAGTAAGTAAGTAAGTAAGTAAGTAAGTAAGTAAGTAAGTAAGTAAGTAAGTAAGTAAGTAAGTAAGTAAGTAAGTAAGAAGGGAAGGAAGGAAGGAAGAAAAAAAGAAAAAAAGGAATGAATGAAGGAGGGAAAGAGGGAAAGAGAGAAGAAAGGAAAGAAGGAAGGAAGGAAGAAAGGAATGAGGAAAGGAATTAGAAGGGAAAGAGAGAAGGAAGGGAAAGAGAGAAGGAAGGAAAGAGGGAAGGAAGGAAGGAGGAAAGAAAGAAAGAAAGAAAGAAAGAAAGAAAGAAAGAAAGAAAGAAAGAAAGAAAGAAAGAAAGAAAGGAAGGAAGGAAGGAAGGAAGGAAGGAAGGAAGGAAGAAAGGAATGAGGAAAGGAATTAGAAGGGAAAGAGAGAAGGAAGGAAAGAGGGAAGGAAGGAGGAAAGGAAGGAAGGAGGAAAGGAAGAAAGAAAGAAAGAAAGAAAGAAAGAAAGAAAGAAAGAAAGAAAGAAAGAAAGAAAGAAAGAAAGAAAGAAAGAAAGAAAGAAAGAAAGAAAGAAAGAAAGAAAGAAAGAAAGAAAGAAAGAAAGAAAGAAAGAAAGAAAGAAAGAAAGAAAGAAAGAAAGAAAGAAAAAGAAAGAAAAAGAAGGAAGGAAGGAAAGAAATTAGGCAAGCAAACCAGCTAGCGAGTGAATGAGTAAGTCAGTCAGTAACTACAATATAGCTGCAAGAAATCTCAACTAAAAATAGTTACCTCTTTTACAACATGTTCACGCATTCTCTGAACTTCTTCGTCAAGCTTCCTTGGATCATAATCGGCATATGAGCGGTTGTGAAGTTTGCTTGCCTAAAAGATGAAACATTTTCACAGGTTCATTTACAACGAATAATAAAATATCGCTAACTATGTTTAACAGCGTTATAGCAATACAAAGTTTGAAAGGTCCAGCGTTTAGAGTGTTTGGACCATGCTCTGATCGACCATTGAGCCATTGAGACACGGTCAGCAAGTCCGAGATATTCAAACATCACCGATTTAAATATGAAAATATCTGACTGTCCTGACCATGTTTCGATACATGTACAGTAGTAGTTCAGTGGTCAGAGCGCCGATGCGTTGATTCAAATACCTTGGAGACCTTTGGGCATGCAATCGAGTTTGTCATGTTATTAAATAGTTACTGGAGATTACCTCGCGTACGAACAAACTTTCTAGTTCCATAGGATCCAAATATCCATCCCCATCTCTGTCTACAAAAGATGAGAAAATGCAAGTGTCAGCATAATGGACAGCGATATATGTAAACAGTGGAATAAAAGTAGCGTGCTGCGAAGGCAGTGTTGAAACAACAATCGAAATATAGTAAGGTAACAGAGAACGTAGGAGTCTTAAGCTCTGTTTACACGGCCAAAATTTAAGCGGGATCTGAGCCATGCACATCTGACTTTAAGCGGGCTTAAAATGTCCGTGTAAACAGATCGGCGTAAATTAATCGTGATTAGTTTGCACCACCTCAAGGAGGTGGATTAAACTGAGCACGATCAGTTAATGGCGCTTAAAGTGTTTATATCACTTGTGGGGATTTTACATATTCGTAATCTTTGGGTTCTCCTGAGCAAAATTGCAATATATCTTGTCTGCCGAAAATTTCATCTTCATGGAGTTTTTCGCTGTCAAATTTACCGGATGTGATGTCACAAGAGGCATTTTTGTGGCAAGTAACAAAAGAAAACTGCTTTGGAATGCCTCTTGTGACATCACATCCGGTAACTTTGACAGTGAAAAACTCCATGAAGATGAAATTTTCGGCTGACAAGATATATTGCAATTTTGCTCAGGAGAACCCAAAGATTACGAATATGTAAAATCCCCACAAGTGATATAAGCACTTTGACTTGGCCGTGTAAACGCAACGGGATTGAAAAACGCTTGCTAGTAATACGGTGTTATTAATACGATAAAATGCATTTTTTTTGCCCTGCTGTAAGAAGCTTCCATCTCGCTATTCTTTGTTCCTTTGTTTCTTTCTTTCCTTTAGCTATTACTCTTTCTCGTGCACCGTTGTTCTTTGACGCACGCTACCCATACGAAGCTTCCAAAACCAAAAATATAGCTCGTCCGCCATGTTGAATAATGGTGTACGTGTTTTAGTAAGGGATTATTAAATGACCGTGTAAACGCACCAAGGTGGCGCATTTTAAGCACACTTAACTTAAGCGTGCTTAAATTTTGGCCGTGTAAACACGGCTTAACGTTTCGAAGCGAAGGCCCTTAGCGTTTCGAGCGAAGGCCCTCCGTCAGAGAGAAGGCCCACGTTGCTCTCTGACGAAGGCCGGGCCTTCGCTCGAAACGTTAGACTCCTACTGTTCTCTGTTTCGGTAGTATATCAAACCTTACTATATTTCGATAGCCATATATATGTACATGACAGTCTAGTTTATAAACGTAAAGCTATTATATATAAGAACCAGAACAAATAAAATCTCAACGCAGCCAGTTGAAAAATCAGACATACTGCATGTATAGTTGACCCTATACTCTGGCTTGAAAGTTTTTGAAGTATATAACACAAAGTCAGTGTTCTTCCTCTAATTTCTATACAGCCACGTTTTCTTAACCAGCCTGGCTGTTCTTGGACATCGGAGGATTGAACACTGACAAGTGTTAGACAAACCAGGTTTGGATGTCTGCGGCGCAGGCTAACGAGTGTTGGATATAGCTTCGCGAACGAATCTATTATTTGAAAAAAAACGCACATTAAGAGTCAGTTTCAGCTTGCTTTTGAAATTCGTTTGTCAACATTCGTTGGAAGGTTGGGAACTTGGTACGGAAGTTCGCGAAGTTCGTTGTGAAGTTGGTCGTGAAGTTGGTCGTGAAGTTCGAATTTAATAAACTTTGAATTGAATTCCTTTGACAAAATCACAGAGAAGAAGATTATTTGTTGTATAGAATATAATAATAGATACTTGGTTAAGCAGAAACAAATTGCCGACTTAAATTTGTATCTACCTCGCAACGTAGTTCGGAACATTGCAACGTAAGTTTGGAATGTTCATTTCAATTATACGTATCGGATTTCAAATGCAAGCTGAAACGGACTATAAAATGACAAAGTAACATCTTTTGCAGTTTTTCAATGGTTTCCAGCCTTCATTTCTGAGATATTAAGGCCTGGCCAAACGCATTCAACATTTCATTCAACATCGTTCAACATGGTTGAATTCAACATGTTGAAAGCGTTTGGCCACCCCTGTTGAATGATGTTGAACGTTGTTGAATGGTGTTGAACGAAATTTGAACATGTTCAAATTTTCGTTCAACATTTCTATTGTTCTCAAAATGTTGAAAGGTGTTGAACGCATTTGGCCACATTTCATTCAACTTTGTTGAACAGAGACATGCGCCATGCGGGATATTGTCGATTCCAGCTTTTGTGGTAGCCCGCGTTCAATGAATTGTCATTCATGAAATTGTTGAACGATGTTGAATTCATTTGGCCACTCGTGCTTTCAACATTATTCAACATCGTTCAACAATGTTGAATGCGATGTTGAAAGCGTTTGGCCAGGCCTTTACAGTTTATTCCACATGTAAATGTCGCGTGGTGTGACGTACACGTGCATAATGACTTAAAAACTTGCATGGAGATATTTAGTATATTCAGGTCAGTATTACAAACGTAAGCCAACAGCTTGTTGTTTATATATTGCTCTGATGAAGGCCTGAGTCAACAGGCCCAAAGCTTCACAAATAAATATAAAACGTGGTGTTATCTTGAATGTGACATTTACATATATTCTTTTCAATTCTTGGTTTAAATCTAACGTGATGGCAGCCATATTGGTGCACCGAAACAATGAAATTGTGGCCATATTGGTGCAATGGTGCACCATCTTTAGGCTATGGTAATTTAACCCTACAGTTTATTCTTACTCAAACATTTCGTATTGTTTCACCACCCCCACACGGGGCCACCGGATCACGTGAGTGAAAACGATCCATTACGCAAAAGTTTAATACTGTACCATGAAGATTGAAAAATGTCCGGGGATTAAATTGATCTTTTTCAAGTCCATCTTCTTCCTCCCATACTTCCTCTAACTGGGACTTGCTTCCCTAAAAACGTAAGAAGCCTGTTAGAAATAACAAATTTGAAATATAGTAAGGTTAGATATACTGAGTGCCGAAACAGAGAAACTCAGGAGTCTAACGTTTGGAGCGAACCTTCATCAGAAAGAAACGTTCTCTGTTTCGGCAGTATATCTAACCTTACTATAGTTCGATTGTCGTTTCAACACTGCCTACGCAGCACACCACTTTTATTTCACTGTTAGAAATAATCTAGGTTATGTATTTGGAAGCAACAAGTGAAGAATGATAGCTCGGCCATGATACGCAGGCTTCGGGCACAGAATAGAAATACAGAACCTTTGACGTTTCTATCCTCGCGCATCTTGATTCCTCGCCATCCTACGCAATCCTGGCAAATCCCCCCGGCAGTTTTAACCTTCAAGGTCAAAACTGCCGGGGGAACTTGCCAGGACTGCGTAGGATGGCGTAAAATGTCGCGCATGCGCATTAAAGAAATGCGGACAAGTTGTCACGTGAGTTGGACTTCTGGTCGTATTTCTATTCTGTGCTTCGGGGGAACTTGTTTGACCAGTTCAAAACCTGACTGACTTGCCCCAAACCTGGGGTGAAGATCGAGTTTGTTGACAGAGCCCACTTTCCCCCGAAGCCTGCATGTGTAGGTTGGAAAGGGGCTCTGACTTGCAGGATAAAGTTTGAATAAACACGAACAAAATGATACAATAAAACATATTGCTCAGCTGAGTTTCCAGACCCTCAGTTGAATGACATCATCAAAATAATATATATGGCTGATTGGAATTTGGGAAGACGGTGAAACGTTAGCAATAGGACATGAACAAATCCAACTTGAAGACAACAAATTATTTTATTATTTAGTTAGAATAAATTTATGTACACTGAAAAAATATAATTATTTTACATTAAAGGAGAGAAAAAATTTGCGAGCTTTGCTTGCTTTGCTTTTTTGTGATTGTCAAATTTCACTTGCTCTATCGTAGTTTTGATGTTAACTGTTAAGCATGGTGTCTATGATCTCAGGCTTATTATTGTTAAAGCCAAATTGCCTTAGCTCAGCAACCATTCTAGCTGCTTCTTGCACTGACACTACAGGAGTTTCTTGTTCGTTTTCTCCAACATCTTCGACTTCGTTTTCTTCATCTTCTTCATCACACTCGCCATCAGATACAAAGCCATTCTTCGCACAGTCCACAAGATGTTGTTCCCAATCAGGATCATCCATCCCGCCGTCCCGTATTTTATTTACGTAGTGCCAGCTTTTAATATGAAATGGTCACTCATAACAGGTAAATTTCTTGTTCAGGACACAAAAAAGTAGTCGCTGGTCGCGTAAGGCAGGTGGTCACTCAGGTTTATTGCAGTATATTTCAACTACAAATCGTCCGTGCCAGAAAAAGTACAGTATATGACAGGTGGTCGTAAAACATGGGGGTCGCAAAACTCAGGTTTGACTGTCGACCTTATTCAAAAATGGCCACCGAATTAAAATTCTTTTATATACATATAAATTAGCCCTTATGGACTTGTTTTCATGTGGGAAATTCAAAAGAATTTTTACTTTAAAATGAGGTCATAAGGGCTAATTTATATGCATATAAAAGTTCTAATTCGGCGGCCACTTTTGAATAAGTCTATAAACTATGCACATACATACCGGATGTTTAACATTCTTTGCATCTTGACGATGCTTTTCCTGAAGCTGTCTTCTTTCATCCTCCTCCGCTTTTCTCTTAGTTTCATCTAAACCTTTGTTATGTTGTCTCAGCTCATGCTCCTTTTCCATTTCGTACTTTTGAAAATCTTCTTTTCTTTTTTTGTCAATCTCATCCATTTCTTCATGATGCTGTAGACAGAAGAACCAAATTGTAACAAATGTCTTTAAATTGTATATTAAATGCTGACGTTTAGGCCTAAAAAAAAAATCCTGTGGTTCCGGTTTCCCGACCAACCCCCCCAACCTACCTACCTACCGACCCTATTTTTTTCCTGGGTCGTTGCTGGTTGCATGCATACAACAACGCCAAGATGGCGTCTGTTGTCACAGTTATTGTCGAACCTTGTTGTCACAATAGCATGACACGAAAAAGATTTTCCGCTTCAGTTCCTCACAACAAAACATTCTACGAGTTACTACAAGAATATCATGGAATTCCCATGAGTGATTGTAAGAGTGAAGTAGCACGGGACAAACACTTGTGCTGAACATCGTTGCCATTAAACGAAAGTGCGAATTTGACACTACAGTCTTGAAATATTTGTGTTGTAGCAATGGCCAACTGATCACACCCATGGCCATTACTGACCAATGTCAACCCCCCAAAAAATTTTAAAAACAAAACTTTTATCCGACCTACACTGTACCTACCCTACTTTTTTGAGGACATGAAATAGGAACCACAGGATATTTTTTTTTAGGCCTTAATAGTAATGACAATAATGATGATGATGTTGGTAATGATGATGATAATGATGATTAAATAGAGAATAATACATGGATGTGCGGAAATATGAAATTTATTTTGAGTGTTGACCAGGATATCTCACGAGTGAGCGAAGCGAATGAGTGACATATCCTGTTCAACACGAGAAATAAATTTCATATTCCCAAGCATCCATGTATTGTTCTGTTTATTATATAAAAAAATTGCCCTATTGCTTGCAAAAATTGCATTAAACTATAATGCTGATTCAGCGATAATCGTCACATGTGCGATTATCATAAATAATCACACATGTGAGATTATCACTTTTATTAGTGGCGGAAAAATCAATAAAACACTCTATTTTATATAATAAGATGATAATAATGATAAATTTGATGATGATAATGGTGATGATGATACATTTGATGATGAGAATGATGATGATAATAATGATGATGATAATAATGATAAATTTGATGATGATCATAGGGATGATGATAATTATGTTGATAATAATGATAATGATGATGATAATGGTGATGATGATACATTTGATGATGAGAATGATGATGATGATGATGATGAGAATAATGATGATCATAATTATGTTGATAACAATAATGATGATAATGATGATGTTGATGATAAATTTGATGATGATAATGATGATGATGGTCAGGTAATGAAAATGATAAATTTGATGATAATTATGTTGATAATAATGATGGTCAGGTAATGGTAATGATAATGATAAATTTGATGATAATTATGTTGATAATAATAATGATAATAATGATGTTGATACTGATGATGTAATAAAAATGAAAATTAATAATGATGATGTAATACAAATTATGATTAATTCTTTGAAAGTTTCTGTGGCAATAATGTAATATAACTAAGTTTTGTGGAAACACAACGTAAAATATTTATTTGCTACTGTACATAAATATTTTATGTGGTGTTTCCACAAAACTTATTTATATATAAAAATGATGATGATGATGATGATAATAAATTTGGTTGGAAGATTTTGGCCATTTGGCACAAAAAAAGTCAACATTCCACACTGGCTGATGTGCAACCTGGTTACAAAGACTGGTCGTTGGAACCAGATCTTTCATAAAAATGAATCAATAGATGCTATCTCTTATTGTAGAAAACCACTGCACATCAATATGAGTCTCAAAATATAAAGGATGGTGATTTCTTTAATTAATAATGAACATGTGCATGTTGATTCATTCGCAACATCATTCTATAAAAGCTTCCGTCCAGCTGTATCATGTAGTGTTTAATGTAAATATAAAGATTTCTACTGGGATATTCAATATCAAAGTATTAAATCTTTTGAAATTTAATTAATATCTCACCTTAGACAGCAACTTCTTGAGGTCTCCAACTTCAAACGTGTTTGGATTTTCTCTGTCATTCAAGGGATTCCAGTATTCCCTATGAATGCCCTTCCTAAGATCTTGCTGTTGCCTCAATAATTGTCTCTGGGACTCAATCTCTTTGCGTTTCAGTTCGTCTAATTTAGTCCGCACGCGATGATTGGCAAAGTCGATTTGATCGGCAATCTTGCCGCTACGAATGTCTTCTTCCGTAACATTCTCAAGTTTCTTGGCGAAATTCTCGTCCCCCTCCAAGATCTCGATCACCTGCTTTAGATATTTCACGTAAGAAGGGTCCTCCTCTTTCTTCCACTCTTCGTCTACCTTTTTCGCCTTTCGAACTGGCTTACAGTGGACAACGGTGATTATTAAGACGAAAATGAAGACGAACGCCAGTTGCTTACCCGCGTGAGTCCAAGTCATGCCTTGGCAGGTAGAGTTTGGTAGGAAGAACACTTGATAACCTGTGATCAATTGGACAACAACCTTTTATACTGATATGGTAAAACACTTTTGTTCAGAATCTAAAATACTGCGCAAATAACAGACTAGCGTAGGTCCGCTCCAAAGTGCTTCCAGGTGATGTTTGTTTCAAAATAAAATCTTTGCTAACTTCCGCTGGAATCCTCGTTTGACTTCCGTTTAAAACGTGGCTGCACGAAATGCTAGGAATTAATGAAAATTGTCGTCGCTAAAAAGCATCACTCAAAAGGACTCTCCCAGTCCATATCCCAGTCCCAAAGCCATAGAGCTCCCAAGGCCATCTGCGGCATTCATGAGTCACCAAAAAGGCAAAAACTCAAAAAGCCCGCCGAAAAAGGGTTTAGGGTGACAAAGCTAGAGGTTAAGGTTTTTGTTGGGGTGAGGTAGCCAAGAAAAATGCAAAAATATACGCGGTAAAAGCTCCTTTTGAGTTATCCCTTTTACGAAAAAACTAAATGGATCATGGGGGACATTGCAGAATCTCAGGGGATAACTTGGGGTACAGAGGAAAGATGAGATGTAACGCCATAATCTTAACTTCATACCATTGAATCAATGCTTTTTGAAATCCAAAACAAAACATAATTTATATAGTATAAAATATGATTATCAGTTGTTTACAATTTTCAATTTTATTACACAAAGCTAAGGCTTGACCAAAAATTTAAGGTTGGAAAAAAATATCTGAGTTGAAAAAATCCCTATTAGTTGGACAATCTCTATTAGTGGGAAAAAAATCTCTAAGTTGGAAGAAAAAATCTCGAGCTCTATAATAAGACCTATAAAGTTGGAAAATAAAGGGTACATGGAAGGATATCCGGGATTTATGCAATGGTACAGCTTCTTCCCTCTTTTCCCTCGATATCCCATTCGTTCACTCTACAAGCTTGGTTTCATGTGGTTTCATGGTCATCACGATTCACGATGGTGTCGTTTACAGAAGACGGTTCTGAACGTCCAAAAGGCTTGGAGTTTGCCCAAGATCAACTCGAGAAACACGGGTGGAGTAAAGGTAAGCAATGTAGAAAAATAAGAATCAGTCTAACCTCCAGATACGCAGTGAGTGATACCTTATTCAAGATTGTAAGCTTTTCTTGCTTCCTCTTCATTACTTGTCCTCAAAACAAAACATTTTCAGAAGAAATAGAAGAAATCCGAAGAGACATTCTCGCCGAATCATTTGACTTGGTTTTCTGCCAACTGCCAAGCTATTTATACAGAAGCCTCAGAAACGTTTACACTGGGTGGAGTACTTCATGTAATTATCCACGAATGTCATAAGTTTGAGGGTCCTCAAAAAAAACTGCCAATCATGCGCAGAATAGTCATGAACTCATGATTGCATTTGCTGCAAATATCTGCTCAAGTGCTCATTCACTGTATGCTACATGTAGGTAAATACGGTGTTGTTAAGTATTTTTTAAGTTACTTTAACAGGATATTTTCTAGGTCAGTTCACGGTCAGTTCAAGTATATGGCTTACGCTACCCCGAACACCAGTGGAGTTGTGCGAATCCCCTACCAGTACCCCATCCCCCCCACCCACCCCCACCCAAAAAATAAAAAAAGTTAATTCACAATACCAAACCATTCTCATTCTCATTTCTCATTCTCATTCTTTCTACCAAAAACTCTCATTTTGAAATCTCTATCACTCACAACTTTTAAGTCACAACTCTATAACTACTGCCTTACAGCTTTAAAGGACATGTACTCCTCTAACGATCCACGCACCTGGAAAGGCGTGTGTGTTAAATGTAACTGTAGTCGTAATCTCGTTACTGTACCTTCGTGTTGTTATTAGTGTGTTAGTTGTACCGTTTCGTCTGATTGATTGTCCAGTATCTCATATTTTATAACTCGTTTGTTAAGGGTCCGCAGTAATTGGCTTTAGCTGTTGCGGTTACCCAGCCTCATATAGTATAACTTTGTAGTTTCATATCTTAATTGTGTGTCTTGTATTGAGGCAAAGTTAATAAATAAATAAATAGTAAATTGTAAACGAACAACACTTGTATTCAAAGTGATATGGTTTAAATTTTTTTAAAAGTATCTTTTACACATTTCTTTTCAGGAGATTGTAGTACAGCTTGATCTTACAATGTAGTACAATGTCTGTAATATATAATGTAGTATTAATAACATCTTGCGATACATTGTAGCATAATGACATTCCATTGTAGTATAACATGTCTTGCAATGTTCTTTGCAGTGTAACATCTTGTTAATGTAGTCATTAGTATATCGTAACATCTTACAATGTAGCATAATGTCTTACAATGTAGTTCGGTGTCTTACAATGTAGGGTAAATCCTATAGTACATGTATAACTGCTGTGCATTACAGTAACAGTAGGTTTCTCCTTGACAAGTAAAGTAAAAAGATGTAATGTTGGCATCATTTTGTGTCATTTAAAGCTGGAGTTAATTTTGATAATTTTTTATATTTTGTAATTTTGTTATGCCACAGGAAAAGGTTTAGGTAAAGATGAAAGTGGTAGAACAGATGCCATCAAAGTAGGAGTGAAAAATGATACATTGGGTGTGAGTATTAAAAATGTCTGCAGTCTTTTTTACAGGGTTCAAATTAACATATCGTGAATTGCAATGCACTTTTTGAAATATGCGATCCATTAAACAAACATAAAATTTCCAAAATCGTGATGCAAAGTAACCGCTGAGTGCCTTCCAATAACTTCTTCGCAGTGTGTTTTGGTTAGTATTACAAAACAAAACAGCCTTGGATAGTTCTCATGTTACATCACATCATAACAATAAAAACATCGTGAAACTGAAACACTGCTACTGTAAATTTATCCTTCATAATTCAGTGAGATTTTGAGTGCAAAAATAAAACAAACACATGCCATTTCTGACACAGTTGTTTCGCCTGCAGTTTCAAATGTCACATTTAATATGAGTAAAATCCTTGGAAAGGTTTGAATTACGCACTGATGAGTTTGACGTTTGAAACAAGCTTAAATAAATGCATTGTTTTTTTGCACGGTGTTTCGAATTCTAGTCTAATCCAGAACTCCAATGCTGCTTCTTTAGTGAAAGTGGAAGTTGAAACTGGGGGGGGGGGGATTAGTCCCAACCCCCCCTACTTTTTCAACAATATTTTCACGATGCACTTCTCAAATGTTAATTCGAACCCAGTGTTTTATCATACAGTAGTTTAAAATGAGAAAACAGTGGCTTTCTATTTGTTTGTTTTGCATTTCTTCTAAGTTGTTTTCTGAACTTTAGGTTGGCTATGATGCTGGCAAAGAATTCACTTATCACTGGTGGGATCACATGTTTAACAAAGCTGCAAGTAACATTGTTGTTGAACAATCAGAGGTATACATGCATGTCCTGTATGTACCTTTGCAAAATGAATAGTAGTAACTGTGAAGTACCCATATGTACAGTACACTGCTTCAAGAATTACCTTGTATTTTCTGTACAATTACTTGCAAGGCATGCACTTTTTGAATTTTTCCATTTCACAAATATCTTCATGAAATAGGGGATGGGTATAATTATGCAAGCATACTGTCTGTAAAATGATAAATGACAAATGACTGGGTGGCTAATCATCCTTACTTGCAGCCAGCGACTGAATTGTGAACGACGCAGTCATCAACGTGGCTGTGTCGAGGCATATCAAAGGTGCTCCAAGCAGCTGCCAACGACACAGTTCAGACCACGGATCACAGCTAAGATGTTAGGTGTTGATTTTATGGAGGGAGGAAAACCGGAGAACCCGGTGAAAAACCTCGAAGCACAGGAGAGATCAGCTACAACTCTACTCACATGAGTTCAAGCTCGACAACGGGGTCATTCCCAAGCGGTCACCCATCCAAGTACTAACCCTGTCTAACCGGGCTTAACTTTTTGGTGAGAGGCAGCGCGCTAACAGCACACGCCACCCGTATACTGTATACCCTGTACGGTATATACACTGTACAGTATATACATATACATTATCTATACATAAATGTTCATTGTAAACTAAGGTTGCTAGGCACATTGTACAGTGTCTGCAGTACATGCGTAGCTAAATTGTGTCCACCATTTTAAGAATTGATTTGTTTACATGCTTGTTTAGCCTTTTTTTTTGAAAATTGTTCTCCTAAAAGGAGGTGGTTGTTTATGTATGTAGGCATGGGCATTTTGCTGGGCAGTGAAATGCATACATGTACAATTAATATATAATTAAATTTATACATATTATATATATTTTATAATATTAAATTTATATGATTATTCTAACCTAATATTCTCACATCGTACCCTGATGATGTACATGTAAGTAGAGTACTGTATTTTTGTAGAGTGGAATCCAAGTATCAAAGAAAGATACTTCATCTGTTGATCTGTCAAGACCAAAAAAGTTCTGGAGAGTTAAGGGTCAGCAACTGTATTATGGCAGATTTGTAAAGGTGACTGTTTTGCTTTAATTTGTTTATTTATTGACCTAAAGTGGACTATTTATCAGACCTTATTTTTTTCTACAGTACAGCATGTACAGTATACTGTATTATTGTATAGTTGGTAATAGCATGGTTTCAAGTGCAATATTTATACATTCATTTATTTATACATGTATAACATTTATACATATTATACAGTACATTATACATTTATTTATTTATTTATTTTCTGATTTTTTTATCTATTCTGTCTATCTATTGATCTACAAGTGATCTATTTATTTACTTTTTTACTTGTAATATTTATTTATTTATCTATAATTATCTATTTGTTTATTGCTTAGGCTACAAGTGATAGCGATAAACCTGTAATTGATAACCATGAAGTTACCACCAAGTAAGAATTATAATTGTTTAATATGCATGCACGTAACCCAATATATAATTATTGTCATCTGAAATCAGTCAACTAATATTGCTTCAGCCAGTAGTAAAATTTCGGAGTTTTGATTAATTAAAACTTGCACTGTCTTAGGGCGCTTTCCAATTGACAAGGTTAGACCGATCAGTCTGGCCAGAATGGACTTGCTTTTGATTAGGACCAAATGTTCCAGTCAGATCATCCCAGGTCTCAAATGAATCGTGTTCCATTTAACCGGACTGACCGGTCTAACCGTGTAAATGGAAAGCCCCCTAAGGCCACACCAATTTTATTTTGTGTTTTGCGGGCAGAAATCCTCTTTTTTCAGGATCGGAGGAGGGAAAAAAAATAAAAATAAAATTATATTGATGATTCAGGAATGTTCAAATTTATCACAAGAAATCTATATATCACAAGAAAGGATTTATAAAGCAACATAGTTCAATGTATTGATATAATAGATTAGCCATTGCCTAACTGATTCAGATCAATAAGTCATTTCAACCATACAAAGTGAGCTTCGGCAAGAACAAAACCATTGATTTTTATTATTTTGGATTCTTGACTTATTTATTCTTTTATTTTAAAAATAAAAGGATAAATTTTCAATTTTATTTTTATTCTGTCTTCTGGATTTTTAGCATCGGCGTGCCCGTAAAACACAAAATAAAATTGGTGTGGCCTAAGAGAAAATGGTGATATTGTAGCTGGTCGCATGACTAAAATAAGGTTTTTATGCATACACATACATACTCGAATCACAAGAAACACTGAAAATTGTCAAATACAGACAAATGCTATATATTGTTTTTATCTTTTTAGATTTTCTGATGAACAACTTCTTAAAGCTTGTGGAGGAAGGACGGCGCATAAGTAAGTCTATCTCTTTTTGTTTTTAAAAAACAATTATTAAAATTTTAATGTATGTTTGCCATATAGTCAGTTCTTTAGAACTTTTCGGTTAATAATAGTTCTTATTCAATGATTTTCAATGAATTCAATAATTCATGAAGAAAATTCAAAAGAAATGAATGTTTAATCAGGTGTTGTAAATCGGATACAGATTCGTCTTTATTTAACACTGATAAACTTTCCGATCCGGATTTTCTCAGCTTGAACAGCTTAATACAATAATTATTCGTGTCCGAACTGTAAATACAGCTTTGTCGTTCATATTGCATATAGTATATTCAACTTTGTTTTTGTTTTTTTCACCAGCATGGTATATATAATCAGATACTTTTAAAATATTCGCAAAATATCTCACTTTATTTTGTGTTACATTTAATGTTGTAAAGATCAGCCCGTCACGGTCATAAGCTTAGTGGAAAATTAAAACGGATAGCAGAGCAAGAAGATACTTCGTAAGTTTTATTTTAGTTCTCTTTTGTTTCGAAAAGTTGCCTTGATACTGTATAATTCCATTACTATAATAGTACTGTTTAAAAAGCCGCTATGAATGACGTACTACATTATAATGAACCCTGTATGTAAAATGGTTGGTTTATTAATGGAACTCGCTATTTTTGGTAAAAAAGCGCGTTTTGATTGGCTGAGACGCTCAAACAAACAAACAAACAAACAAACAAACAAACAAGCAAGCAAATAGCAAACAAAAAAACCAATAAACAAACAAACAAACAAATGCATACGTACTGCGAATTGTGAATGTTTACTTCTATTAAGCCGAAAAGAAGAATCTGGACATTTTCCTGGATAAATTACATTTCACTATGCAGGAGACACTCCTGCCCCGCTGCTCATAATCCGTGTACGAACACGGCCCATGGCTGATGTGTGCTTTCTTTTTCAAGAGAACCTGTAATAAATCACACAGACACTGTCTTAAATCAAGATAATGTTGAACAGGTGGCTGTTTGTCCTAAAAAATCGAAGAAGAAAAAGAAGAAACGCCGAAGAGAAATTGTAATACGCTTGGGGGAAGACGAGAGTAACACATCTTTACATACTATTATACCATGTGGGAACGTCGTGGATAATGATATTCCTATGGGGTGTAATGAGGAACGTGATGGATACATAGGAGCTGGAGCTGGGAGTTGTTCGATGACTGAAGCTGTAGTTGACCGAAGGGATGGCGGAGAAGAGTTAAAACGAAAGAGAAAAAAGAAAACGAAAGAAGCAGTATTATCGAGAACGGAGAACGACGTTAATGAGTCTTGGAAAAGCAACGATTTTGATATAAACTCGAGGGAGGACAAAGACGGTGGTAAAGCTAAGAAAATGAAAAAAGTAGATAAATCTGCGAGAAGGAAGACAAAACGACTAAAGCGCGAGTAAAACAATATTTTGTACTTGACTTTAGCTTGTAAAACATTTGTTTTTTGTAATTGGAGATTTTTAAGAAAACAATTTCCGCGTAGGCGCAGTGTCACCTTTCACTGTATTGCAACACATGAAGATGTAAGTCATGCAAAGCTCGCTTTAATCTAAAAAGACGCGCACATATCACAGTGTCCTGTTCATAATTTCTCTCTTGAGACGGATCGCCACTTCGTACCTTGGTAGGTACAGTATGTTCTTCGGACCATCAGATTGCCGTCCGACATCGATCTTTCAAAGTGGATATCTCCTGCAATTCATTGAAGTAAGTAATTACACACTCACCACCTAAACATATTCATTTGTACATATTAAACGAATTATTATCCTGTACATGAATGTTTCGAATATCGATTAAATTAGCCCGATACTAACATACGCAAGTTGACGCAACAAATAAATAGCTTGTAGATAGCCAGGATAGTACCTGTCCGCGTTTTAGATTTTGGTTCCTAGGCTAAGTAAACCTACCTAAGGCCTAATACGCAATGCGTTATCTTCATTATATAACGGAGGGATTTGTCACACGTGTGCGTATCGTTTCTGTGGCGTTATCTGTTTGCGTTTCATGTTAGACTTTGAGATATACTGAATGTATGTAGGCCACTTACGCCTTTTTTTTGTGGAGGACAAATACTTCAGTTCTAAACAATGTTATTGATTAATAAATCGCTATGTTAAACGCCTTCCTCTTGATGGACCGTTTTGACGTCATGCGCAAGAGGTCTATAAATTATATGGTTTATTAAAGTGCGTCCTGTGTAAGGGCCTGTTTATATGGAGGCGAGTTACTCGGTTTGCCCGGATAAACTTTACGTTCTGTTTATATGAAAGCGAGTTACCTGGCGGGTTGTAATATTTGAGATGATTCTCATCAACGAAAGTGACATGAAGTAACGAATATAGAAAATTCATCCCGCTATGCCGAGTTACGCCGGGGAAAGTGTTATTATATGGGGAAATGTTTATCCCGCTTTGCCGAGATCCCGGCTGCATGCCAGTGGCGAGTTCTCGCCAAGGCGAGTTACCCGTCTGTCTCGTATAAACACTACGGTGGGAAAAACAGTGTTTGTTCTACCGACCGGAAACTCGCCATGTGCCGAGGAACTCGGCTGGCCGGGTAACTCGCCCCCATATAAACACACTGCAAAACCTCCAATTCTTGTCAAGATAATTTTTTTGTTTTGAGATTTTATTTCTTGTTTTAAGATATTTAATCTTGTTTTAAGACAAAATATCTTGTCAAGAAACCGCAGTAAGATTATTATCTTGCAAACGGGACAAGAAAATCTTAAAACAAGTATTTTTTTCTTAAAACAAGTTTTTGGGAATTTGCAGTGCAGGCCCTAAGGCGCGTGTCTTATCGGCTCTCGTATATAAGCGACCCCATAATATCGCTTTAGGTTAATATTGATATATTGAACGATGGCCTCGCGTACTCACCGTATCATCTGTGTCTGTTTATTTTGTGGTCTGGTCATACGTAAAGTGTGTCGAAAGATTATTCTCCGCTTATTTATTTCCTGTAGGCTGTCAGGTGCTAAAATTTAAGACTAGCGAAACTCAGAAAGTTCATATTTTGTCGACGTTTCAGTTTTTCTTTAAAATATTATTTTGTACGTTTAGGTCAAACAAAACTACAGATTTTACCTCCAGAAACGATATGTGAGATATGCATATGGAAGAGCTATATAATCGCCAATTTTTATTATTCCAAAATTACTTTTAAATAAGATTTTGTTTCTTATTTCATTCAAAACATTGAATCTAAAATTCTGTTAATTATGCCACAGTCACAAAGTTTGGTAACATTGATCTTGTGGCAGTATCGATTATAATGATTGCCATGCTGCTTTATCTAGGAACGAGAAGTGAAGAGGAGGGATAATGAAGATTGCCAATCCTTTAATCTTTTCAAATCTAGTTATATTTATTGACTGCGCAACTCAGATGATGCGGATACCCACAATGAATATGTACTTGACAAGTGTCGGTGCTCCACAACGTTGGCGTATCACGTTCCTCAGGACCAGCGGTTTCATCGCCATCTTACTATTCACCAGTCCCCTCCTAATAATACTCGAACCGGTGTCAGAAATCCGAGGTTTGATACTGGCACTCTGCGTTATGAAGATACTATCAAACGTAATGTATGCCGTTCCGATGGCGTACTTAAATATTTACTTCGGTGAAGTATTTAACACTGGTATCCGAGTTATCCTCCTCTCGATAGCTTCTTCTAACTCCACCATTGATAATACGAATGATTCAAATTCCTGGGTGCAGTTTTTACGAGTTGTGGGACCACTCGGTCTCCTCGCCGGAGCGACGTGGTGCATTGTTTTTGAAAATTTAAATATAAAAGTTTATAACGGATTAGAAATCACCGCCCTGAACTGGCCTGGAATATTTTCAGCTCTTTTATGGATTGTTGTGTTCTTCATCGCTGTTTTTACCGACTTCAGTACAAGAACAGTCGATAGTGATTCTTACGAGAGGTCTTCTCTTCTGACGACTGGAGAAACATGTCATTCTTCGGCTTCGCAAATTAATACGGAAAAGAAAGGCTTGATAAAGCAATTTTGTGTCGTCTTTCGTTCGTTCGAGCTGTTGTGTAGACAAAGGTCCTTTCTCGCTTTATATTTTAACTATTTTATTTTATCATTTGCGCATATCTTACTGATATTAATGCTAATTATTCTGCCAAATGATATCTTTTTCTGGGACATGTACTACGGTAGCCTTCCCACTCTAGTCTACGGCATTGTCGACGTCATATCCGTCGCCTTGGTTACGTATCTGGCGAGGTTTAGCGAATCGTCGAACGTTTTTTTTATCGTCTATGGACTGATCGCTACATTTCTGGGGCTAATCTCTTGCATCGTCATGCACGTGGGAGATTTTCAAGGAAATATTTCTTGTATATGTTTCTATTTGGTTATAATTCTTGTAAATAGTGGATTTACATTCGCCAATGAAGGCGTTCTTTGCGCGTTTGCAGGCTTTGGCGTGAAGAAACCACGTAGCTTCGGGTTTTCACATATAGGAAACATTTTTCTCCTTCCGCGAATTATCAGCTCTTCCATCAGCGGCGTAATGTTGGATTATCTTGTGAGCTATTGCGCAGTTCTTGAAATCCTAATTCTTTTTGGATTGGCAGGTTTTCTAGTTTATTGGGATGAGCTCAAATTAGATTGTAACAAACGCGGTGGTATATTGAGGTAAATTTGAGTTAAAGCGAGATGATACAATATGGAAAAAGTCATTAAAAGAAAGATTCTTTCACGCGTGGTCTTACAGGAAAGTTGTTTTGTTTATTTTTCATATATTTTTTTATTCTATGATATTGAATAATATCAATACATTACATTACATTGCATGGCACGTCGTATTACTTTACTTCACTTTACTTTACCTTACTTCACTTTACACTTCACTTCACTTTACTTCACTTCACTTCACTTCACCCTTACCTTACCTTACCTTACCTCACCTCACCTTACCTTACCTTACCTCACCTTACCTTACCTCACCTCACCTCGCCTCGCCTTGCCGTGCCTCGCCTCGCCTTGCCTTGCCTTGCCTTACTTCACTTCATTTCACTTCACTTTACCTTGCATCACATTACATCACATCACATGACATCACATAATCTTGCCTGGCATTGCATCACATCGCAACACACGACTTTAATAATGCAGTAGTGTCATTCGTCTTTGACATATTACTAAAAAACCTACAAATTAAAAATAAATGTCAGATACCGCTTTAGGATTATAATTGGTATGCACATAAATGTTTGTGATTCATGACTCCGTTTTGTTGTTGTAAAATCAAACATATATAAGAAGAAAATACAAATGCAAGCGAAGGGTCAAAATATCTAAATATGCATGTGTTTGATGAGGGCTCTGGTCTGATCTGTTCTGCAACAGTTGAATAATGCATTAGTGTCAATTTTTTGGGTTTTTTCCCCCAAAATATTTAAATTGTGTTTTTACTACGGTATATATATATACATATATATATATACAATAGTAGAAAAGTACTGGCAACAAAATATCGCAGGCAATGTGTTTTAGAAGTTCGTCAAAAAGTTTCAAGGATTTTGACGGCGGCTTTATGTATGATATACTCTGATAAAGCCATTATCGAAGTTCGTCCAATCTATAATTAAAGGGCATATGACTCGAAAATTAAGTTTGTCTTATTGAAAAGAACATTTAAAATGATAAAATAACATCTTTTGCAGTTTTTGGTTTCCTTGCTTCGTTTTTGAGATATTCCAGTTTGTTTGATATGCAAATGACACAACTTTTTACGTCACACGTGCATAATGAGTATTATGAGTTACCAAGAGAAGGTTACATATCTTTGCTATTGTGAAACGAAATCACTTGGAATTCTACATGTTTGGCGTTGTGGGTAGAAACACGCACATGCTTCCTTTGAGTTAAGCCCATGTTTTCATAATAGCAAAGATATGTAACCTTTTCTGATAACTCATTATGCACATGTGACGTAAAAAGTTGTGTCATTTGCATATCAAACAAGCCGGAATATCTCAAAAACGAAGCAAGGAAACCAAAAACTGCAAAAGATGTTATTTTATCATTTTAAATGTTCTTTTCAATAAGACAAACTTAATTTTCGAGTCATATGCCCTTTAAGAGGGGGGTCCACCACTTGTGAATGACTTATTTGAGTACGTGTTGTGTACTTGTGTTGTGTATATATCGACTTTACCAAATTACTTTATAAAATATTGTTGCCACTGACTTTAAAATTATATATTTTTATAACATAGATGTAATATAACAGCGTTTCTGATTGGCTACCGTGCGTGCTTCATAACTCGATGGAGCACGGTAATTTCAAACGTAATGAGAAACTCATTTTTAATCAGCGAAATAAATATTGTTTTTCGTTGTTTTGTGTCAGATTCTCTGTTATAAAAGAAATGGTTCATGGTTTGGCGTGCTCCATTAAGTTATGGATGCACTTGGGAAGTTGGAGAGCACTCAAAAATCTAGAGTTGTTCTCGGTCACGCCTTGACCAACTCTTAATTACGCTTTTTTCGTGCTCTCCGAACTTCCCGCATGCTTCCGGCCATAACTCGATGGAGCACGCCAAACCATGAACCATTTCTTAAATGTAAAGGCGTTTCGGTTTCTTCTAAAGCTATCTTCAGTATGCGCACGACGATTGAACGTGTCAACGGTCATCCGCGTACTGAAGATGGCTTCAGAAGACGTTGACATAAATAGAAAGTATATAGTGACAACAATATTTATAGTCAGTTTCAGCTTGCTTTTGAAATTCGTTTGTCAACATTCGTTGGAAGGTTTGGAACTTGGTACGGAAGTTCGTTGTGAAGTTCGTCGTGAAGTTCGAATTTAATAAGCTTTGAATTTTGAATTCCTTTGGTAAAATCACGGAGAAGAAGATTATTTGTTGTATAGAATATAATAATAGATACTTGGTTAAACAGAAACAAATTGCCGACTTAAATTTGTATCTACCTCGCAACGTAGTTCGGAACATTGCAACGTAAGTTCGGAATGTTTATTTCAATTATACGTATCGGATTTCAAAAGCAAGCTGAAACGGACTATAATAATTAAAAGTAATTTACTACAATGCCTTGCTACAACACAAACAAGATATATCAGCTTATTTTGTTATAACTAATATTACTTAATTCATAGACGATCTACACGGTTCTTTATAAAATGAATGCAGTATAAACAGTAATCTCCGCTATAATCTCAGGTGATCTTTCCAAAGCTGAATCACGTTTTCCACCATCTATATATAGCCTTATTTGTTTAGTTTTATGCGACATGCGACCAACCGCAATACATCGAAGTAATGTGTAACCCAATGGGACATATGATTGATAATCATCGAGTCTATAAACCACAACATCGGTGATACATTAATAGTTAAAAGTCCTCCTAATATGCAAAATTTGTATATGACTGTGGTCCAATGCAACAGAAGAAACCCCACTGATAACGCAACTCGTGTAAAGTTGATAATACATTTTCGCCGTTTACAACTAGACTTTGGGAATTCTCGGTGAATCTATATTACATATTTCATATCCCAATTTCGAAGTGCTTTAGATTAGAAATTTTCTCGAAGCCACAGAATGTCGTTGCTGAAGAAGAGATGGAAACGAAAAAAGGTGGCACCGAATTTTCGAGATATCTTTCATCTTCAGGAATTTCTGAAGGAAAGCGATAGCTCCATTGAAAAAGCGGTGTTTTGGACTTCGAATTTCTTATCCGTTCCCTCGTCTGGAAAGAGTCTGCTAAACCTCAAATCTTCACAAGACAAACGGGTCCGTGAAAGACTCAGGAAAATCAAAGTCGTGGTCAACGTTGGCGGAGAAAGATTTGTTATTCCCTACAAGACTATCAGCCATTACCCCGACACTCTTCTGGCAACGAGGGAAATTGAAAGATATTTCGACCAAAAACGAAAGGAGTATTTTTTTGATCGCGATCCGGACATGTTCAGGTAAGAATGATATATACATTTACACCAAAAAAACATTAATCAAAAACATTAAATAGTCTTGTTGATATTTAATTTCATTTAAATAATAGTCTTGTAGACATTGTTTTTGAAGACTGTCAGCCTCTATTTGTCTTTTGATCAGGATGCTAATAGTGTCACCTTGCCGAAAAAACTCCAAAAATATTGGGTTGATCTGTTATTTCTGCAATTTTTAGTTTTTAGTTTTGTTTTCCCTTTGACAGGTTCGTTTTCAAATTTTATAAGAATGACAAAATCCACTACCCGATGGACGAATGCATCCAGGCACTGATAGACGAGTTTAAATTTTTCAGAATTCCTTTGGATATAATAAAAGACTGCTGTTATGCGGAGTTTCACTTAGAGCTCGAGAACAACTCTAATTGCAACAAGTGCGCCAAACAGAAGAGGCCAACGCGTCCATTTACGAACGCTACCACCTTACACCAACAGACCAAGTCGTTTACTTTCAGAAACCGAATTTTTGTCCTCCTTAACGATCCGTCGAGTGGCAGTGAGGCCAAAGCTGTGGCAATTGCATTGCTTCTTTGCGTCTTTCTCAATATACTTGGAATCGTTCTTGAGACGCTTCCGTGCAGTAGCGATTCCAAAAAATGTGGAGAACTTTACCGGAAAGAGTTCTTTCTGTTTGATATGACTTGTGTTTTAATTCTTACCCTCGAGTTCCTAGTAACACTGGCTGTGCAGAAAAACAGAAAAGTTTATTTCTGTTGCCTTGAGAAACCTGGTGTTTTTCTGCTCCTTGGTTACAGCTTACATAACTTGGATTCTCTATATCACTCTCGGATTTAGCGACATTCCCGTTTACCTCGACGACCCTTTGAAAGCCTTGAGGGTATTCCGTTTGGTCAAGATTGCCAAGACTTCGACCCGTTTGCGCGAGACTGTTTCTCAAATCGTTTCCGCGGCACGAGGATTGGGATTAGTGTTAGCGGCTTGCTGTATTGCCATAATAGTGCTGTCAGTACTTATTTATAACTTGGATGATTCATTTGCGCATGTTCCTATCGCAATGTGGTATTTCGTTGTGACCATGACATCTCTTGGGTAAGTCGGGTAACGGTTTGTTTTGTTTTGTTTTGTTTAGTTTTGTTTGTTTGTTTGTTTGTTTGTTTACGTGATTGTTTGTTTGTTTTTGGTGTTTGTTTGTTTGTTTGTTTGTTTGTTTGTCTGTCTGTCTGTCTGTCTGTCTGTCTGTCTGTCTGTTTGTCTGTTTGTCTGTTTGTCTGTTTTGTTTGTTTGTTTGTTTGTTTGTTTGTTTGTTTGTTTGTTTGTTTGTTTGTTTGTTTGTTTGTTTGTTTGTTTGTTTGTTTGGCGAAGGGTCCAAACAATAATTGGACATGCAGCTGTTGTCGTAACTCTATAGCTAGACGATAGGTACTCCAGTTTTGTCAGTATTAGTTAATAAATATATATATATATGTATATATAGAGAGAGAAAGAGGTTTTTAATCTTTTCATCTCGTGGGGGTTTCCTTTTGACGAGTAAAATCGTCTGGCGTTAGCCAGAGTAAAATACTAAAAGACGTGTATATACACATCTTTCTATACTCTACTCTTCCGTTGATTGTAGTTACGGCGATTGTGTTCCTGTCACGCCTTCTGGGAAACTTCTTGGAATAATTGGACTTCTTTTGGGAATACTTGTTTTAACTTTGCCAGTGCCAATCATTCAGAACAAGGTAAGTCATATGATTTATACAACCTCGTACCCAGGGCCATTTGTAGGGAACTGGGCCAAGATGGCGAATAAAATAAAATGGCGGGAACAAATGGCCCTGGTGGAGGCTAGCTCAAAATGCGCAGTATATTGCGTATTTTATTAACTAGAACTCAGTTCTTTACACAGTAATTATACCTAATTACACCTAATTATTGCATGGTTTAAAATATAATTTCCCGTGCCGTGTGCAGGAACAACCGACAAGGTCGAAATACCATTTAAAAAAACCCAAACAAAATCAAACCGTCTGATTTACGCCATAAGCTCTTGACCAATCAGAGGCTGAGATAGCCTGGCCTCCACCAGGGCCATTTATTTCCGCCATCTTGGCCCAGTTCCCTACAAATGGCCCTGGGTACGAGGTTGGCTTTATTCATCTCTCATTTGTTTCTACCATGAATATTAAGAATGTTTTGAGTAGCTTCAAAATCGACCTATCTGGTAAGTTCATTGAGGTAGTAATTTTGAAAAACAATGTTGTCTAAGCCGATAAAATAAAAGCAAAAATGTACGTAAATATAAGGATACCCTGCGAGCAGAGCCTTCTTTTCCTTATTTCTTCGCTGAGAGAGGGGAAGAAAAGTATGCTCTGCTGTATTCGTGTTTGGCTTCGTCCAAGATTTAGGACGAGTAAGAAGTAACCCGTTTAAGACCCGTTTAACCGGTTCTCGTTTTGTTTTCTGCTCTGATTGGGACTGGGTTCGAGATTGTAACCAAGCAACTGACATGCATGCGCAATGGAAACCAGCCACGAATACAGCAGACCCTACTTTCTTTCCTCTCTCTCAGCGAAGAAATAAGGAAAAGAAGGCTCTGCTCGCAGGGTAATATAAGGAGGATTTTATTATCAGATATAAAACCACGAACATGCCACTAATTTTCTTTGTGTTTTCCTCATGAATTATAATAATGCGTTTTTGAAAGATTTCTTAATGCATGAATCAATTCTGACTTGTAACCACCCCCCGGGCAACCCCGGGGACAATGCAGAAAATCAAATCCTGGGGGTGGGGAATTGTTTTATTAATTTTGTCCCGGGGGTAAAGGGCGGGGATGCAAGGAGGCGTGGGAGTCTGGTAACTAAAGTATTCCGTATTAAAAATGGCGACGAATTCATTGATATAGATTTCTCAGGTTGCCGAAAATTGACGAAAGTCGACGCAGGGGTGCTGAAAAAGCGAAAAAAACTAGAGCTCAAAGGAAGCAGCAGCAGAAATGAGCCACTGTTTAAGTTAATTTACATTTGATGTTAAAATGTGTTTAATTATACATTTGTTTGATGTTAAAACTCATGTGTTTTTGTATTAGTTTTTCAGCCTTGCCCCGGGGTGGTCAAATTTCAAAGTCCTGGGGGTGGGGAATTTGCCATGAGCTTCATAAAAAATTACATATCCCCGGGGTATTGCCCGGGGGGGATGGTTACAGGAAGAATTGATCCATGCATAATGTGCTATTTTTTTGTAATTTTTTTTCGCAGATTGGTGCAAGTATAGATGACGATGAACCAGAGCCAGATGAAGTTATCTTAGATAACTTATATCCTCCTGATTTTGCCGATAGACAACGTAGATTGTCCAGGATGATTAGTTTAGAACACAGAATGTCTAATCTGAAGCACTTGGAGGAAGATTAAGGACTTAATCAAACGAGAACGCAAGTCATCGCAAGTTGGCAGTCAGAATTTCTGTGGCGATCGTTCGAACACCCAAATTAACAAAATAAAGGTTTCATGAGTGTTTTGAACAAGTTTTAACTTTGTCACGGTACATAATATTTTCGGGAAATTATTCAGAGGGGCTGGCTGAGATAGCGTGACTGCGAACTTGCGATGACTTGCGTTCTCGTTTGATTAGGGCTTAATAAATTACGGTTAACCTCTGACTACCATGCCGTGGAAGGTCGAAAAACTATGCCAAGGTAGAAAAACAGACTTTCTGAAGAGGTATACACATTCTCCGAGATAGCAAGTTAGCTATCTTATTTAGAACACCGTTACCGAACTCGATCGGTGTTGACGTTTATTTATAAGGAGGTTTTTACAAACTAGTGAAGGCTACAAAACTTGAAAACGAAATAAAAACATTGGCATAGTCAGGCTAAAATGGTGTTCCGATTTGTTATCGTCAAATCTTAATAACCTTTTAAGTTTTGGTATATATAGTCACTATAGCAAATCTTCAAACATTTAAAGCAATGCAATGTACTGTAGCAAATCGTCAAACATTTAAAGCCATGCAATGCACTATAGCAAATCTTCAAAACGTTTGAAGATTCTATCGTAAGCAAAAGCTCAAAACTATTGAAGATTTGCTTTATATTTGCTCAAATAGAACTGCTTTAACGACGGTTGTCACTCTATTAACAAAACGTAAACATTAATCATAATTATATCACCGCAATAGATAAAATGTGACAAGCTAAACTTCGAAAGAAATCTTATTTAATTCAATATAAAAACCTCTTTCAAAAACGAAATGAAATGCCAATATGAAAGTTTTTTGTAAAGATATAATTAAAAAGTGCTTAAGACAAATTAATTATATAGATTATCTTGTAGTCAGTGTACAAATTAGCAATGAATTACATATAAGACTGTAAAGGCATAAGGTTATTTTGAAAGTTCGGTTTATCTGCCAAACCATCACCTACGCAATTTCAATTTCGAATAAGACCTTTTCAGAAGTCTTTATTATAATACTTTTATGTCCTTTGCTTTTAATAGATATTAAAAAAGGTGAACAAAGAGATTCAAGAACTCCATTTCAATCAAAGTCACTATATTAAAATAAAGTTTCTTCCGTTTTATTGGAACAAAGAGACAAACCGTAACATAAGGTCGAGGGCTACTTTAGAGGTGAATAAAATTGTCTGGGGCTTTAGACTATATAAATATAAATATATATATATATAATTAACAAATAAATTCCATTTTGCCGTTGTCTGTTCAGTTATAGATGCACAGATGACGTCACAACGTGGTAAGAACAAAAAAGTGTCCCACGAGACGCAGTCGAGTGGGTCACTGATGTTCTTACCACGTTGTGACGTCTTCTGTGCATCTATATATAACTGAACAGACAACAAAAAATGGAATCTATTTGTTTTATACAATACAAAAATTTAAAAGGTTTTTATCAAAACTCTTGTCGGATAAAGAAAAACGCAAGTCAGCGGACGTGATCCATGTGTCTGTCCTCTAATAGATCATGGGCAACAACCAATGAAAACACGCATAGCAACGAGAGTATTGTATATAAATATATATATATAGTTAGAAAAGTAAAGACAAAGTCTGTATAATGACGTTAATTGAGAGAGCTCGATATCGTAAAGGGTAGAGCGAATGTAGAGATTAAACTTAAAAAATGTTCGTTGTTATACTCGGAGTTTCACGCCGGTAGATCGACGATCAGAATGAATAAAAATCGTCTGTCGTTATATATAATAAAATATTAAAGCGTGCAGGGCATGAATTTTATTTATGTTTGTATCGACTAGGAAACGTACCTTTCGGTTTGACAACCGGTGATTGAAAAGAAATGATTGAATGATTCATTGTATTTTTAGTCTCAATAAAGCCTTTTATATATATGTATATATTTTGTTATTTGTGTAAGAAGACAATCTCTTAGACAATCGATGACACGTATGGATCTTTTTTTGCATTGTAAATAGCTTGAAGTTTAATATAAAACCCTTAAAAAACTATGAGAATGGCTTACATTAGGTACAGGTTGGATTTGGGGATTAAAAAAATGAATTTGCAAATTTGATTTGCAAAAATAGCAGTTTGTAAATAATATATTACGTAGAAAGGATAACTGTCTGATTTGCAACACAGCTAAACTGCGGTACTTGTATGCACCCACCCTTGTAAACTCCACCTAAGGGAGGCGCCTGCTTGTCCATATCGACACACGCGTAAACACTTTAAAAGGAACATAGCAACGCAAGTACTTCGTCTTGCTATATGAAAATTATATAGTGGTTCCGGGCTTACGGTTAATAGCTAGGATTTGATAATGGTTAGATATAGAGTTAGCACAAAGGTTATATAGATAAGATTGGGGGTAGGATTGCCTGAGTAGTTTTATTTTGACAACTGTTTAATTTAATGTTGTTGAATTAATTAACTTAGCAGAAGAACTTTTTTTATGGAAATTGGTATTTTTTCAAATCAGTTTATGAAACTGTTTGATCTTGAACAAAGAAACTTGTAATGTAAAGAATAACTTGACAACGCCATACATATACTCTTTCAAAGTTTTGCCTTTCTCCTTCAAACGAATTTAATTGTAGCTGATGATTTGACCAACTTGGATACAAAATTTCAATCTGTATTTTTGTATGTGGCAAGATCTTAATTATTGCAAAGAGGTACATACACTAGGTTTATAAAATTATAAGGCAGGCAAATAAATCCAGGTATACGTTAGCCACCATTTTTTGTGGAGCATGCATGAAGAAATAGAATCTTAAGTGTACGAAATAAGCTTTGACTGCCCACTCCCTCCAACGTTTGTTGTGTATGGAAACTATAGTCAAGGTCAGTCATGGTTAAAAGCCTCAAGCACTATATATAATGAGCATTGCTAACCTGCTTAGAATAGTTGTCGCGTGGGAGTGGCGTAGCGGAAAGACGTTAAAAGATTCATTTCCGTATACCGTTTCCACCAAAGCGGATTTTTTCCCCCTTTTGTTTACACTACAGAAAGTGGTTGTTATTAACCCAAAAAATAGGAATGTGACATTATGAGTAATGATTTATTTAACGTCGTAAGCACAGGATGTGGTCGCCCAATCATCCGAGCCAGAGGCTCATGTTAAAGTGCACGACATATAAGCTAAGACCAAAGTGTTGATTTTACGGAGGGAGGAAAACCGCAGAACCCTGCGGAAAACCCTCGAAGCACAGGAGAGACCAACTAAACTCTACTCACATGAAATTCAAGTTCGAGAACGGGGCTAGTCTATTTCCAGACGGTCACCCATCCAAGTACTAACCCCGTCCAACTGGGCTTAACTACAGCGGTGAGAGGCAGCGCCCTAACAGCACCACCCGTGCTTCCATCTTGAACAGGCCAGTGTTCGTAGCGTATTTGCGGTTTGCAGATTAAGTTTAGATATATCAGGCTCCTCGTTTATATATAAATATCAAAATATCGTAAAATTGGGACTGGGTTAGGCTGCTTTGAGGGTTATTCTTTTAATTTTCAAATTATCATAAAAATAACAACGTGTATACACAATTTTGGCATTAATTGCATATATGTCAATGCATAAAATCTAAGCTACGGATGAATAAAATAGCAAACAGATACGTAAAACTGAAGCAGTGTGCTGTGTATAGACAGTGAAAAAAATACAAATCGAAAATATTAAGAATGTTGGTAATCTGCTAAAATTTTCGTAAGGAAAGGTTTGTCTAACCTTTTGTGTGAATTCTATTTCTCTGCATGCATGACGAAGATAGATAGATATAGATAGATACTTTTATCTTAATAGGGTAATCAATAGAGACCTATATGGTATAATACAATATCAAGTAACTATAAGAAAGCTAAAACCTAGACTATTACTACATGTAAAATATACTAAAAATTATCTACAAACTACAAATAATTATTATATAGCAGCCATGGATTGGTAATAAAATGATTTCTTGCTGCTTTCAAGTTTAACACTAGGCAACTAGGCAAGTGGAGATGATTGCTCTGTCTAGTAGATCTACTCGCAGTGTCTTTGTTCAGTTTAAAATAATTATGAAACAATTGCGGGAGAGTGTCCACTCGTACAACGTTTTACAAATTTGTAAACTTGCATTTCACGTCTGCTTTCCAGGGCTGCAAATAATTTTTTCTTCTTGACTGGACATTTGTCTGATCCATTTCCAATTTTGGTCAGACATTCCTAAAATTTGTTCGGACATAAAACCATTATCACTACATTTTGTCGGACATATAATTCTTCAGAATACAGTTCTGAGTTAGTTCATGATATAAAGCCGGTTTCCGTGGCGGTCGTCTGACTCGTCTGCATGTTTAGCGTCGCGCGCGTGTGTTATACTTATACATACCAGAATAATTAAATACTATCAGTTTCTCTCAGAAGACCGATTCAGTTACGGAAGATTTAAAATTCAAACATGCTCAATCTAGTCGATAGAATTACAAAAGGAAATCGGAATTTTTCTCTCAAAAAGAGACGTTTCTCTTTCAACATCATAAAGCCGAATTTCTTGATCAGACAATATATTTTATTTGCACGGACACTATGTCCGATGACAATTTGGTTTTGTTCTGACATTTGCCAAATTTGGTCGGACATTGTCCGATGTCCGACAGTAATTTGCAGTCCTGGCTTTCTAGGGTATCATATCTTAAATATCCGAGCGCTTCATTACTACTTGATGACCTCAAAATGACGAACACGTTATCGCTCATACCCGCGTTAGCCTCTTTAACACTTTAACGTTCTCGATCAACAAATAATTACTTCCTTAGTTAGTAATTAGTTAGTAATTTCCGTCAAAATTCCTGAATGCATGTAGAGATGCCAAATTTTGCCGACGAAACCACACTTGTCAAAGACTGTGGGAAATATGCCACAAGAACACATTGACGTCACACGTATGTGGGAGAAAACGGAAAATCAGTCATATCTTTGAATTGGTTTAACAACACGAAACCACACATTGCAGATACCCCAAGGAAATTTCCCAACGTTTGATTCAGTTTAGTCAAACCAATCCAAAGATATGACTCGGGTTTTCCGTTTTCTCCCACATGCAACGGCATGCGATGTCATTGCTCAAATTGCATAGCCAATAACTCAAGAATGGGATAAGATTTGAAAGGCATGTAAAAGCCATTTTTCATTATCTTAGGTGTTCTTCCAAATACAATCTTAAAAAACTGAAGTGAAATTTCGTTTCATAGGCACACTTTAAATATTAATTTATATATTTTTGGTGAAACGGTGTTTTGTTGAAACACTACGTTTGATATTTATTTCCTAAGCTTTCGACCTGTTTATAAATGACGTGAACCTGCAGCTCGTTATTATATTGCTCTGGGGAAGGTCCGAGTCGGTCAACAGGCCGAAAGCTTATATAGCAAATAAATATTAACCCTTTACCGGGCATGGTTGCCATTTGGCAATTTATTACTTTTATAGAAATATAGTAAGGTTAGATATACTGCCGAAACAGAGAACGTAGGAATCTAACGTTTCGAGCGAAGGCCCTTCGTCAGAGAGAAACGTAAAGAGTGTAAACAAACAATGAGCTTATATACGAAAGGTAATCATGTAACTTTATATATATGTAATATGTATGTCATGTAGTTGTAGTTAGTGGCACGTTTGTATCCTATATACCAAAGCTGGTATTGATGTTGTTGATCAAATAAATTAAACTGTGACCAAAAATAAGCCAATCAATACAAAAGACAATAACAAATTGATAATGAGATGCGAAAGACATTTGCTATTCATACCGTCGATGAGTAAAAAGGAGGGGATGTAAAAAGGATGAGCGAGAGTAAAAATAGATAAATTAATAAAGTGAAAACGCTGTTTATGTCCGCCCTTTAACCATTGTATTTCAGACCGGAAAGTTTGTGCCATCTCACCCATTTCTGGCGGTAATGTCAGCCGCAAAAGACTAGAAAAGCGTCTCATTTTCAAAATTGGCACCATTCATCCTCACGGACTCAACGAACGTTTTTCTTTTATTTAACACCTCTGAAGACGTTGTTTCTGTTCAGAATATATTACTTTTATACTCTGGCTAACGCCAGACGATTTTACACATCAAGTCAAGTGGAGACCTGTTGTTTCCACAAACCTATCTTGAATGTTATTATTGCCCTGAAAATTTTTAAAGAATTATGTATTTTTAATGTATATAATAACGTTATAATAATACAAACCGAGTTTGTTTCGCGTGTTTAGACAGTAAAACAACACATTTGTTATATAATATTGAAAAAATAGAGAAAAATTCAATAAACAGCTTCATGCAAAATTTCTGCGGGATAAACTTTAAATATATTTTTTGTAATGGTTTTGAGGCATATACTACTTTGTCCCTTAAACTCTTTCATCCAATTTTGAATAAATTTTTTATTATGTAACACATTTATTTTATATATTCTTGTATCTTCATTAATTAAATAACAGAGTTGAAATAAATTGAATTTGAACTTGCGCGAAAATGGTTCACGTGCATGATGTTGTATGTATATAGACTGACGGCAGGCGATGACGAAGGTGATATACTTGTTGCTGCCTCCCACCAGGGAGGCAGCACACTATTCTTGCATCTCTCTTGGGTTACCTATGTGTTACACGTGCTCAGTCTTTTTGCCGAGCTATGTATGGCTGCGTATATCAATTTACGGATTTGGAGATGTTGGTTCTGAACCCCCTGACCCAGCCTGGTTCCCAGGCCTCTCTTTTTAACGTCGAGCGGCAGACCGAATTGTGAGAGGCCTGGAATAAAATGTTTTACCTGGCCCCAAAACTGGCCCCAAAACTGGCCCCAAAACTGGCCCCAACTTATACAGGCACCAAACGGCCGTTTGGCAGAAAACCAAGGCAGATAACACTCACGTCGGTCTGCACAATTCTTTATAACATCATATAGCAAGGTTGGTCTACTGCCGAAACGTTAAAATAGCATATTTCGATTTGTATAAATGTGTTTCAACACAATCACTTCCTACGCCGAACACTACTTTATAAAGCCTCGTATGTAACAACCTTTTAACGTAATGTAAAATAAAGAAACCTACTCGTTTGCTGTCTGCTCTCAAGAAGAAGTTTGTTTAAGTGCCCTCGTTCATAAAGATTAAAGAATCCGAGCTCCAGCAGGATTCATGATAGATAAAGATGAACATTTTCCGCTAGTCCTCTCGCTCGATCCCTATTCTGTGACGTCACCAAAATAAGTTCGAGAGAAAAGAGGACTAGGAACTAGTCTGCCCCTGACCATGCAACAGATGGGCATGATAGCAGTAAAGAGCCTGGGTACGAGGCTGCAGCAAAGTGCGCTACCACTGGCGTTAAGTAAGTGCGGTCAATGATCATGTCTTTTATACTTGCTTGTGGAAGTATTCATCAAGGCCATGAACGTTTTAGTGGTCAGTCTCGAGGTAAACAATGCTCTTTTATGAGTATCAGCGCTGTTGACAGCACAAACTATTCAAGTGAACGATTGGAATTCATCTACTATCGACCGAGTCTTAGTGCAAGGAGACAATATGTACTTGAATGCTTTTCACAATGGTCTTATCCCACGTGAAGAATTGTTGTCGCTGAACAAACTACCAACTATTAACCAGGCAGCACTTCCTTGCGATAGTAACTTCTAGTTTTATGCTTATTAGGCGTTTTCGTTGCTGTGCATGATAAATATACTATCGAAAGAAGCATTGACGTCAATATAGCCCATACCCATTTTCCTGTCTTACTTAATAAGTCGTCATTGATAAAAATCGTCAGAATCCTCTATTATTATCACTAGAGTTCTGGAATATTGCCAACGCCCTTTTGGCTTTCGTCTCTCATGTGAGACATTCTTTTAACACATCTTGAATGAGCTTTAATATTTAAACATGGAGCTGAGTCTCTTGACTCTCTTCATATAATATGCTCTTCCAGAGAGCCGTGTATATACATATATACAAGTTAAGACTATATATACTGTGATTAGATAAGAATTGTGCGTACAATAATTTACATTTACTGTAATATAATAACATTTAACTACAAACTAAACTAAATGTTGTTGGAACAGTGGTTAGTGCACGCGCCTTCCACCTCTGCGACCTGGGTTCGATTCCTGCTCTCAGCAGTTATCTGATTGAAAATCTCACCTTGGCCGCATGTGAGAAGAGTGCTTCCAGTTTGACTCTACCAAACACCACAGGTTTCCTCCGGGTACTCCGGTTTCCTCTTGTATCTTCATTTATAATTCACATTTTTATTTGAGAATTAAAGAACTATAACATACTAATTGTTGCAATTAAAAACAATCGGTTATCAATGGCTGTAATATTAACATTACAAACATTAACCATATGTCGAATGCAGTAATTTATCAATGCAAATATTCCACCCAGCTTCATCTCCGATTATTCAGGTGATTACGTATACACGTTATAGATGGACTAACGATTTCTTTATATAGTCGGTTCCTTTGTTCTTTAATTTAAAACTGGAGAAAAATTGCAAACAACTTCCCAGATGACGCGATAAAAAATATTATAGTATATTTGTGAGATTATGACCGTTATTTGATATAGGATTGCCTTGTGGTTGCCGCGGTAAATAAGAAACTTCGCCATTTTTTTCTTATTTTTTTCCCTGCACCAAAGTGAAATATCCGGTATAATGCACTTGTTTTGATCTAGAAGAAAACCAACGTCACCTAGTTCCTGTTAATACAATTTAGTGGTTTCAATGATATGTAAACCATGCAAGTATGTGTACTATTCCACTCCTAATATAATAATATATACACGCGTGCGTGAATTTTTAACCTTACTCGCGTGAAGTTTAAGAACTCAGTACTCATCTTGTCGAGAGCTATTACGTATATTGAATTTTAATCAAGGCGTGGGCGACGAAGATACTTAAAGGGAACTCTTATACCAGAAGTTCACAACATCTTTGGACAAAGAAAGAGGAACAAGAGTCAGACATTTGGTCATCAACAGATTTCATCAACGTCTTGAATTATCGTTTGAAGTCGCCAGTGGAGAGAAGCAGTTTGCGTTGACTTATCGTAAGTATACAATTTATTAATTGTCTGATTATACTTATTATACATTCAGTATTAAAATGAGTGTGACTAATGTTGGGTTTCGGCATTTTTTGTTTCGTCTTGCCAATACACTATGGTCTATAATAAACACGACATACCCTATTTTCTGCGGTATATGACTTTGAATTATAATTAAAAGAAATGGAACATTATGGTTCACTTAGATTAATGGCGATTCATTTATAGTCTCTGGACTAAAATATATTATACAAAGTTACATTTCTTCCTAATGACATAACTATATATTTGGTATATAATTTATATGACAGACACAATTGTATATTTGTTGCGGACCTATATATTTCGCAAAGTATGATTGCCAGGTTAAAATATTCGAGTATTCGTACTTCTAACATGACCGGCAGCTAAGTTAAAGCATACTTTTTTATCTATAAACTGGTCATTTGGTTTAAGAATTAAATTGTGATGTTAATCGTGCGGTGTAGTTTGCTGTAAAAGGCTTACTTTACCATAGTTTTCCAGGTCATAATATCGACACGCAGGTTGAATTTTATTTGGAGTAGCTAGAAACCGGCCAGGATATATAGCTGTATGTAGTATATGTCTTGTGTCAAGCAAAGAAGATCATAATAATACTATATACATGTGGGTTTGAAGTGCTATCGCCGCATGCGACTGTTTACCACAGAAATGTCGTATAGATTAAACGCTAATGCTATGTCCATGCAATATCATGTTTGCGTGCATATAACATATGTTAATATATTATACTATGTCCGGCAATACTCAACGGTCAAAGAGCGAAATACAGAAATTAAATCCTCCGCAAAAATTTTGAGTAATCTTTGTTTTCGTTTGAATGTGGGAAAATATTATATTTCCTTAGGCAATGTTGGTAGGATATCACTTTTTGATACCTATATAAATTATTTAGCTTGACATAAAGCTATATATATAGTGTCGAGTCTTATGGTTATATGGAGAGGTTGCTATTTAATATGTGCTTCCACTTTCTGTAGTGTTTGTTCTTTTTACTTTATTTAACATAAAAAATGTATAAAAACACTGGTTAAATCTTTGGACGTAATTTATATATTAATAATAATGGCATGTATTCTATTATTTTGTAAACTTGTGTGGTTATACAGACAATTATGACCACTAGCGCGGAGAAAAATTGTATTTGTACATGCAAGATATAATATTTTTACGTGTAAAGATATTACTTCAAGAATCCAATAAAAAATTGCGATTGTGTATATTTCTTAAGTGCACCAAAAATTGGACCTAAATTAGATTGCTTATCTGACGTTTCGAGCGGCATGTTGCCATGTTTCAGAGCACTCAACTTTCGACCTTTTTATAAAGTTTTAACTAATATTTTTGTAAACTTGCTTTAACCCTTTTCCGTCGGTGGATTTTCGCTGTGACGAGTAAAAAAATCGTCAGATTTAAGAGTTGGACGCTGCCCAGAAAGAGTTTAGTAAATTTTAAATACATTTTAAACTTGGTTTAATTTAATTTATGTTTAAATGTTTTTTTCTTATACCAATAATACTGTAACTGGTGAACAAAACTTAAAAAAAGACGTTCGAAAGGGATTCAATATAAAAAAAAAAGTAATAAAAGAATATTATATCTTTCTATCGAGGGTTAGTAAAATATAATATTTTTTATTACCTTTGTTTTTAAGTCGGAGTATTAAATTCATTCTCGTGGTCCGTTATTCAAAAATACCCATGCAATAGCGAAGGGCACAGATGACGTCGAATTCATGTTTGTCTGAGTTCATAATTTATTCTTAGAGCATTACCAACAACAAAAAATGGCTCATTGGAAATCCCTCGAGATTCAATTTTGGTTTGTTTGTCTGAGTTTTGGTCCATAAATAGTATAACTGTGCGCTTCGCTATTAACATAATTGGTGCTATTAAATTGCACAAAAATGTTTCGGAGGCTGCATAAAAATGTCTTACACCAATAATAAAGATGTTCTGTTTTCTTGTTTTCGTGAGAAAATTTTGGTATATATAGAAAAATAAAGAAGTTGATGCAATATATGCAGAGTATATCGTTTACGTATATAAGTAAAATATAACTGAATATTTGCTTTTGTAAAATGAACTACGTGTATATCTAAAATTGCGGGGCGGTGTGCTAATAACTGGGAATACAGATTTTGTGTGAAATTTACTGAGACAAAGCAACGTGTATTCCAACATGAGTATACTCGTGACATATACGTATACAGTTCAACTCGTCTCCAGGTATATATTTATTATTATACAATACCCTGGTTGCTATGCGTGTTTTCATTGGTTGTTGCCCATGATCTATTAGAGGACAGACGCATGGTCACGTCAGATCACGTCAGCTGACTTGCTTTTTTCGTTTTTCATGCCCCAAAATCCGGCAAGAGTTTCGACAAAAAACTTTTAAACTTTTATTGTATAAAACAAATAGATTCCATTTTTTTGTTGTCTGTTCAGTTATAGATGCACAGAAGACGTCACAACGTGTCTCGTGGGCCACTTTTTTGTTCTTACCACGTTGTGACGTCATCTGTGCATCTATAACTGAACAGACAACGGCAAAATGGAATCTATTTGTTAATTATATATAACCTTAATATATAGGTAGCGTGCTGCGTATAGGCAGTAACAACAATCGAAATATAGTAAGGTTAGATATACTGCTGAAACAGAGAAAGTGGGAGTCTAACGTTTCGAGCGAAGGCCCTCCGTCACTAGAGAGAAACGTGGGAAACGTTAGACTCCCACGTTCTCTGTTTCGGCAGTATATCTAACCTTATAACTATAGCCTATTCTCGGCCATCAATGGGCGTTCTTATCTATACGCGTAAAAATCTCGCAAGTTGTTACAGCATTGTTGCCTGAACAATGCTGTAACAACTTGTTGACATATGTGACCAACATTGATAAATGAACAACATTGTTTATCATTGTTTCAACAAGTTGTTACAGCTTGATGAAACAACAACCGTTGTTCACGCATGTTGTAACAACCGAAGAACGTGTTGATACATCAACCATCATGTTCACCATTGTTGTTCATCGTTGTTACTTCGTCATGCTGTTACAACATGTTGTATCATGTGCGAACAACGTTGCTGGCAAATAAAAATTTGCTGTTGGAACAACTTGTTCACGACTGTTGATTTATCCGTGAACAAGTTGTTCGAACCATAAGTGAACAACTTGTTGACAACTGTTCACGGCGAGCAGCACAACATTGTTCACGGCGAGCAGCACAACATTGTTCACGCCTGTTGACAACCGTGAACAAGTTGTGCGTTTTTACGCGTAATTGGAGAGGACTTTGTGTCATGTTGTAACGCACACCTGCCTTTTGGGCGAATCTTGTATAAATAAGATAAAAATATATAGTGACCTAATGGTTTGGCTGTAGGAGTTGAAATGGTTGCGTGTTCTATTTTCTTCGAAACTCAGCAAAATAAAAGACTTTTCTTGACATGGTTGTATTGATTAATTATTATGTATTGTTTAACACCCTGTCTACACAAAACTTTACTTTTTTTAATATCACACGTTATTAACTCGGCTGCAGATAACGAATATAAGAACTATATTATCTTGCAAACGATTTCCTTTGGTTTCCGTGTAAGAACGTGCTCAGTTAACCCACGTGGCAACCATTGTTTATGAAAACTATCACTGTGACAGCAATATAAATACTCTTGTTTTACTTACAATTGAGGACTGCATGATTTCTTTGATTCTGATGGTAATTTTAGTATACCTATATTTAACACTATTAACTGCGGAAAACACTGACTCTATATATATACGATACTTCGGACCTGTGTTATAAGGTCACGACTAAACAATAATAACATTCGGAACTCGCCTATAGTTTAAACATTTTTAAGAAGGCAATACGAGTGCGAGGTCTGTATGGGAAAGTATTTGCCTGAGGTTTTCGTACAGACCGAGCGACGAAGGAGCGAGGTTTGTACGATAAAACCGAAGGCAAATACTTTCCCGTACAGACCGAGTAAACGAGGTTAATAAGGAATTTATTATATGGCTATTGGTTCACTTTATTTTTAAGCTTCGAGCGTTGTTTTCGTCTTTGTAGTATGCTGTTTACCTTACCTGTTAACTTTTTCGTGTCGCTTCTTGGCCTTCTTGTTTACACCAGTTCGGCTTTTATTTGTCGTGTTTTTAGATAAACAGCTTTAAAGAAAACCAGCAGCAATGTTCCAACACATTTTATTGTTCAGAATATTTGAAGAAAGATACCTAGTTCTCTTATTTATATTCAAATCAACTCAGACATTTTCCCGCCAAAACGTATAGGGCCGAGAAAAAAGCGTATTGACCCGAAGTCAATATCGTAAAATCCCGACCTCTTGGGAACCAATCAGCGTGCGTCGTTTTGCGTGCGGACCGGAAATCAAACTCAGCCATATAATAAAGAGTGACAAAATCGAAATCGTCATGTATGACTATTGTCTAGATATTGAAGAAACTAGTCTGTTTCGAAATATCAAATATAGCCTAAAGTACTAGGTAAGAGCATCGGACTAGTAAACCGAAGGTCAAGGGGTCGAATCCCAATGGTTCGTCACTCGGAGTAACACCTTAATATTATACACCAACTAGTTATTTAATAATAACAGTTGTTGGATAATAAATGTAAATGCTGCGACCTTTGCAGAGAATGATGAATATTTTATATGTCTATTTTTATAGCTCTGTTATTAATCACCTGTTTTTAAAGGTGATGTACAGTCCGTTCTGCGCATGTACGAAACTAATGTTTACATCTTTATTTACAAAAATAATACTTATACCTTATTCAAGATTGTAAGCTTTTCTTGGTTCCCATTCATTACTTGTACCCAAAACAAAACATTTTCAGGAGAAATAGAAGAAATCCGAGGAGATATCCTCGCCGAATCGCTTGGTTTTCTGCCATGTTGTTCCTAACGGTTTACATTTTGCTGAGTACTTCATGTAATTATTTACGAATGTCATGTTTTGGGGACCACATTGCGGTCATGCGCAGAACGGACTGTACGTCACCTTTAAACTAGTTCCTTTTTAATTTACATTGCTGTAAATTAAAGAATAAAATAATCACTATACAGTCGCTGCATATACGTCATCTTTATACCAAACACATATTCACAAATCGAAATCTAGTATAAGGTTTGAGTACTGCCGAAAATATTGAACGTAGTTTCTAACGTTTCGAGCGAAGGCCCTTCGTCAGAGAGAAACGTAAAGAGTGTAAACAAACAACGAGCTTATATAAGAAGGATAATCATGTGGCCAAAAATTAGCCAATCAGATAAAAATAAATACAAATTAATAATGAGCTGCGAAAAAAATTAGCCAATCAGAGCAAAATAACAATAACAAATCAATAATGAGATGCGAAAGACATTTGCTATTCTCACTGTTGATGAACAAAAAAGAGGACGCGTGCAAAAAGGATGAGCGAGAGTAAAAATAGATAGATTAATAAAGTGAAAACACTGCTTATGTCCACCCTTGCTAAACAAAAACAGCGTCTTCAGAAGTGTTAAATAAAATAAAAGAATAGATAAAGTTAAGTGAAAACACTGTTTATGTCCGCACAAATTCACAAATGCCTTTATTTTTTTGATACAGACAAGCATGGCAGTGTTTTGGTTAATACTGTCAATACTCTGTTACAACATGGCGGGCGATGTCATTGCTGGATCTCCAAGGAACCTGGAACATGGTTACGATGAAGCCTTTGCTTTTATGACAGACAATCTAAAAATAGAAGACACGACTATTATATCAAACCAAAGGTATTAACTAAGCCTTTATTTACTGACAATTAGATTATAAGCTCGAAATTTTTATGAGGCCGCTCGAGTCAACTATATATTATCGCATATTATTATATGGCTGGGCTTGTTTTCGGGTCATTACGCCAAACGGCGCATGCTGATTGGTTGCTGAGAGGTCCGGAAAAAAGCCGTGGTGCCCTCTCGGCACTGCATGCAGAGAGGGCATTACGTCCTTTTTAATGACCTGCAAGTTTTGGCGGGAAAATTACTGAGTTGATTTGAATGAAAATAAAAGCGAATTAGATATATTCGTTGGATAATTTTGAACAATAATACGTCCTGAAACATCAGTGTTTCTTTTTATAAATACTTCTTATTTAAAAGCGCGAAAAATAAAAGCCTAACAGGTGTAAACATGAAGCGAAACGAACAAGCTCAAAAGTAAGAACTAAGGTGAACAGCGACACCTGATCAAGACAAACGTAGAACTAAAAACAGATAAGAAAACAAACCAAAAGCCATATAATAAAAGGCTTATTAGCCTCGTTTTCTCGGTCTGTACGGGAAAGTATTTGCCCACCATAGTCAATCGAAATATGGTCTGGAAACTCAGCTAAAGTCTTTGGTCTATCTTTTTGTTCGCCTTTATGCATTTTTGTGCACGGTGCACGGTCACTGAACACATTGTATTTTAGTATAATGAACGAATTGTCCAATAGCAACGTTTCAGTTCAATCACTCAACCGTGCTATTTAAATATTAATAAACCTAAAACAAAGGATGTGCACGGTGTAAGGTACGGTTCAACATAAAATCACAGCTCATTATAGGCGCTTTGAAGTTTGCCGAGTTTCCAGACCATATCTCGATTGACTATGTATTCACAAAGGTATTTCACTGCACCTATTACTAGCTTATATTACAGAAGGGGTGTTTTGAACAAAAAACTGGTTTTGAATATTCTTATTTCAGTATTTTATTTTCTATTAGATACAATACGTACGTAGAACGTATGTCAGGTTGCTTTAAGCTACAAAAGAAGAAAAAAAAGAATGACTATAAATCTTCTGTTTATAACAATTGTAGGAACAGAGCTAAAAGGGACACCGAATCAACTTGTGAGCCTGGTATGAAATACAGGGTTGTGAAACAGCCGACATGTCTGACAGAAGATTCTGCATATGTACCTGCATTTAAAAAATGCTTTCGGTTGCAATGTTATGGTGAGTATTAACTTCTTATTAACCGAGAGCGCGGTCATTACGGGAAAATATCAGACCGAGGTCTTGACAGTATACGGACCGAGCCCATAGGGCGAGGTTCGTACATAAAAGACTGAGGTCTGATATTTTCCCGTAATGACCAAGCGGCCGAGGTTAATAAGAGGTTTATTATATGGCATGGCTTTTTTAAACAACATTCTTTACATACGTATAGCGTGACATAGAATCGTCATTTTCAATCTTGTTCTTGTTCTTCTATTGCTTTCATGATAAGTAAGGCTCTCTTTTAGACTCAGTTCATCGTCCGACTCATACACGATTTAGTGCTTAGTTTACTAAATTCATTCAATTTTTGCGGCTTTTCAAAGTTTCCTTTCGTTGTACGGGCTTTGTAAACAAAATGGCTAAACAAATCCGTAATCCGGACCGGTCCATTACCGCGGGAAATTACGGACCGGCATGTGACGTGTCTCATCCAATCAGAGCACGCAATTCCACCGGAAGTAGCTTGTGTCCTATAATAAAACGCTATACTAGTCATGGTTTAGAAATTAATGCTTTCAATTATAGAATATGCGATATATATTTAGCAAGACATTAAAAGTTATTAAAAATTTAACTAACAACAGCTTATATATAATTGTAAAATAAGTCGAAAAACCAATAAAGTAAATTATAGACTTTTAAGTACATTTATGACTAATAATTAAAACAGCAGTAATACCAGATTTAGGTGATAGCCAAATAGCAAGAAGCAACTTAATTATTTTATAAATAATTTATAAAAAATGGAAAATAACGTTTGTATTTTTAAAGATTTTTTTTTATTTTATATTTATAAGATTATTATTATCATTTTATATTTCATCAAACTTTTGGCATAGTATAATTACAAAATGAAAACCATGCATGTCGGTCCTTTATATGTTTTACTAAATTTTGTTTGATACGCAAGTTAAACGTTTTGACGTCAAACGCGCATAATGAGTCATCAAATATAAGCTATTATCAAATATAATAATCACTTGAAGATCTGCATGTTTAGTTTTGTGGGAGAAACACATCCACATGCTTCGTTCAAATTAATTTGGTTTGATTATAGAAAAGATATCTAACCTTCAACGATAGCTCATTATGCACCTACGACGTCAAAATGTTTAATTTGTATATCAAACAAACTAAAATATCTCAAGAACGAAGCAAGGAAACGAAAAACTGCAAAATATGTTACTCTATAATTCAGAAGCGTTCTTTCAAATAAGACAGACTTTAAGCTATTCTGACCATATCTAATTTTCTTCTTCTTGCCTTTGTCTGTAGTTCCCGGAATGCCTGATGGTCCAAAAGGTTGGAACTACTACGCCTACAAACACTATTTGTACAAAGTTTACGACTCTCTACTCATTAGAAGAAAGAAAAGATGTCCTACGGTTAAACAAACAACGACATCAAAACCAACCATGCCTGTAAACTTGTCGACAAAGCCAGTTAGGTTAACCACAAAGCCAACGTTGTCATCAAAAACAGTATCTTCTGCAAAACCAGCATTAAATCTGTCTACCAGATTCGTATCACCTAAGTTATTGTCAACAAAACCACCGTTGTTATCAACCAAAGCATCTCTGGCAACAAGGTCAGCACTGGTTAATGTGTCAACAAGACCATCATCTACTAAAGACACTGATCTGACAACCAGGTCAACATTGCCCAGAAAAGTAACTTTGCTGTCAACTAAACTACCCTCATTGTCAACTAAAGTAACTCTGGAAACAAAGTCAACACTGCAGCTTAATAAAACAACTAAACCAAAGTTATTGTCAACTAAACTACCGTTGTTGTCAACCAAAACACCTCTGGCATCCAATTCAACACTGCTTAATACACCAACTTCGTTGTCAACTAAACAAAAGTTACTGTTGTTGCCAAAACTACCGTTGTTGCCAACTAAAGTAAATCTGGCAACAAAATCGACATTGTCAACTAAACCACAAAAGTTATTGTCAACAAAATCACTATTGTCGTCAACTAAAGCAACTCCAGGAACAAAATTGACATAACAAAATGACTTTGTTGTCAAGAAAACCCAGCAAAGTTATTGCCAACAAGACTAACGTTGCTGTCCATTTCATAAAGAAATATCACCAGGAAAATGAACATTGCCCACTAAAGCAATTTTAGAGAGCCAAACTAACCTTGTCAAGCTATAAAGACGATTATTATAAAAGATTAACATGGCATGCATTGGGAAGAATAAGTTAACTAAAATATTTGAAAGGAGACTAAAGTGCTTACAGATATATAAATAACACAAAAAAATCACAACAAAGGTAGCATTAAGAGTGTTGTCTTTTTAAAGTGTTCATGAAACGAAAATTAAGTTTGTTGAAAGTACTTTTAAAATGACAAAGTAACATCTTTTGCAGTTTTTTGTTTCCTTGCTTTGTTTTTAAGATATCACAGTTTGTTTTATAAGCGAAACTAACCAGTGACGTCACAACGTGCGTAATGACTTACCGTGAAAGGTTATATATCTTTGCTATTATCAGACGGAATCACTTCGAAGCAATTGTGTGTGTGTTTTTCCCTTACAACAACAAAAGTATACATTCTCAACTGCCGGATTCCGTTTAATAATAGCAAAGATATATAACCTGTCCCAGTAAGTCATTATGCACGTTGTGATGTCACTGGTTAGTTTCATATATAAAACAAACTGAAATATCTCAACAACGAAGCAATGAAACAAAAAACGGCAAAAGATGATACTTTGTCATTTTAAAAGTACTTTCAAATAAGACAAACTTAATTTTCGTTTCATAAGCACTTTAAGTAAGAGTTAAAACCCGAAATGTCATTCTTTTTGACACAACAAAAGCGTTACAAAATTGTCACAACAATGTTTTTCAAAAAGTTTTCAAACAATGTCTTATGAATCCCTAACTATGCATGTACTCGAACATGCTCTCTGCAGATGAAGACTTTCTCCTTTACACATATTAATTATATAAAGGATGATAAATTTTTATTCTAGAGCTATCGGTTTACTATAAATGATACGAGAAAAATAGGTATATTTAATTTTTATTAAACCCAAATCGAGCGGGGTGTACGTTTAATAGCTAATGCATCTATTTTTATTGTGTATGAATTTGTAATACAATGTTTTAATATAACTGAACTTGTACATAAATCTAAATAGATACTGAAACAATATTTTGCCCAAGTGTTTTGAATTATATATGTATGCATTAAGTTCTAAACATATACATATATACACTTCTTTATTTGTTATACAATGTTTTAATAGAACTGAACTTGTACATAAATCTAAATAGATGGTAAAACGATTTATAAATTTATAAACACTTCTTTATTTGTGAAACGTAATTGTGAAAAGATTATACAGGGTTATTTCTTTTCCGAGTTGTTTAGATGTGTTTAATAATATAATGGGTGAGGTTATTCTGCACTCAGTTGATGTACTGACGTCATTCCGACGATTCGTCGGAAAGCTTCGGTACGTAAAATCGGAAATAGACAAGTCAAGATGGCGGCGATTAAGGAGTGGAATTATTTCAAAGGAGTATTTTAATATAGGGTTACAGGAGTCATTTGGACTGTTCCGTTGATGTAATTACCATTATTTTGACTTGTTTTAATGTGGTTTCAAATTTTAATGCGATGTAATAACTGTTTTAAAGTAGAATAAACAGCCAGAGTTGTGCACAGCACAAGTACAACTGTACAAGTACTTGCTTTGTACCTTCAAACCTTCAAACTTTATCAGATTTGGAAAGAAATTGAAAGGTTTACTGAGTACTTATCATGTTCAAAAAGCAACCTGATATTTGTAAAGACATGTGCTATGAAATTATACATGTACTGTAATTTCCTCTATGTAGCCCCCCCCTGGGGGCTTATTTATTTTCCCTATAAAAGGGAGCTAAACAGAGGCTGGGGCTGCTGGGGCTGCTGGGGGATATTTCTAAATGAGATGCGTCACGGGGTAAAGTTAAGTACATGCAGTGATGGGATGCACATGTATACAGATCCATTTCTTCAAACCATTTCTTCAAACCATAGATATACACTGTAGGCCGACTTGAAATACAAATCGAAATATAGTAAAGTTTGAGAATACAGATACATTTCTTCAAACCAGGGATATGTACAAAGAACAAAAGTACTGTGCTGCGTATAGACAGTGTTGAAATACAAATCGAAATATAGCAAGGTTTGAAAATACAGAATGATACATTTCTACAAACCAGGGATGTATTTAGATATACATTTCTATACAAACCAGGGATCACGATGTGTATAGATAATAATACATGCATCCTATACAAACCAGGGCTGCTTGTATTCAGATACATTTATTCAAACCAGGGATGTATTTAGATATATATGCCTACAAACCATTAAAATCTAGAATTTCTCAGATTATTCCTGAAAGTGCTAAAAAATTCTGGAAATTCCGTAGGGGTGTATTTCGGATACATGCATATATATAAACCAGGGATGTATACGTTTACATTTTTTACAAACCAGGGATGTATATACATCAGTCTACAAACTTATATAGGGATGTTACGATTTATCCAAATTCACTACATCTATAATTATTCAGATTTATCAATTATCAACATTAATCTTTAAGACATAAGCTGTTTAAGCTGTGAAAATCGATTGGAAAAATTGTGTAAATCAAGACGAATTTGTATTATATCCGATTTTCAACAGCTGTTTAAAGTGTGAAACGAAATGAAAATTAAGTTTGTCTCATTTGAAAGAACACTTAAAATGATAGAGTAACATCTTTTGCAGTTTTTCGTTTCCTTGCTTCGGTTCTTGAGATATTTCAGTTTGTTTGATGTAAATGTTGCGACGTCACACGTGCATAATGAGTTATCGAAAAACGTTATATATCTTTGCTATTGTGAAATGTAATCACTTGAAAATCTACCTGTTTAGTGTTCTGGGCGAAACACACGCGCATGTTTCCCTCAAATTATTTTGGTTCGATAATAGCAAAGATATATAAGTTTTTCAACAACTCATGCTCATGTATAGCAAGGTTTGAAAATACAGAATGATACATTTCTACAAACCAGGAATGTATTCAGATACATTTCTACAAACCAGGGACGTATTTAGATATACATTTCTATACAAACCAGGGATGTGTATAGATATACATGCATCCTATACAAACCAGGGCTGCTTGTATTCAGATACATTTATTCAAACCAGGGATGTATTTAGATATATATGCCTACAAACCATTAAAATCTAGAATTTCTCAGATTATTCCTGAAAGTGCTAAAAAATTCTGGAAATTCCGTAGGGGTGTATTTAGATACATGCATATATATAAACCAGGGATGTATACATTTACATTTTTTACACTGAACCAGGGATGTATATACATCAGTCTACAAACTATATAGGGATGTTACGATTTATCCAAATTCACTACATCTATAATTATTCAGATTTATCAATTATCAACATTAATCTTTAAGACATAAGCTGTTTAAGCTGTGAAAATCGATTGGAAAAATTGTGTAAATCAAGACGAATTTGTATTATATCCGATTTTCAACAGCTGTTTAAAGTGCGAAACGAAATGAAAATTAAGTTTGTCTCATTTGAAAGAACACTTAAAATGATAGAGTAACATCTTTTGCAGTTTTTCGTTTCCTTGCTTCGTTCTTGAGATATTTCAGTTTGTTTGATGTAAAATGTTGCGACGTCACACGTGCATAATGAGTTATCGAAAAACGTTATATATCTTTGCTATTGTGAAATATAATCACTTGAAAATCTACCTGTTTAGTGTTCTGGGCGAAACACACGCGCATGTTTCCCTCAAATTATTTTGGTTCTATAATAGCAAAGATATATAAGTTTTTCAACAACTCATGCTCATGTGACGTCAAGTTGTTTACTTTACATATCAAACAAACTGAAATATCTCAAGAACGAAGCAAGGAAACGAGAAACTGCAAAAGATGTTACTCTATCATTTTAAGTGTTCTTTCAAATAAGACAGACTTAATTTTCGTTTCATAGACACTTTAAACATTAATTTCTTTATAATTTTTTCCATAAATTATTAGTAAAGTGGTAAATACCGAGAACAAAGGCTTGCAGATCAACCCGATAGGCCGCAAGCCCCGATTAAGGGCCTGTTTATATGTAGCCGAGTTACCCGGCTAGGCGAGTTATCCCGGCAGAGTGTTTATATGAGACAAGCGGGTAACTCGGCTAGCCGAGATCCCGGCAAAATAGCCGAGATGTCGGCATGCCGGGATGAAAATATTCCCATATAAACACTCTCTTGCCGGGTAATTAACTCGGCTAGCCGAGCTGAATTTGTCACAACAGCGCACGCGCCACTTATGAGACAATCGGAAACTACTCATGGAATGTGAAACCATTATAATGCGTGGGCAGCTTTGCCGAGTAACTCGTCTCATATAAACACTCATCTTTTTTCAACTCGGCTCCATAGTACTCGACTGGCGTAGTGCAAAGTCCTAACTACAAAGGCCAGTACCCTATTAACGCTGATTGCTCGTGGCTTATCCATGTACCACACAAACAAATCGAACTTAAGTTTACCGACTTCAACACTCAGAGGGCCTACGATCGAGTTACAATCTACAGTGGTCCCTATAGCAATATTCAGCGTGTGTCTGATTATAGCGGTGTTGGCCTTCCATATGACCCCGTTCTAACGAGAAATTACATGTACATCAGGTTTACAACAAGCAAGAAGCGAAATAGAGCATATCACGGCTTCAGGGCTTATTATAAAGGGCGTTTGTACTACAACAAGAAAAAGTGAATTGCTTAGCTTAGTTTAGCTTAAAGTGCATATGCCCTGAAAATTAGGTTTGTCTTAGCCTGAGGTTTTTCATGCGAGCGACAAAGGAGCGAGGTTTGTGCGAGAAAACCCAGGACAAATACTTTTCCGTACAGACCGAACAAACGAGTCTTCTGCTTTTTCCAATTCATTTAAATCAACTTTCAACTTTTTCAACTTTTTTTATTTTCTTTTTTCAAAGAAATTTTCCCGCCAAAACTTAGCGGCTATACTAATCATCTTTGCTATTTTAATATTTCTTTCAAAAAAGATAAATTCAATTTTTAGGGCACGTGCAGCTTAAACAGTCTTAACTTTCCTTTAGATATTCCTAAAACAACGACACTGACTTGTTTATGTCGTTGTTTGTCGTTTTCTGTCTAGTTGAAATTATGGTGTTTACAAATCTTGAATAAAACAAAGATTCACGTTGAACTAGAAATGGGTCATCATATTCGTTAGCATATATATATATATATATATATATATATAGATTCTTTAGTAATATATCATTAGTGAAATTCTTTACATTCCCTTAACTTCCTTACATTTCAGACATTCTTAACATTTTTAAAATTCTTTACATTCCTGACTCTTTACATTTCTGAAATTCTTTACATTTCTGAAATTCTTAAGATTTTAAAAATTCTTTACATTTCTGAAATTCTTTACATTCCTGAAATGTCAGTTTGAACGATTCCTGAAATTCTTTACATTTCTGAAATTCTTTACATTTCTGAAATTCTTTACATTTCTGAAATTCTTTACATTACTGAAAATGTCAGTTTGAACGATGGAAACAAGTATTTTTGTATTCCGACCTTGTTTATAATATTTCGTCGCCATATTGTACGAAGCTGCCGGTCGAAGAGCAACACATTATTTTCGAAGAAAGACGATTGGTAAGTGATACTGGTAAGTATTTTTAACATGACTTATAGTAAACTTGCAAGTGTGAGCTACCACAGTTTTTGTGCGTTATACAGAATCATTGAAAAGTTGACAAAAGGTTTCCAATTCGTTGGGCGATTTATCGAGTCAAGCAACATGCACGTGTTTATGAAGGACCGTCTTCAAGGGAAATACAATCCTCGTCGGTGGACAAACAATCCTCTTCTCGGAGGACAAACAACCCTATAATTTTGAACTATATATTTTTTCATTTATCTTATAGATACGTCCAATATATTGCAGGCAAACAACCTTATTACTGCTCGAACAGGCGAACCGAGGCCATGGCGCCATGCATGATTTGGGGCCGTCGACAAACAGATTTCGTCCCCAATCGCGTACTTGTTCCGCGATGGGGGGAGGGGGGTAATCCTGAATCCGCGATAACAAGAAAAATTAGGACGAAATCTGAATTTAAATATAAACATTCGTTATACACCATCAGTCTACATCTATTACTATGCTATGTGTCTATACTCGTTGTCAAAATGGCAGTATTAGTACGGTCAACATACTCGTTGTTTCAGATATCCATTGGTCCGCGATGATAGGAGGGAGGGGGTCAACACAATCGCGGAACAAGTCCGCGATTGGGGACGAAATCTATTTGTCGACGGCCCCTTACAAACTGAATCAGCATTTCCAGAGTTTATCTCACGCTTTTAACAAAAAATAAATAAATTGACAGACCCTGTACCTTTTTAGCTTAATTTCCTGCAAGTCTAAGAACTGTCAAAACTGATTGGTCAGTTGTAATTTATTAAATGTATTAACTTTGTAAGCGGCCTCGGTTCGCCAGTTTTAGCAGTAAGAATGACAAATATAAATTCCACAACCGGTAGCATTTTTTTTTACATTTTTAACGCAGGGTTAGCCCTAGAGGGCTGGAATTCACCTCATGTTTACATGAGCTTTTTTAGTAGGGCTAGCGCTAGTATAAGGCCAATGGAATTGAGGTTTCAGTTTACCGTCCACCGCCCGCATGGGCTTGAAACTACCGCATGAATTTTTCATTATTCAAAATAATTATCATTGTTGGTAGATTTTCCACATCAGGACTTTCAAATATACTATTAACATCATTTGCACAGCGTGTATACACTTTTTATTAATAAATAGTCAAGCCTTCGATACGTCCGCGATGTTACTACTCTGGCATCCAGGGTACGATGTCACGAAATATTACTATGAAAATTGTTCTTGGGTCAGGCCGTGGGCTGACGATGGGCGATGGTCCACAGATCGATTTCATTATATTTTCTGACAAGATAAATGAATATGATTCAAATAATAAATAATGAACAAAATCCGCATCGCATTTTGAAAATCCTCGGACGGTAAACTGAAACCTCAATTCCATTGGCCTAAAGAGAGCTGGGTTTCACCTCGCATAGGCTTGTTTACTGACTTGTGTAGCTTTCACACGAAGCCCAAAATCATGTTTTCACAAATTTGAATTTATAACAAAACACATGAACAAACACAACTTGTAAAATAAAATATTGACCAAAAAATATTAGTAAACTTTACCGTGTATACTGAGCTTCGATTTGCTAGCCCTCCTAAGAGAGTCAACCCTCTTGAGTGCGTTTACATGGGAAATTTCCAGCCCTCCTAAGTGAGATCTCAAGTTGTCAATAGCGAGATCTCACCTAGGAGGGCTGGCTCTATTGTCACAGAGTCGGACTGGGCCTATGTGCCATTGTGCCAATGGCACATGCGTCCCCTTAGGATGCCGTTACTGCACCCCTTTCCCGTTGTATAATATTATATTTGATATGTAGTGCAATTCCTATTTAAAAATTATAGTCGTTTTACGTTTTAATCAGTATGGTACAGCTAATAGTTATTACGATTAAATAATATTTTAGTACGCTTCACGCAGCTGACAGCCTGACACGAAGTAGTCACCTAATTAATGGTTGATGACGTGTCCTCATGATGTATGCCTTGCATGTTATTGTGTATTCCTATATAAAATGAGTATATTTCAATAGTTTGTTTGTTATTTTATATCCTTCAAAACCTTTTTCAAACCCCCCTCAAAATGCAGGAAATGCTATTTCAGAAGTTGGTCGCGCCTTCGGCGCTCCTTGCCCCCTTGTCAAATATTCTGAAAGAAACCCTGACGGCGCCCCTCTCCCTAATACGAAGCCAGTCCGACTCTGACGAACCATGTAAACGCAAACAAATTTTTACATGGAATTACGCTGAGATGCAGGGTTTTCAAAAGTTGAAAAAATGGCCAAAATTGGTCAGAGCCTAACCCCTTAACATTTTGACCGATATTTTCAAATTTTGAAATAGAGCTAAGATATGAAGATTTAGCACAAGTAAAGGCTTCTTGTTGCCACAGAAGCAACAAGAAGGCTTTATTTGAGCTAGATAATCATTTTTGACCTTATTTTAAAAGTCGAAAAAATGGCCAAAATTGGTCAAAAGGCGAAGCCCTTAATTTGCATGTACTTGGTCTCCCGTTGTCAGTTTAACGATACCAGTCAGATGATTTAAACGAAAGGTTCAACCGATTTGTTTGCATTACGTATATAATTATTTATACCATAGATTGAAAGTCCGGAAGCTAGGTTATCAACGTTGCTTTTGTAAAGGCTTTAGACACTTTAAGGTTTAGAAAAAAATGAGAATAATATATAATTGTCATGTAAAATGGCTTCCTGCGTGGGTCAAATATTTAATTGATGCGGGGCTTTCCCATGCAACTGCAGGAAACAACATGCACTTAAGTCACTGCATGACACCACCAAAAGAATCTTAATTGACCAATTATACTATTTGTAAATAAAGAATCCTCGATATATAGTTATTCAGTTTCGAAATCTGTTAGGCGGTGTAAATACCCAATTTTGATCAACTTGGGCTCAATGGTTTAATTTACAATACCTGATGACTTCAAAACGAACTGATTGGCTTTCAACAATTGCATGTGTAATTTGTCTACGCCTCTATTGAATAGTTGAAAGTTTACCAACATCCTGTCAAGACTTGTTTGTACTGGCAATTTTTTTTCTGTAATTGCTCATGCAATTGCGTGGACGACATTCAGAAACATGATCTAAAAAGCTGATAAGTAACAGTGCCAGATGAGCTATAGCTTATAGTTGCAGCGGGTCTTTCCCAACACGGAAATGACACTGCCAAACTGAAATTCTGACTAATAGTATTCTTTGGTAAACAAAGACTGTTTATATTTATATTAGCCAAATTAGTATGTTATTGAGTTAATAATCCGAAGCATCGCAGGAAAATCTTTCTACTTCTTTTATGGTACGAAATTATGAAAACCGCAGTTGCAAGTCGATTTTATTTTGTACGAGTGAAATTAAAGTTATATTAAATTCAGACAAGAAATATACAATACAAGTTCTAATAAGGGTTTCTTCCTCGGATAAATCTATACTGATTAAATGTTTATTTCTTTTGCCATTTAAACTGTTTTATATTATTAATTGTAATTATTTTAATCAGTAGCTTCCCAAAGACTGGACGAAATATATCTAAAACATACGAGCTCCATAATTAACTTTTGGGTCTTTACAATTTCGCTTTGTTGCAAATCTTGTATTATATATGTAAGTTTCCATTCTAAGGCTGTTAGTTGTGGTGTTTGATAATATCAATATATTTTCTAAGTTACCATGGTTATTTATACATGTTTCCTTCTTAAATATACCTTACAGTTTATAATATTCGAGTTTGCACATCCGGTCCCAAACACGGAAACCGTCAAATTGCATGTAATATAGTACTTCAAACATTTCCTGACGTAGAGTCTGGTTTGCCTTATAGGTACTAACTGCATGTAAAGCAAAGATCATATCTAAAGCAATCATAGTATATCTATTCTATTAACTAGATAATGTTTCATAGTTTCGAAGATACTGTAGTTATGAGCTGATAACTGATATGTTAGTTTGGTTTCCTTGTATGATGCTGCTAATCCTTACCCCGGAAATTCATATATTGTCATTTCAAATGTCAAAGTTATCCCATGCGCAATGCGAAGCATTACGTTTGACGTACGGTCAATTCAACGTTAGAAACTGCTAAAGTATTGAATCTTATTCAGTGTTTTTTTAATTTTTGTAAACCTATTTTACACGAGACAATTCAAGTCAACATAGACAATTCAGGCCATTAATGTGTGACCTGTCGCCGAGAGGGGTCGTCTGGGGATGCTCTGTTTTAGAATTTTTGCATGGTTAATTCTATATCTCTACTTTTGAACACTGAAAAAAGTACATTGAGTATATCATTCCTCTTTAAATCAATTAATGTAATACTTTTGGGTTTGGGATTGGATTAAGGATGCATGCACGGATCTTTTGGACAAATATTGAAAGCTAGTCTCCACTGGATGTCTTCTATACAGGAAACATTTGTATACAGAAAACAATTGCATGTATAGTCGAACATTCAACTAGCCATTGTTTTAGACGTCGAACTCGACATGCTTGTGAATAATGCAAAGTATTACATAATGAAATAAATATAGATCCACAGATACACATTTTTAAGGGCTGTTTTTTATCAGTAAGTGTGCACCCAGATTAGAATTGTCGTAATGTTTACTCCTGAAGGATTATCTTACCGTTCCAGCACCGATAAATTATGCTTCAAGCAATCAAACTCCAAAATAAATTACCTTCCTGAAAGAACACATGTAGAAATTTAATTCCACTGACGACGCACAACTCTTTGGGTTATATTGCAATTTTATAGCTGTGGCCTCGCTTGTACAGAGTTCCTATATAGAACATTTACACACTTGGCGAGTAACTCGGGCTTCAGCGAGGGTACACTTTCTTTCGATTTGTTTCGAAGCCTGGAGGGCAATCTATTTTGGTACAAAATTACGATAATGAGCAGATCCTGCCAAGATAGCATGTTTTACACTTCCTAGTATGAAGAGTATTTAAAGACAGTCGACACTACAGCGATCATCGAATGTTTGCTGGCCTCTGAAACCTGGACAAGTCGTTTCAACCTCAGCAAGTTTCATCACAAGTGACTACACCATGTCTTTGTACTCTTTCCCTATTGTTATTTTGTTTGCAACAGTTGTCTGTTCTGTTGGGAAATCGTAAGTTAAATTACTAAAGTTCTTACTGTAAATTACTAAAGTTCTTACTGTAAATTAATAGCTGTCATATAAGTTCTTTATACTCAGAAAAACTCGAAAGCCTAAACTGGATTCGAACCTACAACCCTCTGAATGCTAACCAAACGCTCCAACAAATTGAGCTGCTAGAACTGGATGTAGAAGAACGAGATTGTTTATTTTATATATATATATATTATATATATATATATATTATATATATATATACCTGCGAACGAGTCAAACTGTATACGTGTGTCCTAAGTATACCTGTTGGATTAGTCCAAATCGTTTCAAAAAAGTTTCCAGTTTTAAATCTTGCTAATGTATATATATATATATATATATATATATATATACTGTAAAAACTGATTGGTCGAAACAACCAATTTGAATTGGTTGTCTCAGACTCACGTTTTGACCAATTCTTAAAGGTTAAAACAACTTAAAATTGGTCTGAGTCTGAGACAACCATTCAGTTAAAACAATTTAAAATTGGTCTGAGACAACCATTCAAATTGCATGGTTGTTTCAACCAATCAGTTTTCACAGTATATATATTAGACTTGCTCCAAGTCCGCCTCTTAGCGCTAGTTTTTGCGGGCCGGTGGAAAGGCCGGCGAGCGGAAAGGCGGGAGAGCGGAAAAGCGGGAGGAAAGAGACGGACTTGTTTCGCTTGCAGGTTTTTTAATCTAATTAAATATTCTGGCGGGAAATCGCTGAAACGTACATCGCCCTGTTTTGACGTGTTTCGGGTTGTCGTACATGCAATGGAAAGTGGTTCTACCCCTACTAAAACGTTTTCAAGAGTTGTTCAACTCCAACTTCCAAAGAATGTTAAATCACGGATATTAGATACTGTGGATGCGAATTACGTCACCGGTCGAAAAATTGACCGGTGAATTTTGGCGCGCTGCAGGTGGGAAAAGTCCCTTTCAACGAGGAACCGAAAGGTCAAAAATGTTTGAAAAGGACTTTGAGAAAGTCTATATATATATATATATATATAGCACTCTGTGAAGTTGCCGTGGGTACCTATTAGCGATAATGCAACGCTCACTACCCTTGTGGAAGTTTGAGCACTCTGGGCCCATGCGCACTTCACGCTATCTGAATGTACTTCACCGATGCTGCATGTCGCACATGCGGTTGTCACCGACGATCGCATGTGTATAAGTAATTGATGAAATTCATTCAGATTGTTCCAAGCTACACTGATGAGCTGTTGTACAGCGAAACACCGTGTCTGTAGATTGAACTATGTATGTATATATATATATATAAAATAGGTTGCGTCTTACGCAGGCTGTGATTGGTCAATTACCGTGTTTATATCAGGCTATGTAAACACGGTTGTGATGTCACGGCACATTTTTTAGCCTTATTTCATAAAAGAAATAGAAAATGGATGCCCTGTGTTTATATAACCTGATGCAAACACTCGAGTGAGTTGGGAGAATTCGAAAGTACTTATGTAAACCCTCGCCTACGGCTCGGGTTCACATAAACTTTCAAATTCTCCCAACTCACTCTCGTGTTTGCATCAGGCTATATAAACACGGGCGGCCATTTTCTATTTCTTAATTATATATATATATATATATATATATATATATATATATATACACCAAGAGTATTTAAGGTTTATATATAGGGTTGACTTACTTGGTTATAGGTTTTTTCAGTTCTTGCCAAAAGTATTTCAATGCGGCTTATAATATTAGGGGTTTCATTTATTACAAGTTCATGTACAAACAAAAACAAAAGAAAAAGCTTTCATGTAATATTTAAAACATGAGCAGCGGTGTTTTTTTCAAATTTAAAACACAAGAAGATACTTGTTCATTGTTGATTAAGTTCATTGTTGATTAAGTTTTGATTTTTGTTCATTGTTGATTAAGTTTTGATTTTTGTTCATTGTTGATTAAGTGTTGATTTCATTGTTGATTTGTTCATTGTTGATTAAGTTCATTGTTGATTAAGTTCATTGTTGATTAAGTTCATTGTTGATTAAGTTCATTGTTGTATAAGTAATTTTAAAAAATAACGTCGAGAAACGCCAAGCTAAAGTTTATTTGAATCAAGAAGATTCTATGGATTTCTTTGTGTATTCCTCATGAAATATATTGAATGAATTATTAATGAATGTGATAAAATTATTTCAAAATCTCATTAATAATTCATGAGGAAAACACAAAGGAAAATCATGACCGTGACGTGTCTCTATATGTCATAGAGACACGCTCGCTATTTTCGATGAACTTTTTCTTCGATTTTGCGGCTCAGACAACTTCAATTTTCAAAATTGATTTCTATATGAGCTTTTATATGGATAGTTTTTGAAGCCATTTAAAACATTCGCAGTACGTGTTTTATCAGATCCTAAAATACTCATTAATAATTCATGAGGAAAACACAAAAGATTCGCAGCCGAGCTGTATCTGATTTACTACGGCTCGCCTTCGGCTCGCCTTGTAAATCAGATACAGATCGGCTGCTCATGCTGTATCTATTACTAAAACACTCGGCTATCGCCTCGTGTTTTAACTTTTAAATCTGATAAAACATAAACACTGCCGCTCATCTTTTAAATAGTACATAAAATTGTACGACGTCAATAAGTTTTTTCAGGTGTAAAACCATCGACATGGTACTGATTTCCTTTGCCGGTGTTTTCCTCATGAATTATTAATATCATATATAATAAGAACTTCTCTTTATTTTTTTTAGAAATGCTGCTTTGGTTTGTCGATGTGTTGTAAAAAATTCGCAGCACTTAAGTGGGCGTTGTTTGGTTCTCTTACCTTGCACCAATCAACGTAAGTAATTTTCTGTTGAATAATTATTTGATATACAATTTAAATGAAACATGATGTTAATCCACAAAAATGAATTTTATTTGTTATCCATTATACAAAGCTTCGAAGAACATAAATATATCATTTTTATAAATTGGGTGGAGTGGGCAATCTTGGGTGGAGTGGGCAATCTTGGGTGGAGTGGGCAATCTTGGGTGGAGTAGGCAATCTTGGGTGGAGTGGGCAATCTTGGGTGGAGTGGGCAATCTTGGGTGGAGTGGGCCATCTTGGGTGGAGTGGGCAATCTCAGGTGGTGTGGGCAATCTTGGGTGGAATGGGCAAGGGGGGTGTCACATTGGCCACAGACTACATAGAGTTGCTTCATGCTTGTGGAGTAGGCTAAACGTTTTTGTCCCATTTGAGGCAGCACTTCACTTGCGATAGTAATTTCTAGTTATATAATCTTTTTGTTGCAGTTCCTTTGTTAGGCAGTAATTGTAGGCTTCGAAAAACCCTTCTGGCGTTTAAAAACAAACTTTACCGTGCCTACGGTGCTGTTGGTAATCAAAAGTGTATTGTTCGTGGTACTTTCTATAATAATAAGTTTAACCTTTGCATCAAATTGGTGAAATGTCTCCACAAAGGTAAGGTTCTGCATCACAATGACAATAGCGATGATAATAACAACGGCAACAACAGTAGTTTTATTTTATTTTTATTTTCATACTCAATTTAAGGTGAGGTATAATACGGGCGACAGTTTTCTTCAACTTCCAACGCGACTTTGTTGAAAAGCGTTGTTGCACGTATTACCACCCACCTTAAACATTGTCACGCAACAATGATTTTGTTGCCAGTTGAAAAGCAAATTGTCAGTGAAAAAAGTAGACTCTAGTTCTACTTGCTGCATGCCAACATGCCGCGATTCAACTTGCAACAAAATCATTATTGCTTGATTTGTATATATCTTGGATCACGTCAGCTGACGGGATTCATCTCAGTTTTAATTTCAATGCCCCGAGGAAAATTCAGTAATTTTTTTGCAATGGTATTTTTTCTATTTTTTAAAAATGTTTTCAGTTAAATAAAACTTGCGACTGTTATCACCATACTAATGTATCGTCAATTCTATTATCTTTATATAGTTTGGGGTATACCAGATGGTCCTGTTACTAAATTCTATTATGCGTTAAATAACAAATTATACAGAAGTTATTCGCCAGCTTGTCATTAAACTGGAATGGCTATGGCCTGCGCTAAACGTCGCACAATAGACGAATTCAATTCAGACGAATTTAATTCGAATTAACTTGGTAACGTCGGCAATACGACGTCGAGTTAAACATTGAATTTCAGTCGAATTTAATTGTTTTTACTTGGACTCGTGGAGTCTGAAAACGAATTCTTAAAAACGTGGCGCCGATTTGTCACAGACAGAAGAGAAACATTTAACCAGACAGTGCTAAAAAGCGGTGCCCTGTGGCGTTCAAAATATCGCGTTAAAAACGTCGCGTCAAAAATGCGGCTTTCTATCAATTCCTAACGAACGAACGAAATCACTCGCAGAATATAAAGCGGTATGAAAGTTAGCTGCGCCCGCAATTCGACGCGATTCAGGGCATTTCAGGGCACCGCATGCAATTCGACGCGACGATAATTCATCGTGTACTCGAACACGCATTATCGTCGCATTATCCGTCTTACTCAGATGAATTTAATCGAGTTTATGTCACAGTTTCGTCGAATAAAATACAAACAATTAAATTCGTCTGAATTAAGTTCGTCTATTGTGCCATGTTTAGCGCAGGCCTAATGATTCGCATCAACAACAAAAATTATAGCAAAAGATTTACTATATATATATTATAATTTATATTATACATTATATCTGATGAAATATTAAGAATTTATAAAGAATATATATCCTATAGCAGATTAGCAGGCGATAATAATGTAATGAAAAAAATTACTGCATACATTATTTATAATAAACAACTTAATAAAACTATTGTTTGCGTCGTTTGGGGTATCCAGTCTGGCATTAGCCAAAATAAAATACTAAAGACCGACTCGGACAGGGAAGAGTCAAAGAGCTAAATATTTGCACTGAATTATCATTCGCGAATTTAAAATGCACTAATTTTTAAATTACACAAAAACTGTATACATAAAAAATTTGTATAGGTAACATGGTTTCGACCAATCTCGTTCCCAGAGCCCATGTTCCCCACCCGGGAAACGAGACTCTGGGATAATCCGTTTCAAATCGTTACGTTATTGGCTGAATAGTGAGCATGAGTTGGTCCAATCTCGCTCCCAGAGCCCACGTTCCCCTTACCCAGCGGGCGGGAAACGAGAGACTCTGGGATAATCCGTTCACGCCATCACAGGATTCTTGTTATCCGAAGAAGAGTTATATATAGTTCACTGTGTTCATCAGCCAATGAAATATCGATGTGAAACGGATTATCCCAGAGTCTCTCGTTTCCCGGGTGGGGAACGTGGGCTCTGGGAACGAGATTGGAGTTGGTCTGAAGTGACCGGAAGTAGAATTAATAAAACCAAAATAACAAAGATGTCGGACGACAAGACTCCAGTGAAGACGTTGCCGCGATCGATATATTCCCCGTATGTGTGTAGATGTTGTAATTCGAGCTTCGCCAACAACTTGGGGTAAAGTCAAACAAGGAGAACATACCATCCAGATTCCGCTCAGATATTTACGCATGCGTACCTCAACCGGAATAACAGGAATCCTGCGATTTGAAACGGATTATAAACGGATTGGGTTTCGACTACAATTTGGAAAAAAGCGCACACGAGTGCGTTCTTTACTCATAGCATTTAACCTCCTCTACTTCTTGCAGGTGGCAGCATTAAAGCAAAATTCACTCTGTTTTCATCGAAATGTTCTTCGAAAATTCTATGTTTTGGTCGCCATATTGGATTTTCTCGTGAAAGAAAACCCATCCTTCAAAATCCGCATAAGCATTTCATTGGCTTTCCGGTAGTTTCCGCTGTTCATTAGCCAATCAGTGCTTAGCACTCATTGAAATTTGCACTGCATTTAATTTTTTCTGCACTGTATTACCCTTTTCTGCACTGTATTACCCTTTTCTGCACTGTATTACCCTTTTCTGCACTGTATTACCCTTTTCTGCACTGCATTACCCTTTTCTGCACTGTATTACCCTTTCTGCACTGCATTACCCTTTTCTGCACTGTATTACCCTTTTCTGCACTGTATTACCCTTTTCTGCACTGTATTACCCTTTTCTGCACTGCATTACCCTTTTCTGCACTGTATTACCCTTTTCTGCACTGTTTTACCCTTTTCTGCACTGTATTACCCTTTTCTGCACTGTATTACCCTTTTCTGCACTGCATTACCCTTTTCTGCACTGCATTACCCTTTTCTGCACTGTATTACCCTTTTCTGCACTGCATTACCCTTTTCTGCACGGTATTACCCTTTTCTGCACGGTTTTACCCTTTTATGCACGGTATTACCCTTTTCTGCACGGTATTACCCTTTTCTGTACTGCATTACACTTTTCTGCACTATATTACATTAGAATTGCACTCTTCTCGATCAATCAGGATGCAGTAATTTTATCATGTATATTATATTATTATGTAAACAAAAAAATAATTAATATAATTACGAGTCAGGCGCAACAACGCTTTTTCGGAAAACATAATTAGCTATAATTCTGCTTTATTAAAAAAAATACCAACAGATTTAAGTTAAAATTATTTTACTAATAATTATAATTATCAAATAAATGTAAATGAAGACATATGCCACACTTCAACCGTGTAGCCAGGATCTTTTCTCCCGCGGCGGGGAGAAAAGATTTCTTCCAGCATATTTACAGTATATATTGCGTTTTTTTTCAAAATTTCAAAATGACGAACTTTGGAATACAAAAAAAGTTTTTAACCAATGAAATGCTACAGATACAACCAAGAAAACATTTAAAATTAAAGTTCTCCAGTTTTAAACAACTCTTTTAAAAAGTTTAAGTTAGTTTAAAAAATTTACGACATCTGGCAAGATTGGCGTCGACTTTGTATTTGTACAAATATCCCTTGAAGGCGTACAAAGCTATTTTTGAGGCTCCTTTCCTCTTCCCCAAGTCCATGTTGATGTCTTTACGAATCAACTTTAGACCTGAAATAAAGAGAAAGACAAGTCTTTCTTAATTGAGTTGTAAAATGTATCGACATTACATGTTATAACTTATAGAACATATATATATGTAATATGGCGGCGTTTCTGATTGTTTATTCATTTTTCGACATATTACAAAACATAAATAATTAACAAATAGATTCCATTTTGCCGTTGTCTGTTTAGCCTGAGAAAACAGCCCCCGCAGAAGAGACGTCTGAGCAAGAAATTCCATACATGATGACGTAAGTGTACCGAGATCCTGGTACAGCTTTTGATTGGTTACTTTGTAATCATACGATAATTAATTCAAACTCGGCTCGACCAAGATCAACTCCGACATCATTCCTGTCTGAAATAACAAAGTTAAAGCTTATTTTTTGCCAGCAAAGAAAGATAGATAGATACTTTTGCTAAAGCGAGTTTGAGTTTGAAGTCTAGACAGGAAGTGGCGCTCGATGTCTGGCAAAATCGTTCAATTTCGATGGGAAATGTTGCTGTTTATTGCAACTCAAACTCGCTTTAGCAAAAGTATCTATCTTTCTTTGCTGGCAAAAACTAAGCTTTAACTTTGTCGTTCTTTGTATCTTATGCAAATTAAGGAAAGATTGATGGAAGATGTATTTTGAAGCCCATCTTTGATTGGTTTACCGTAGTGCGTTAGAGTCAAATGTCAAGGGGGGGGGGGCCTCAGCCCACTCGTTCATCGTTCTTTACCCAACGGCAGATTCCGGACCGCTCAAGAACTAATCAAATTGCTAGCCCGGATTTCACGTCCCAGACCGCTCACGAAAATAGTCATATAATAATTACATCTTATTTAATAAACGAGCAGGAGTGTTTTATCAGATATAAAGACACGAGGCGAAGCCAAGTGTTTTTATATCTGATAAAACACGAACTGCGAGTTTATTGAACGGCTTCAAAAACGAACCACTTGGTAAGTTCATTGGCGTAGTAAGTTTGAAAAATAACCTTGTCTAAGCCGAGAAAATCAAAGCTAAAGTTTATGTAAATCAGGAGGTATCTTAATCACAAAAAAAAGACACTGATTAAACTTTAATTTCTTTTGAATTTTCCTCATGAATTATTAATGAGTTTTTGAAACACATTTAAAGTGCCTATGAAACGAAAATTAGGTTTGTCTTATTTGAAAGAACGCTTAAAATGATAGAGTCACGTCATCCTTAGAAGTTTTTCGTTTCCTTGCTTCGTTCTTGAGTTATTTCAGTTTGTACGATATGCAAATTAAACATTTCAACGTCACATGTGCATAATGAGTTATTGAAAAAAATATCATCTTTGCTATTATGAAACCAAAATAATTCGAGGGAAGCATGCATGCGTGAATGTGTTTCGCCCAGAACACTAAACCTGTAGATTTTCAAGTGATGATATTTAACAATAGCAAAGATATATCACGATTTTGATAACTCATTATGCACGTGTGCATGTGACATTTACATCAAACAGACTGAAATATCTCAAGAACGAAGCAAGGAAACGAAAAACTGCAAAATATGTTACTCTATCATTTTTAAGTGTTCTTTCAAATAAGACAAACTTAATTTTCGTTTCATAGGCATTTTAAATCCTAAATCAAGCAAGCAGCATTTTGAGCAATTAATCTCTAGCAACCGAAAAGTAGATAAATACACCTACTATGAAGACAATGAAGATCTAACTTTTTCAAACACAGACCCTTCTTGTTAGAATTTGTACATGTCCTCTTGGCTGTTGGTTCGAACTCGTATTTTGATTGGTGGCAACAGCGTTTCTTCATGCTGTAGAAGAAGAATTAAAAAAAAGTGTTATTAACAAAATCAGATATCTTAATCTTTCTTGTGAAGAAAGGGCTATATATAGTCATCTGCACAATCTAAATAAAATTATATGTATATATATATATATATACATATATATTCGTGTTTCTCCCACAACACCAAACTTCTCGATTTTAAAAAGATATACACCAACTTCTTCGATAAGTCATTATGCATGTGTGACGTAAATTCCGGACATTTGCATATCAAACAAAATGAAATATCTCAAAAACCGAAAGCGAAAAAGCGAAAATCTTCCAAAGGAGTTACTTTATCATTTTAAAAGTTCTTCCAAATAAGACAATAAAAACTGTCGAGGTTAGGGGCACTTTAAAATGATAGAGTAACATCTTTTGAAGTTTTTCGTTTTTTCGTTAACGAAGCAAGGAAACGAAAAACTGCAAAAGATGTTACTCTACCATTTTAAGTGTTCTTTCAAATAAGACAAACTTAATTTTCGCCGTTTCATAGGCATAGGCACAATCGACACACCTTGTTGTGTATATTAACACATTATTTTTTGGAATGAATTTTCGTTTTATAATGTGGTTAAATGTAATTTAAGCAAAGTGAACTGCCGATGTAGTTAGCCAGCGGACTACCGGCCCTTACGATCTTGGGGAGTCCCAAGGTCTTGAGGAGGCCCAGGGGCGCACACGCACGGTTCCCATTTGGCGGGGCTTGTGTCTGTAGCGTTGCTGTTATCTTTGCTGGCTTTGCTTGCTAGCCTGTTGCTCAGCTCTCGTGTCTTTGTATTTTGGATTGTCGCTTGGCCCCCCCCCCTTCCCCCCCTTTTCAGGTAAGTGAAGTTATAGACTCGTGTTATACATAATACATATTCCACTGATTCTCAGTGTGACAGGTGCCGGGAGGTCTGCCTTGGCAGAGTTGTCATGGTGACCTCTTACTGCTTACAATCTTGTCCCGAAGTCGGGATTGCTCAATTGCTTGCCCCGAAGTCGGGATTGCTCAATTGCTTGCCCCGAAGTCGGGATTGCTCAATTGCTTGCTATGTTGCTTTGCTCATTGCTTGCCCCGAAGTCGGGATTGCTCAATTGCTTGCTATGACGCTATGTTGCTTTGCTCATTGCTTACGGCTAGATTGCTTAGCCTTGTCCACCTATGGCACCTACCTCTAACTTAACCAACAACGAAGATCTGGCAGTTAAAGCACTTTAAAGAACATAAAGTATAGGAACTTACTCAGTCGTTCTTTTTTCTTCAACATGAAAAACGCCAAATTTGTCGTCTTCTGCCAAAACGTCATTGAGGTTATAGGTTTGTGCGGTAGAAACAAGCGAGACAAGAAAACTGAGTGCAAAAATGAACACAGCTGCCTTTTCCATCTAGAAATAAATGTAAGAAAGGCAAGAAAGTAATTGAAAACAGTATAGACCACCGTTTCATAATGGCCACCGCTTTAAATATGTATTCTTTTATGTGCATCTATAAAACTATGCGTCTTTCTGGCCTCGTTATGACCCAAAGATTCTTTTGAATTGCAGACACACAAACGAGACCAGAAAGGCTTATTAAGATGTACTTAAGCCTGGTTTCCATATAGCCGTAAGAGTCGGCGGCATGTCTGCGGCAAGGGGCAATGGTCCAATCGCATACAGCTTTTTATTGCTGGCTAATTCAACACTGTCTATGATTGAACCATCGCCCCTTGCCGCAGCCATGCCGCCGGCTCTTACGGCTATATGGAAACCAGGCTATAAAAGGATATTCAAATTAGTTACTATTATGAAAATGGTCTATATTCGTTTGTTAAAACTTGCATGTCCAATCGTAGAGCTGGCGATACAACACAACATGTACAAATACAATACAATACAATACAATACAATGCAATGCAATACAATGCAATTCAATGCAAGTGCAATGCAATGCAATTCAATGCAATGCAATTCAATGCAATGCAATACAATACATGTACAATACAATACATGTACAATACAATACATGTACAATACAATACAATACATGTACAATACAATACAATACAATACAATACAATACAATACAATACAATACAATACAATACAATACATGTACAATACAATACAATACAATACAATACAATACAATACATGTACAATACAATACAATACAATACAATACAATACATGTACAATACAATACAATACAATACAATACAATACAATACAATACAATACAATACAATTAATGCAATGCAATGCCATGCCATGCCATGCCATACCATACCATACAATACGATTGCAATACATATACAATTCGCAATAAAACAATCTTTATTTAAACACGATAGAGGCTTGTGGTATTCTCCCCGGGGGGTGCATATGTAGCCGCCCCGCCCTCCCCCCCTCTGGCGCCAACCCTGCATGCATGAATATATCTTATACACATTGTGAACGTAAACAAGCGAATATTTAATACGTCTTATTATATAAAATAGAGTGTTTTATTGATTTTTCCGCCACTAATAAAAGTGATAATCTCACATGTGCGATTATTTATGATAATCGCACATGTGACGATTATCGCTGAATCAGCATTATAGTTTAATGCAATTTTTGCAAGGCAATAGGACAATTTTTTTATATAATAAACAGAACAATACATGTATATTCTTATAATACACTTGGTATACTGAACATGTAGCATCGTATATGTTTTAAGTTTATTTATGTCTGATGCATTTAATCAATTCTATTTTCATAATGCTCAGACTTTAATAAATTTTAAATGACAATTAATATTAAAAATGTTAAAAAAAAAGTATCGACGCTCAAGAAAAGAGATGACGCGCGCGCTGACCAGAAACAGAATACTTTTTTCTTTGGCCTTAGCTTCGTCGACTAGTCGACGTAAACTCGAATTCGTTTCATGCGACGAATTTAATTCAGTGACGAGCAAGAAAAATCCCGCTAGATCGCGCCATAAACGTCCAATACGCATGCGAAGTAAACAAAAATCTGATGAGGGGCTCAAAAAATATGTTGTTATAATTTATGCATTTAATTCGATGCGACGATACAGCGACGTCTGAAACCAACACGCATTTCAAACGTTGTATCAGAGTTGGACTGGCTTCGTATTAGGGGCGGTGCCACCAGGGAGAAGGGCGCAGTTAAAAAAATAAATTAATAAATAATGACATTGGCCTACTAAGGTGTATCACAGACAAATTTGCCCACAAGCCTCTGTAAATAGAAAGATTTCAAAATTGGTGATTGTTGTTGTCATTGTTCTCCCATGTATGATTAACTCACAGAAACTTTATATAAGAACGACACGAAAGTGGCCTACAGGCTTACCATTTGCTGGAATAAAATATATCTTACGGAACAGCGGAACTCTCTTGTCTACCCCTCGCTATCACACACAACATGAATTTAAGAAAGCAGAATATTATTCAGTAACAAACTACATGCAATGTGCAGCCATATTATTTTCATATTATCTCAGTTTAGCAAATATAATTCATGGGGCACAGTTGAGGTATTCTAAAGGGGGCGCATGTGCCATTGGCACGATGGCCCATAGGCCAGTCCAAGCCTGCGTTGTATCCGTCTCAAACTCTTCAGTCGAATTTAATTATTTCATACGTCGCACTACAGTCGGCTCGCATTTAATTGTAAATGCGGCGTATGAACCAGGCCTAATTAACTCATTCCTGTCCGAGGGCTTCCCCAGAGGTGAATAAAATCGTCTGGCGTTTATAGCCAGAATAAAATACTAAAGACCAATTCGGACAGCCTGAAGAGTTAAGCCTGTTCTATCACGAGTATCTCTAATGAAAAACCGAATAAAAAATCATTTTGAACATAAAGTATATACATTTAAGCATAAAATCGAGACGCTATACTTACATTACTCAATAAAGGTTTTCAGGCAGAACTTTACCCAAGAATATCCCAAGGTATATTTCTTTGGTTATGGCACAGTTTATTCTCGTAGTTCTTTCAGACGTTCGTGTTGCATACAGCAGTATAATTCGTCAACTGAAGAAGGAAACTTGCGTGGTTTGATTTTATGTGATCGTATCGCCGGTCATTTGTTCCAAAACGTGATATAACGTGTTTAGGACGTGCAGTTGTATGCAAATATGGAAAAACAACAAAGTGGCAAGCAAAAGAGTTAAAAGCGCTTTAGCAAGGTATTTAATTAAAATCTGGAAGAGAATTTCATTGCCTTCGATATCTGTTTTATACTCAAGTGTTTATAATGCGAGTTAATTTTACATCTCTACGGATTTGATGATAAACATTGATTATTTTGGATTAGCATGAATGGTTTTGCAGCATTAAAGCACTTAATTATTCCTTTCGGTGTCCCCTCCCACCCTGCTTCTAGCTTCGTCAATAACAAAACGCATCTCTTCCGGATAGAAACCAGGCAAACAGTGCTGTAAACACTTCCAAACATTTAGTGGTATAAACGTTTATAATATGATATAATCTATATTCGCAATATATACCTGAGAGCCAATTATGACGTTTGAAATACATAATTTGTCATATATAACTATACTTTTAACTCTAGCGTTATTTGTTTACGTCATTCAAGATTGTTTTGAGTCATTCGTTTCAGCACGTTTACAGCTGTTAAAACAACAAAAAGACAAATGAATAAATAATTTCTATAGACCACTAATTGCTAACACGGATGTTCCATGCGGCTTTCTAGTGACAATTACAAAATATTTATTATTCGATATTCTTATCCATTTCCGTAAGGAAATATTTTGAATTTCAACCACAGATGCCATGGCCCAACCTCACACTAGGTTAACAGTTGTTATCGTTGTATTTGTTATATAAACCTGGAAAATGTTGCCGTATTTTTACTTATAGTTCTTGACAGTTCAACTCTCATGTAAGGGGCTGTTCGCATGAGACTGGGTTATCTCGGGGGGTAGGGATAACTCGGGGGCTAGGGTCAAAGTTGACCCTATTTCACATGATAAAATCCCCCGAGTTATCTCGGTCTCATGTGAACGGTATACTTTTTTAACATGGAAATAAACTAACACCGAGTTATCTCGGGGGATAGGGATAACCCTACCCCCCGAGATAACCCGGTCTCATGTGAACAGGCCCTTAGTTGGATTTAGATTTAGATTTATTAAAATTCAATACATATCAATTATATAATACAAAAACAATTATTGAATGTATTAGGGTACCATAAACATAATTCATGTAGTGGCCGATAGTTTCGAACTTGCCGTTACAAAGTCCCATCTGATTGAAGGCAGACAACATGAGAGACGAACTGTCAAAACTAGTAAGTTTATTAGTTAATGATTTTACGGAACTATAAGTTAAAATACGGCAACATTTTGCAAGTTTATATAACAAATACAACAATAACAACTGTAAACTCAATGTGAGGATATTTATTTATGCATCAGAACACTCAGACTGAGTCAAATCTGGTGGTTAAAGAAGTTGAACTTGATCATGAGAGAAAAATATTTCATGGGATTTTTTATACTAAAATAAAAACTAGAAACCGTTGCCCATTGGCAATTCGTCATGCCAAAGAGCGCATGGGCACCTGTGGCGGACTCGAAAGACGCGCGGGGGACTGTGGCACACTCGGTCGTGGTGTGTGAAGGAAAATATTTTTTCCTCTCCCTCCCCCCTTTCCCCCCGTTTTTTCCGCCTTTTCCCCCGCTTCCGGTAACCGGTTTTTTTTTAAATCCACTGCCACAGTCCCCCGCGCGTCTTTCGAGTCCGCCACAGGGTGCCCACGCTTCTTGGTTTTTGGCATGACGAATTGCCAAGATGGGCTCCCTGTGGTAACACCTGGGTAACACTAGTTCGCTGGCTCCAGTGTAACATTGCATGCGACTGCATAAATATCTTATCATTTCAGTAATACAACCTTATTTCGATTTGTGTTTCAACACTGCCTATACGCAATAAAAGATGAGAGAATATTATAATTTGAGTATAATTAAAATTCAATACCGCGCGTCGCGCAGCTTAGAAAAGGGCTCTGGGGACGAAAATCTGATCTGCGACGTGATTGGTCAGTTTCGAGACGTTCCCAGATTTGAAGAAAACATGCACTCGTCACCACTTACCACCAGAGTCACATGTAACGTTTCTTTGGGAAAAGAGGAAGATTCCTTTGATTTCGAAGCAGATTTTATAAAAGGAATATTATTGTGCGTACCAGATTTACACTTTACAAGACCTCAGATATGTCGCGATTGTCTTTTGGTAGTCCGTTACGGCCAAAGAGTAAGCTATTTGAATTGATTTGATGTGTTAATATGTTCTCTTGTCTACTCTGTACTCTTTTCTGTATGATTTTTAGTGTTGATCGCTAATTTTAATATGTTGTCTGCCTTTGTCGGTATGGCTGTATTTGATTCGATCTGGTTTTAATAATACAGTTTAGAATAATCTAAATCTTAAAACCTTAAATCTATTCAGTATTTCCACATGCGATTTCCAGGCAAATTGTGAATTAGTGAAATTTGTCGCTGTGATATGATATATTTATCTTCTTGAATTTCTTTTACATTTAACTAGTTGGTTAATATAAATGGTGATACACGTAAAAACTATACACTAATACATGTATATGCTGTGCTTTTGATAATAACTTAAATTGTCTTAGATGTCTGCAATGTCATATCAAAATATTGGGCAATTTTATACTTAATAGTACAATATGAAATGACCAGTGCTGTAAAAGTTATATATTTTTTGTAACTAGTTTCAGTTATAGTTACATCATTAGAAAAGTAACTAGTTACCGATAAAAGTTACAATGAAAAGAAAGTAACTAGTTACAAAGTTACATTCCTTTGTCCATGTTACTAGAATCAACAAAGAAATTACTGGTTTTTAGACGCCAGTACCATAATTATGTTTTTACAGCTAAATATAGTTGTCACTAAGCAGAAATAGTCAAATAATTGTATATGATGTATCTTTATTATTATATCAAAACCATTTTTTATCAAGAACGAATGACATCCGCAACTGAAAATCAGTAACTATAGTCACATTTTTAAACCAAATATTGTAACTAGTTACAGTTCTTTAAAAAAGTAACTAGTTATAGTTACTTCTTCAAAAAGTAACTAGTTATAGTTACAGTTGCTTCTTCAGAAAAAGTAACTAGTTTCAGTTACAGTTACTTAAAAATGTAACTACTGTAGTTACTGTAACTACTGTAGTTACTGTAACTAATTACTTGTTAACAAAGTTACTCACAGCACTGGAAATGACCACCGGTCGGGTGGATACATGTGACCTTTTCAGCATTTCTAATAATTTATATAATATTAATCTTAAGTATGACAAATTACTGTACTGTCTGGTATAATGATTATAATATTGAAAGGAAATGAATTGAGTGTCGATCAGTATCATGATTCTGCAAAATCTTCATTTATTTTTGTCTTTAATTTATTAATTTACCAGTCCAGAGTGCCAAGAGATTTCTTTCACTGCAAGTGTCTCAAGCTAGTCACGTGATTTCTGATGAGCTAAGCAGTATCTTGAAGTCGAAGTCATCAGGAAAGAAGCGAAGAAGAATTATTGGTGAGATCTTTTCAACTGAGCAAAGCTATCAGGAACACCTTCACCTAGTCACAACAGTGAGTATATTGGCGGAGAGAAATGTAAAACTGGTTGGCTAGATCTGGGCCAGATCTTGGGCTAGATCTTGGGTTGGGGGTGGGGGGGGGGGGCAAGAACCTCAATCTCCTAGGGGGATCTGGGTGCATGCTCCCCCAGAAAATTTTGGATTTCTAGGGTCTCTGAAACACTATTATATTTCCTGCATTTTGAGGCAAGTATTTATAAGTGTAATCTGAAAGCCATAAATTACATGATTTTGTTGAAGTTTTTGCTGTTTTGTTGTTTATTATTATACAACAAAATGTTTTTCTTGCAACGCAAGTTGTGAGAGAAATTGCCTGATCAATGTACTGTACAATATATACTCTGTCAGTGCAATTTACTGTACCCACTGCACTCACCAAGTTTTACAACATTTTTGTTGCAGCAAGTTTTGCATGAACTGCAGTACTGTAAAAATAGAACCAAGTTCTACAGGTTTAAATTGGTTTGGCCATCACTAAATGACTGTCATTTTGCCATAGAACAATGGCTGAGTATCTACTAAGATGTGAGAACACCATGTATATATACATACCCAAGCAATCGCTGGTGACTATATATATAATTGAAATATAAATTGAAATATAGTAAGGTTATATAGATATACTGCCAAAACAGAGAATGTAGGAGTCTAACGTTTCAAGCAAAGGCCTGTCACGTTTCTCTCTGACGAAGGGCCTTTGCTCGAAACGTTAGATTCCTATAACTATATTTCGATTGTTTGTTTCAACACTGTCTACACAGCACGCTATACTTTTATTTCACTATTTATAATATATATATATATAATACTGTACTGTACAAATTTATGTACATGCATTACAGTATGTTCCATAATATTTCTCTGTTTTTCTTCATTTTGTGTATCGTAGCTGTTTTTGTCTCCTTTGAGAGAAATGGACTTACTGCCGGAGCATGTTGTCAGTCTGATCTTCTCAAATATTGAAGCCATTGAGAATGTTAATCGAGAGCTACTTACTCACATGGAGACTATGGGGATTGGAGATGCATTTCTTGCCTTGGCACCTTTTCTAAAATTGTACAGTACCTATGCAAATAATTTTGAAAAGGCAATCAACACAATAAAGGTTAATTAATAACATCTAATTATCTACATCTAATTATCTACATCTAATTATCTACACCTAGTTATTTACATCTAATTATCTATATCTAATTATCTATATCTAATTATCTGCATCTAATTATCTATATATCTAATTATCTATATCTAATTATCTACATCTAATTATCTACATCTAATCATCTACATCTAATTATCTACATCTAATTATCTACATCTAATTATCTACATCTAATTATCTATGTCTAATTATCTACATCTAATTATCTACATCTAATTATCTACATCTAATTATCTACATCTAATTATCTACATCTAATTATCTACATCTAATTATCTGCATCTAATTATCTACATCTAATGATCTACATCTAATGATCTACATCTAATTATCTACATCTAATTATCTACATCTAATTATCTACATCTAATTATCTACATCTAATTATCTACATCTAATTATCTACATCTAATTATCTACATCTAATTATCTACATCTAGTTATCTACATCTAATTATCTATATCTAATTATCTACATCTAATTATCTACATCTAGTTATCTATATCTAATCATCTACATCTAATTATATCTACATCTAATTATCTACATCTAATTATCTGCATCTAATTATCTACATCTAATTATCTGCATCTAATTATCTGCATCTAATTATCTGCATCTAATTATCTACATCTAATTATCTACATCTAGTTATCTACATCTAATTATCTAATTATGTATATCTAATCATCTGGGCCCGGTTGTATAAAAAAGTGATTAACTTTAATCATGATTAGTGCTTAATTCTAGCCAATCAGGACCAGTGTTTGAGACTTTAACTACGATTTAATTACCCAAAAGGTGATTAAATCATGATTAAAAGTTTTATACAACCGGGCCCTAGTGTATCCAATTATCTACATCTAATTACATCTAATTATCTATATCTAATCATCTACATCTAATTATCTACATCTAATTATCTACATCTAATTATCTAATTATGTATATCTAATCATTTGATTATCTATATCTAATTATCTACATCTAATTACATGTATCTACATCTAATTATCTATATCTAATCATCTACATCTAATTATCTATATCTAATTATATCTATTGAGCAGTAAAAAGTTCTATAATGTACGTTGCTTCTCAGGACTGGGAAAAGAAGTGTCCAAAGTTTTCATCTTTTAAAGAACAACAAGAGAGTTTAGAAGAAGCCAAAGGACTGAAATTAAACGCTTTATTAATTACTCCGATTCAAAGGGTACCAAGGTATGAATTATACTGTATGAATATCACAATCCATTAAATCAAGTTCAACTACATGTACCCGTTGACCATTACGTGTATATATATATATATATATATATATATATAATATATATATATATATATATATATATATATATATATATATATATATATATATATATATATATATATATATATATATATTGGCTTACCACGTTGTGACGCCAACTTCCCATGCAACTGAACAGAAACGGCGAAAAGGAATCTATTTCTTTGTATATGAATCAAAACCGTATGTTAAACAGGCTTTGTGCACTGTCAAAATGCGTGTCGAACACTTTTCTCTGGAAAGGCCTTCACTCGAAACGTTATACATGATCTCCTTTTTGACTATTTCGGTAGTACACCAACCTTTTCAAAAAAAATTATTTGTACATGTATTTCTTAAAGGTATAAAATGCTACTAGAAAATTTGTTGTGGAAGACACCGGAGGAGCACGCTGATTTTGATAAACTAAAAGGTATGTTGATGTAGTGCGATATGGTGTACATATGGCGGCTGTCTGGAGCGCCTTTTAGGATATTAGCTCCCCCCCTGTCATTTATCCTTGAAATACATAACAATTAGACAACGAGGACGAGTTGTCTAATTGTTTTAGTATAAACCAACTGCACTGTCAGGTAAAAACGCGCAAGCTGTTACAGACCTGCAAACAAGTTGTTACAGGCAGCTCCAGCAATACCACATTGTTGCCAAGTCTGACAACTTGTAACAAGGTTGATGACTCCAACAGATCTGTGACAAGTTGTTCCAACAACCTGTTACCTGATGCTGCAACTCAACAACTTGTTACAGTCATTTCCAACTCACTTTTCACCCAAATTTTCGGAAGTTCGTTTGGAAGTTCGCAAGTTCGTTCGGAAGTTCGTAGGCTGATGCTTACAAGTTTGTAGCATGTTAACAGCCTTGCTACCAGCCTGTTGCGAATACATCTTGTTAACTCCCACACTTTTCTAGCCCGCTCCATGTGGCATGTTCTTAATATGTATATTTTTAAACCAGTGAATTTACGTACTGTAGTGAGTAAATTAAAAATTTAGAGCTATACATGTACGTGCACACAGTAACGTAGTGTACCCGCGAGCGTTTTCCGGTATTGTTTCAATTTGTAATGAGCTGATTGTTCTCGATTCCCTTGAGAACAGTAAACATTACGAAAACGCTCGGAAACGTTACCATGTGCATAGAGATCATATACATACTAGAGGGGGCATATTGGCGGGAAAATTTGATAACCATGCACATGGCAGCCGCCATTACCTATGATATTTCAGTCAATTGGTTGGCAAATGTACTAGACCCAGTCCTTTGCCAACCAACGCGCCTAATGTTTGCCTCCAAAAAAATCCAAGAGGCGGTGTTCAATTGGTTACCCGCGGTTGGCTGAAATTAAGATAGGATGCCCCCTCTAGTATTTACAGTATACGATCTCTATCACCATGCATGTGCACACATATATATATATATATATAGTCTTAATTTCTACTTTATCTCTTTCAGAGGCCGTAGACCAAATAAGCAAAGTCGCAATTCACATCAATGAAAACATTCGCCAACACGAAAACTTTCAAAAAATGTTGAGCATTCAAAACAGCTTTAGTCGAGAAGGTGCTCCAAAGATATTGGCTCCTGGTAGGTTGAACGAGTTGTTTTATGTTAAGGCCTGGCCAAACGCTTTCAACATTTCATTCAACATCGTTCAACATTGTTGAATTCAACATGTTGAAAGCGTTTGGCCACCCCTGTTGAATGATGTTGAACGAAATTTGAACATGTTCAAATTTTCGTTCAACACGCGTTCAACATTTCTATTGTTCTCAAAATGTTGAAAGGTGTTGAACGCATTTGGCCACATTTCATTCAACTTTGTTGAACAGAGACATGCGCCATGCGGGATATTGTCGATTCCAGCTTTTGTGGTAGCCCGCGTTCAATTAATTGTCATTCATGAATGTTGAACGATGTTGAATTCATTTGGTCACTCGTGCTTTCAACATTATTCAACATCGTTCAACAATGTTGAATGATGTTGAATGCGATGTTGAAAGCGTTTGGCCAGGCCAGTTTTACTCACAGCGTTACACGTGCTGATATTCTATATTAACTTTTAACTAGGTCGAAATTTCCTCAAAGAAGGTACTCTCTTAAAGGTATTGTAACAATGTTGCAACAATTTGTTGCTCGTATTACTTCGCCTAAACATGACTTTCATTTTGTTTATAAAATTCTCACTGTCAGCGGTCTGGAACGGCAGATTCCGGACCGCTCAGGAAGCAATCCAATTGCTGGATTTCACGTTCCAGAGCGCTCACGAAAATAGTCGTATATTAGTATAAGTTGACCGTACCGAAAAAGATGGCGACTTGTACATTTAAAGGGGTTGGCATTAAAAATTAAGTTTGTCTAATTTGAAAGAACTCGTATAAAATTGTAATAGAAGATCCTTTTTTCGTAACTTCCTGCGTTTTCAAGATATTTCAATTTGTTTGATATGTAAATGAGATGGTCTCTGACGTCAGGAGTGACGTAAAATATTTTCCTAACAAAGCAAAATCACTTACATATCTAACATGAAATGTTCAGCGTCGCAAGGAGTTTTTATGTGCACAGTTTCAAATGATTTCGCTGAACAAACTTAGAGATATAACTGGTTTTGCTACATGTGAAAATATTTTACCCCACACCTGACGTCAGAGACCATCTCATTTACATATCAAACAAATTGAAATATCTTGAAAACGAAGAGAGATACGAAAAAGTTGTAAAGGATGTTCTATTACAATTTTATGAGTTCTTTCAAATTAGACAAACTTAATTTTTAGTGCTATTGCCCTTTAACCACAATCCTTTGCGTGCAGTAAATATTGTTTCTTGCAGAATTATTGGAAGATATTGTTTTAAAACAATCAACTTTGGTAGGAATGAAGTTCTTGCTTACTCTGTAATCCATCTTACCATGATAAACAATGTTTAGTTGTTATTTGAGCTGATTTGAGGTCGCAAAGCATTGTGGTTAAAGCCGCCATCTTTTTCGGTATCATCAATTACTGCCTTATCCATGCAGTTGGTCATGCAAATGCTGCGATATAGGCGATTATATGAATTGCTTTAAGACAACCAACAGGAGCAAGATAACGTATAACGTGTAAGATACATTGTTTGTTTTATTCGTTGCTGATGTTCACAGGTTGGCAAACGTGGACGGGGGTCTTCGAAAGAGCGAACTTTTTTCCTATTTTCCGACATATTGATTTACGCTAAGAAGAACAACGCCCGTGAGAAGGAAGCCGCAAGGTCGGTATCAATCTCGTTCCCAGAGCCCACGTTCCCCACCCGGGAAACGAGAGACTCTGGGATAATCCGTTTCAAATCGTTACGTTACGTTGGCTGAATAGTGAGCATGAGCTGGTCTGAAGTGACCGGAAGTAGAATTAATAAAACCAAAATAACAAAGATGTCGGACGACAAGACTCCAGTGAAGACGTTGCCGCGATCGATATATTCGCCGTATGTGTGTAGATGCTGTAATTCGAGCTTCGCCAGCAACCCCATTGACTTGTTTTTGGAAAAGTCGACTATCCAGATTCCAGATATTTACGCATGCGTACCTCAACCGGAATAACAAGAATCCTGTGATTTGAAACGGATTATCCCAGAGTCTCTCGTTTCCCGGGTGGGGAACGTGGGCTCTGGGAACGAGGTTAGGTCGGTATATAAAGCCGATTTTCAAAGTATCTTTGCTTACTTCCGTGTTACTACATGTAAAGCTAGAAACCGTAAAGATTCTGGAAGTACTGTACCATTTTAAGGTCTGCGCTAAATGTCGCACAATAGACGAATTTAATAATTCAGACGAATTTAATTGTTTGAGTATTTTCGACGAAACTGCGACGTATAACTCGATTAAATTCGACACACAAATTAAATTCGTCTCGGCAATTAAGACGGATAATGCGACGATAATGCGTGTGGGAGTTACACAACGAATTATCGTCGCGTCGAATTAAGTCGGATTAATGTTTCTCTTCTGTTTTCAATTCGGCGCCATGTTCCCAAGGAATCGTTTTCAGGCTCAATCACTGATGGCTCAACGCGTATGCATGAAAACATTTGAATTAGGCCTAAGCCTTGTACGCTTTAGCATAAATTATTATCCCAATATAGAAACGGTCGTGACACTTTTACATGGAACTTTGTAGCTATACTGTACATGTACTATACCCTGCGAGCAGAGCCTTCTTTTCCTTATTTCTTCGCTGAGAGAGAGGAAGAAAAGTAGGCTCTGCTGTATTCGTGTTTGGCTTCGTCCAAGATTTAGGACGAACTAACCCAGTTGCTTGGTTACAATCTCGAACCCAGTCCCAATCAGAGCAGAAAACAAAACGGGAACCGATTAAATGGGTCTTAAACGACATGCATGCGCAATGGAAACCAGTCACGAATACAGCAGAGCCTACTTTTCTTCCTCTCTCTCAGCGAAGAAATAAGGAAAAGAAGGCTCTGCTCGCAGGGTTACATGTACTAAAGATTGTTGGTGAAGAAAGATTTCGATTCTGAGAAAATGTGTGATTTTTTCCCCCATTTGATTCTGCTGATCCGGCGTATTTTCTTTTTTACTGTATGTCATTTCTTGAATCCTTGCAGGACCTATCTTTGTCTTCATGTGTTCCCTTTACTTCGTTGCAAGGTTCAGGAAGTTATGGGTGACGGTAATGCCTGCAGTGAGGGTGGAGCCTTATTCTCGGTGAGTCTCCAGATGTGCGTACGAAAAGAGTTCTAATCATGGAAACCGTGTGAACTTGAACTATCTCTTGTACAAGTACTTAATTTGGAACAGGGTGCCGGTTTGCTATAACGGGCGGATAGAAAGAAAAAGAGGAAGGAAGGAAGGAATTGAGGGAGGGAGGGAGGAAGAAAGAGGGAGGAAGGATGGAAGGAAGGAAAGAAGGAAAGAAAGAACTGAGGACGGGCAGGATTGAGAAAGGGATGGAGGGAGGACGCAATTAAGGAAAGAAAGAAGGGAGGACGGACGGACGAACGGACGAACGGACGGGCGGAATCGAGGAGGAGGAGGGGAGGACGGATTTAAGGAAGGGAAGGAAGGATTTAAGGAAGGGAAGGAGGGATTTAAGGGAGGGAGGGAAGGATTTGAGGGAGGGAGGGAGGGAAGGAAGGGATCGAAGGAAGGATTTGAGGGAGGGAAGGAAGGATTTAAGGGAGGGAGGGAGGGAGGAAAGGAAGGGATCGAAGGAAGGATTTAAGGGAGGGAGGGAAGGAAGGATTTGAGGGAGGGAGGGAAGGATTTAAGGGAGGGAAGGAAGGATTTAAGGGAGGGAAGGAAGGATTTAAGGGAGGGAGGGAAGGAAGGATTTAAGGGAGGGAGGGAAGGAAGGATTTGAGGGAGGGAAGGAAGGATTTAAAGGAGCGAAGGAAGGGATGCACGGATTGGATGGATGAACCGACGAAATACACAAATATATAACAAAGTCTTTTTCTGTGGGTTTTTTTAACAGGTCGAGTACCAAGACAAGTGCTTGCTATTGTTTTCCAAATCCCAGGGGGAAGCCAAATCTTGGTTAAATGAAATACGAACTGCTATCGAGTACGTAAATAATGTAGTTATAAATAGCCAGTAAAGCCTGCATTACTTCAGTAATCTGGCGACCCGTGGTGATACGTATTTTTTTATTTATCTATATATATTTTTCAATGTGGCTGACTTGTTGAGATTGTGATCTCAGTTTTCTATTCGTGGCTTTTTGTTTTGTTTTTAAAATTGTTTCAGTGCGGTTCATGAATCTAAATCATCTCTAAGGCGGTCAACGCGAGCTGGTTGTAGTTCAAGAATGACAAAGAGGCGAGCTCCGGTGAGGAAGACGAACGAACGAAGACTTGATGTCAACAGTAATCGAACAAGTTCCCTTAAAATAGTGAGTTTTATTACACATTCATACATACGTTAGTTTCAAGGAGTTAATCCCATTTCGAACAGAGTCGTCGATCTCTTTTAAAAAGCTTACAGAACAACTATAAGATGAAGTCACGCCGATATTGGACATTATATTTTTTGAAATAATAAATCTGTAAGTAAGTAAGTATAAGTAAGTACGTAAGTAAGTACAGTAGTAGTAGTAGAATACAGTAAGTATAGTAAGTACATTACATATTAAGTACAGTAACAACAGTACATTACAGTACTGTACAACGAGTCCGCTATAAGTAAATAAGTACATTACATTACACATTGCATTACATCGAGTAAGTACAGTACAGTGAAGTGCAAATATTACATTACATTACATTACAGCAAGTAAGCAGGTAAGCACGCAAGCACGCAAGCAAGCAAGCACGCAAGCAAGCAAGCAAGCAAGTAAGCAAGTAAGCAAGTAAGCAAGTAAGCACGCAAGCAAGCAAGCAAGCAAGCAAGTAAGCAAGCAAGCAAGCAAGTAAGTAAGTAAGTAAGTAAGTAAGTAAGTAAGTAAGTAAGTAAGTAAGTAAGTAAGTAAGTAAGTAAGTAAGTAAGTTTGAAAAAAGTATATTTTGCAACCAATTGTCTATTTATTCTTACCCACGTAACATTTGTCTTTCAGATAACGTCGCAACTAGACTGCCTCAGTCCCAGAAAAAATAAAGAGTTGATAGTTTTCGAAGACGAACCGAGCGAATTACCACTACATCGTGCACTCCAGAATGGCGATGAATCGGATAGCACAAACGAAGATCAGCATTTGGAAGACGCTTCGAAGAAAATCAACTTTAGTTCTTCCGAATCCCCATCAAAAAACTTTCCTCGCAAATGCGAAAAGGAAAATGCTGAACCCGAGTGTCAGAACGTAAATAATTCCGAGGATCTCGAATTTTCGTGTCAAAACGACAGCCCACAATCATCAAAACAGTCGATTGAGAATATACATAAGGCAGGAGTAAAGAGGAAAGTCGACGACTGTAGTATTTCAGACGAGGTATTTAAAAATTTATTTGAAATTAAATGACATTGGCAATAAAAATTAAGTTTGTCTAATTTGAAAGAACTTTTCAGTCGGAGTTCCCCGGAGCCTCTGATCCTCGGCGGTGGCCAAATAACGAGATTACTGGGTCTTTACAAAATAATCTTTTTATAAATAAATATACAAAGATAACGAGCAGTTGTGGTGGTTTTTTTTTAGACCTCAGAATCTGATCGCCCTGACAGTAAGCGAAAAAGTATCCGTGTTGGTGGATGGCTGTTAAACTGTGGTAGCAGTTTACATGGACCTACATAAAGATAGTTACTGTTTTGTTTGTATATTACTGGTTAATTCTGTTAATATACACTGTACGTATACAATTACATAGACGCTTGTAAATATACTGCAAGTAAACCGTAGTTTTTGGGCCTACGAAATGTTTCTAATTTTTGTTTTTAAATAGCCGCGTCGTAATTTCAGTTATTTTGTTATTATAGATAGTAGAAATAAATAAAACTCAATTTAATCTTGGTGGTGGTGTGCGATTCGTTGTGTCGCCAATTTCTTTGGAGGATTTCTGATCATTCAACACACAGTTTTTACACAGATTGGCCACCGGGACAACAGAAATCAATAAAGATGTCACATTTGCAATCCGCTTTCAACATATAGCTTTAATTTTGCCGATCATCCGTACTTCTGTGCAGGTTTTTAATGTTTTTATATAATATAAAACAAACAAGTTTTCCGTGTTTCAAAAAATAGAACAGTGTTCCAATCAGGGAAACTTGGTATCTGAAACAAAGTTTCGGAAACTTTTCGACATATACACTGGAAACTTTTGTTTCTGAAACCGTGTTTCGGTAACTTGTTTCGGAAATTTTCCCTAGTGTATGCCGGGCTTAAGATTTTGTGCAGTTTTAGAACAATTTTGTTTCTGTATGAATTGCCAAAAATAAAGCGACATGCATCCTATATTAATTAAAGAAACACGCCAGCCCCAACAACGTTTAGCTGGTTTCTACGAGAGGCAGTCTATACATAAACTAGTTTTCAAATTACCAGGAAAGAAACTACTGGATGTTTGCCAGTGGAATTTTTAAAGTTGATGGTATTCTATTTTATAAAATAACAGTTCAAAAACAAGCGGTGATTCGGTTAAAAGCCATGTTTATAACTCTCGAAATATAGTGAGATTAGATATACTGCCGAAACAGAGAACGTAGGAGTCTAACGTTTCGAGCGAAGGCTCTTCGTCAGAGAGAAACGTTTCTCTCTGACGAAGGGCCTTTGCCCGAAACGTTAGACTACTACGTTCTCTGTTTCGGCAGTATATCAAACCTTACTATATTTCGAGAGATGAAAACTAATCTTATTTATACTGGATAGCTCTATCAGTTATATCTAACTGTTCTCCCTAGAGGTCCAGTAAGGGCCATCCCTCATTGGTCCAGTGTTACTACAGGAGGAAACCGGAGTACCCGGAGGAAACCTGCGATGTTTTGTAGAGTCAAACTGGAAGCACTCTTCTCACATGCGGCCAAGGTGAAATTTTAATCAGATAACTGCTGAGAGCAGGAATTGAACCCGGGTCGCAGAGGTGAAAGTCACGTGCACTAACTACTGTGCCACCAACAACGGTTCTCTCTGACGAAGGGCCTTTGCTCGAAACGTTAGACTCCTTACGTTTTCTGTTTCAGCAGTATATCTAACCTTACTATATTTCGATTATTGTTTCAACACTGCCTACGCAAGCACACTATACTTTTATTTCTATAACTCTAATGTTTCAGTTATGACATAAATATTTATAGTCGGTGCGGGCTTACTAGCTTACCCCTCCCCCCTCCCCCCTCGCTGTCCAGATAGGTTTAACTTAGAAAAATATGCGTTTTTCTTGGCAAACGAGCCACAGAGCCTTTCAATATATACTTATAAGTAAGTTCTTTGGACTAACTATATACTAAAACCACGGATGGTAAGTAAAAAGATCTGGATAGGAAACCTGATGGCGTGAGCATGACAAGTTAAGCCCCGCGCAGACGACCAAATTTTCCTTGACAAGTTCCTTGGTAGCTTTCCTTGCTCGTGTGTACGATGAAAAATTTTTTCCCCAAACATTTTCCTTGACAATTTATAATTGCTCGTGTGTACGGTTGGACAAGTTTTCCTTGACGGGAATGATCGCGTAATAAGCTTCGGAGATGATCTTGTCAAGTTTTCCTTCACGACTATACACACGAACAATTTTCCTTGTTCAAAAGCTGGCATGACCAGCTTTTGAACAAGGCTCCTTGTCAAGGAAAAACTTGTCAATTTGTGTCATACACACGAACAAATAAAACTTGTCAAGGAAAACTTGGTCGTCTGCGCGGCGCTTTACACTGTAGTTTTATCCCCTATATTCAAAGTTTAGTATTAATACAGCTAAAAAATGATAACCGAACTGCCTGTACATACAACAAAGCCATATGCCCGTCTATTATTACTCATTTTAAAAGAAAATATGAAGGTTTACTAAAGTAAAATATGCATCGCAAATTCCAAGCAATTTAAACTTTTTGGCGACGTCAGTTTCTTTGAAACGGCACTGCATGAAAACAGATCAACAACGTTTACCTCGAACACTCGATTGTGGCTTAGGCAGGTTTGTAAGGCGATAAAATCATTTGAAATGTCAACATAGTCATCTGAATGTGGGAATAGGCCGGAGAATTTGAAGAAAATTCCACTTTAAAAACATCCGTAAAACAAGCATACTCACGCCGTTCGTGACATCACAATTTTCAACCATTTTGCCAATCTCGTTCCCAGAGCTCACGTTCCCCTTACACACGTAAAAATCTCACAGCTTGTCAACAGGATGTGTTCGCAACAGGCTTGTAGCAAGGCTGTTAACAGGTTGTAACAATGCTGTTCATTCAAGAAGCTGCTACAACCTTGTTAGCATCAACCTGTTAACAACTTGTTGAGTGCAGAGCGGTAACAGGTTGTTGGAACAACTTGTTAACAGTCTGTTGGAGTCATCAGCCTTGTTACAAGTTGTCAACAACCTGTTACAGACATGTTAACAGACTTGGGACAGCCAGTGCGAACACATGACGGTGACAGCCTGTTCAACAGCCCTGTAACAACTTGCTGGCAGGTCTGTAACAGCTTGCGCGTTTTTACGTGTGTACCCAGCGGGCGAGAAACGAGAGGCTCTGGGATAATCCATAATTCACGCCATCACAGGAGTCTTGTTATCCGGAAGAAGAGTAATCATGTTCATCAGCCAATGAAATATCGATGTGAAACGGATTATCCCAGAGTCTCTCGTTTCCCGCGTGGGGAACGGGCTCTGGAAACGAGATTGCCATTTTGCAAACTGAGTAAGATGCGGTTTAACCAATCAAATGGCTAAAAGCACCTCGCGTGATTATCAGTTCCCTATATCCAGTCTTTCCGCAATGCGTGATTAAACTAAACTGTTTACGAGTCTTTTGAAGCGTCTGGAAAACCCATCACGTAATTCGCCATCTCGCTTTCCGTAGGTATTTCAGACATTTCCCAGAATTCCTCGTGGCCGCTGACCTTGTTGCGACAAATAGGACACGAGTCATGTTCGCCACACCTGACAGACAAAGATAAAACATTTGTTCACACCCGTTTTCAAAATTACGCGACCAGGCGGAAATATTACAGTCGACATGCGAGTTTTACTACCATTTGCGTTCAAGAGCGAATAACTAGTTGTTTTCGAGTTTTGAAACAAACGTTATCCAATGACAACTATATGTTTGACAGATTAAATTAATGACAAATATGGGGTGTACGTAGCCTAGTTTCTAAGCCTTTCGTTTCCGCCATGAGCTTGGCCGCGTAGTCGGTTTGGTTTCTTGGGAAGACTGGGGAGAGGCTGGAAACGAGAAGGCCTAGCAACATTCGTAAAAAGGTCCTGCCCAGAATCGTGCGGCCCTTCGAGTGTTCCTGGGATCTAGCGTAGCGACAGTATATTCTATAAAAAGCACAAGGATGTCTGCTAAGATTTTCCCAAAGATCTTGGCGATCGAAAGAAGGAAATTATGGAATATATTGCAATTGGAGCTCGAAATGAAAATTTAACGGTTTAACTTTCAACTTTTGGCGTTTGCAGAAGGAAAGCTAGTGATAAGAAAGCTAGGCCAGTGAACCTTCGTCGATCCGAGGTGAGTAGGCTTGTATTATTTGATGCAGATGGAAATAGTAAGTGTCGGGAAACACTTAGGACGTCATAACATCACAATTCTTCCTCAATAAACAACTGAGCTGTAAAGTGAAAGTGTTTACGAATTTTGCTAGGCCTTCCCCAGTGGGTCCGTTCGGATCACTTCCGAAACGTGGCAACCGAGGAAGGCCTAGAAACTAGGCTAGGGTGTACCATTAGAAAAGTGATTTGGGTGGGGTGGGGGGCACTTTTTCAGCTTGCATGAATTTTTTTTATTACATATACCAAGCTTACAACAGCTTCTTTGAAAAAACTTTGAAAAATAATAATCACTTTTAAGAATGTGTATAAAATTATTTATTACACAACATTACATGGCATATGTACAGTTTTGAGTAGAATTAAAATATACTACTCTTATGCATCTTTATTCCTGCAATATATTAAATATGTCGTTGGTTTGCATTGAATGTAGGCCTTTGCACAAGCTATTAGATTTAGTGTAATTTACACTAATAGATGTATGTTATCATTTAATAAAGAAGGTGTAAAGACCATTATCAACATCATTTTGACTTATGGTTTTCAGTATCGAGAAGGTATTTGACTTCTAGTTTTTTCCGAGCACATTGCCTTGCACGAATTTTTTTTGGTTCCCCCCCCCCCCCCATCACTTTTCTAATGGTCCACCCCTAACTTTCCGTTGTCAATACTTGTCATCGTTCTTTTCACACGGCAGCGTTTGCTTGGAATAACTTGTCTTTGGCTTAATTGTGAGAATTGGAATGATCAGCGAACGCAGGTCGTCTGATAAGGGTAGTTCACTTCGATATGACCTGCCGAACGCATTTCCATGTTTGCCGTTGCCTGTGAGAAAATGTGAGAAAATATCAACGCAACGTTGAAACGGAAGCAATAACAACGGAAAGTTACACCCCCTATTCGCAGAGTTGGAAAAAAGCTGCGGGTATGCGGGTACCACCCGGAGGAAGGTTTACTTCAGTGAGGAAGGTTTAAAGTGAAAACACGTGAAACAACACATTCGGTAATCTGAGAAAGTTACAATTGATCAAGCAAGGTGTCGAGAAGAAATGCGATTTGCAGCAAAACATTGGCTAACCAACAATTATGCAGCACTGGCAGTGGCAGCAGTTACATGTGTGAGACATGTACGCTGATGACTGCTGTGATGTCTGTATCTTCGCAGCAGTCAGTGGCGTGCTGGCAGGGGGGGCCGGGGGACCATGCCCCCCCAGTGAAGATTTTTTAGGGGGCGCCAAAGCTTAAAGGGGGTGCCAAAATTGCCCCAAAGGACATAAAAACGTTAGCCAGAATTTTGTCAGAATCTGATAAGCCAAAAAGAGAAACAAGAGTTTGAGATTGTGGAGAAGCTTGTCAGCTTGGAGACAATGCACTGTCTTTTATTGAGATCTCAGTGCCTGTGGAAAAATTTGCAGTTCACAGTAACACAACACCTCGCGCCCTGCAACACCTTTCCGACTTCTGAAGACTTCTGAATTCCAATACATCAGATTTTTTGGAAATACAGTATACGGTATATTATATTGTGTAGAAGCTGACAATAATAATTACAACACAAAATTCCATTTTCTGTCTGCAAAATTGAACGAAAATGTCAAAAGTTAATGACCTGTCCATGCACTAGGTGTTCAACAGATTTTTCGTCTATTGATAGCTTGAAAATAGATTATGTAGTTTGTCGGTTATTGCGATAATTTCACGCTGAAAAGACTGGAAAAAGCTATTTTAGACGTTCAAATTTTGAATTTTTTTTCTCCCAGATCCCCCTACAAGCCCACATATCGGAGACATTAGCCCCTGTGTTGGGAATTCCTGGCGCCACCGCTGAACCATGGGGGGGGGGGGGGCGCCAAATTCACTGTTGGCCTCCCCTGATGGACAAAGGCCAGCACGCCACTGGCAGCAGTCGAGGGTAGTTGGCAGGCTATCAGTCAGCAGGGGTCAGTTATTAGTAGCTATTGTTTGTAGTATGCCAAAGCTGACCTATAAGTAAACCTAGAAAACCAAGGTACTGTAAAAGTCACGCAGTATTTATGAACGTTGCAAAACACAAAATTCTCGCTATATATTTTGAGGAAGGTTATCTAAACTTTAAAACCCATCCGGAGAAAGGTTGAATACTTTTTCCAACTCTGCCTATTCGTTATTGATCGTATAGTTGTCATTGGACAACGTTTGTTTCAAAACTCGAAAACAACTATAGTTATTCGCTAAAGGCTTGAGTATGTCAATTCAAAATACTTTAATATAACTTATACTTTGTCATTGTATTCACCAACCCCATGGATAACATCGTCATTTCGGTTAAATAATTCGCCATTTTATTATTAACGTCATTTCATTGTATTGTGATTCAGTTCATATTGATGTCCGCCATTTTGTGACAACAAATTGCCATAAACCTCACATGCATGTCAACGTCCGGGATCGCGTAATTTTTGAAGACGGGTGTAAATTAATATACAGCTGCACAAAGCACATTTTTAAAATTTTGTTATTAATAACAAATTAATTTACGACCACGGTAATCCAAATAAAACAATACCATGAATTTTAACAAAAGAAAAACCTGTTATCCACTGAACAATGCTGTAACAACTTGTTGACATATGTGAACAACATTGATAAATGAATAACATTGTTCATCATTGTTTCAACAAGTTGTTACAGCTTGATGAAACAACAACCATTGTTCACGCATGCATGTTGTAACAACCGAAGAACGTGTTGATACATCAACCATGTTCACCATTGTTGTAACATTGTTGTTCATCGTTGTTATTTCGTCATGCTGTTACAACATGTTGTATCATGTGCGAACAACGTTGTTGGCTATAAAAAATGTGCTGTTGGAACAACTTGTTCATGACTTTTGATTTATCCGTGAACAAGATGTTCGAACCATAAGTGAACAACTTGTTCACGGCGAGCAGCACAACATTGTTCACGGATGGCAGCACAACATTGTTCACGCCTGTTGACAACCGTGAACAAGTTGTGCGTTTTTACGCGTGTAACCGGGCTTAACTATTGGTGAGAGGCAGCGCCCTAATAGTACACGCCACCCGTGCTCCCCTGTCTCTAAACACCAGACGATTTTACTCGTCAACGGAAGACGTCACAGACATCTCGGAAGGCCATACATGGAAAAAGTTAATCACTTTTAAGTGATTAAAACTAAAATGTATCACAGACGTTCGTCACGCGTTCGGTCAATCAAAGCATGCTAAGGAAATGTTAGTTTCTGATAATTACAGCAAGCGGCCGAATTACCACACGCACCGAATGTAAATACGTATACCGCTAATAAATTCGAAACCGGACAAAAGCGCTGTGAGGCGAGTTTCCCCGGTTTAACCGAGTTGACCCGCTTCGTATATTTATCATCTCTTGTTTCAAAATTTCGATTACATGGCAACCGAGCCGGCCCGCCTTGCCGGGATTCCGGTTGCTGCTTGCAGAGCCAACTCGGTTAAGCAAGTTGAAAATTTCACCCCGTTTCGACGACGGTTCAAAACCACTGCACTTAACACAACTACACGCGTAAAATTCTCGCAAGTTGTTACAGCATTGTTGCCTGAACAATGCTGTAACAACTTGTTGACATATGTGAACAACATTGATAAATGAACAACATCGTTCATCATTGTTTCAACAAGTTGTTACAGCTTGATGAAACAACAACCATTGTTCACGCATGCATGTTGTAACAACCGAAGAACGTGTTGATACATCAACCATGTTCACCATTGTTGTAACATTGTTGTTCATCGTTGTTATTTCGTCATGCTGTTACAACATGTTGTATCATGTGCGAACAACGTTGTTGGCTATAAAAAATGTGCTGTTGGAACAACTTGTTCATGACTGTTGATTTATCCGTGAACAAGTTGTTCGAACCATAAGCATAGGCGTACGGGTAACATTTTGCAGGGGGGGCTGAACATAACTTGCCCGAATAAATGACGACGTCATAATTTATTAGGGGTCCGGGTCATGCTTCCCCGGAAAAAATTTTGAACTCTTGAGTCTCTGAAAAGATATTTCCTGTAATTTAAGGGCACTATTCTGGTATTTTTGGTCGCCGCACCACGCGGGCGCAACGCAGATTTTCCAAATTTAGATTGTGTGGATAACTACATGTACAGTTCTCCCGCGGAAACATTTCACGAGTAACACGTTGCACAATGGCTGCAGAGAAGAGGGAAGCCGACATGAAAAACTAAATAATTTTTATTTTTGTCTTGAGTAATTCGAAATTTATTAGGTATAATATCAAATATGCGAGATAGCGTTTGGACAATGCCTGTATTGACAGCTGACGCCTACACCCTTGATCACATTGATAAACGAAAAACAACAATAAAATTCCCGATTTCCCTCGATGGAAATCAGTGATGTCATTAAGTTGCATTATTACAACATTTGATTAATTTAAGGCAGAATCCTTTTTGCCCGAATGACAAGACCATTTTTGCCCGAATACAGCCAATTTTTCGGCAACTGGGGGGGCTGCAGCCCCCCCCCCAGCCCCCCCGGCCCGTACGCCTATGACCATAAGTGAACAACTTGTTGACAACTTGTTCACGGCGAGCAGCACAACATTGTTCACGCCTGTTGACAACCCTGAACAAGTTGTGCGTTTTTACGCGTGTAAGTGACGTCACAACGAGAGTAGAGCAGCGAGTTCTGTATTATCATTGACAATCCAGAGATTGTCTATGGTATTATAGAACTACTAACGTAAATAATTATTCACAACCACCAACTTACCATTGATGAATACATTCTTTACAATAGCTATGAGCACATGCTAAAGAAACGTCAGATTTTCGCTCCATACAAATGCAACATTCTTCAACTGGTTCAGCCTTTGCAGCATCCACACTAAAACACAAAGCCAGTGGATTGGAATGATATTTAGATTTACTGAGTGTGAAACGTGTCATGATGATAATGATGATGATGGTAATAATGATGATAATAATGATGGCAATGATGATAATGATAATGGATAATGATAGATGATGATGATTATGGCAATGATGATGATGATAATGATAGCAATGATGATTGATGATGATAATAATGATAATGGATGATAATGATAGATGATGATTGTTGATGATAATGATGATGATTACGGAAATGATGATAGATGATGATAATGCTTGGTGACAATGATGATGTTTGTTGATGATGACGATGATGATGATTATGGAAATGATGATCATAGTGATGATGATGATAATGATGGCAATGATGATTGATGATGATAATGATAATGGATAATAATAATGATACATGATGATAATGATTGGTGATGATGATTGTTGATGATGATGACAATGATGGATGAGGATGATGATAATTGATGATGGATGATGATGATAATGCAGGATGATGATGATGATGATAAAAATGATGATGATAATGATGATGCACTATCCCAATCTTACCTTGAGAGTATCAGGGATATAGTAAGATCTTGATTAACATCAAGGTCCACTTTCTATAATAGATCAATAAAGTATACGATTTTCAAAATAAATGACATTGCTGACACTTTGATGCCTACTTATTCAAACAGATCCCTTTAAGATAAAAATAAAGGTTACAGACTTGAAAGGTCTTGTGCTTTCATTGGTCAAATAAAGGAAAAATAATATGTAAGCCACCATTGAAGATAGACAATTCTGAAAATAACCCACAAGAAAAGGCCCTTGCGTCGCAATTAAAAAAAGTAGAAATTACCGTTGCATAATCATCGTGTGTGCCCTCTTCTGATGGGTTCTGCCTTCGGTAGCGTTTGGTGAGATCACGATAAACTTTACAAAAGCGAGGAAGGTCCAACATCTTCTCTGTTTCAATAGTGTTGGTTGACTTTTTGATCTATTATGAGAAAAAGATCAGAATATCTAATGGAAGAGCTTGTCTTGTAGAATCAACACCAGCATTCCTGTATTTGTGGGTGTACAGGTAAGTATTTATTTTTGCGAAACTGAACTAAATGTACCTTGCAGCAGGCAATCCTCACAAATGCCTTCCATAAATAGCTGTCGTCTGTCGATGTTACAGTGAACAACAACTGGAAATCATTTCCTTCAGAGCTTGTCAAATCATCAAGACTGAATACAGAAATAAACTAGGTATAGTATAGTAATAGTATAGTATAGTATAGTATAGTATAGTATAGTATAGTATAGTATAGTATAGTATAGTATAGTATAGTATAGTATAGTATAGTATAGTATAGTATAGTATAGTATAGTATAGTATAGTATAGTATAGTATAGTATAGTATAGTATAGTATAGTATAGTATAGTATAGTATAGTATAGTATAATATAGTATAGTATAGTATAGTATTAATAAGTATATTCTTATTCAAATTATTTTTCTTATTCTTCCCTCCAACCCCCCCCCCCCCCCCCCCCCACATGTAGAATAATCATTAAAATAAACAATAATACATGAAAACATATTATTGGAAAAAAATTACTAACATGATATTCAGCTCTTCAATGGCTTCTAAAAGTGAACAAAAAAAGAGACAAAAGTGACTTCAGATATTAAATGAGCAGTTCTAAACATTCTGAATGATTAAAGGACATTGGCAACAAAAATTAAGTTTGTCTAATTTGAAAGAACTCATAAAATTGTAATAGAAGATCCTTTACAAGTTTTTCATAATAATTTTTTGTAGCTATTGATTGGCCATGAATTGCCCATAATCAGCAATATTGATTATTTCATGTATTAACTGATTGACATTGATTGATCAATTAGATTTCCAATGATCAATTTCTGTTGATTAATTACAACCCAAAATATACTGTATGCTGACAGTTACTCACTAATAGATTCTATTTTGCCGTTAGTCTGTTCAGTTATAGATGCACAGATGACGTCACAACGTGGTAAGAACAAAAAAGTGGCCGACGAGATGAGAGTTGAGTGAATCACTGATGTTTTTACCATGTTGTGATGTCTACTGTGCATCTATAACTGAACAGACAACAAAAAAATGGAATCTATTTGTTTTATACAATAAAAAATAGAAAACTGATTATGTTTTAACGGACTTATTAAATTTTCCCAGTGAATTTCTATCTGGGGCATTGAAAAAGATAAATCACTTCATCTAACGTGATCCATGATCTATACAAATCAAGCAACCATGTCAGTGATGTAATCGACTGCATGTTAGTGATGTAATCTGCACGTGCATCTGTCCTTTTATAGATCATGGCTATCGACCAATAAAAACGCATGTACTATTCAAATTATTGTATAAATATATATATATATATATATGTAATATTTATAAACCGCGCAGGAGGGCTTTATTGGATATAAAACACGAGGCGATAGCCGAGTGTTTTAGAGCCGATAAAGCCCGTACTGCAAGGTTTTTAAATGGCTTCTAAAAAGAATCACTTCATACGTTCATTGGCGTAGTAATTTTGAAAATTAAGCTTATCTCAGCCGTTAAAAACCAGCGAGAAACTTAGAGCGAGTCTATATCACATATATAGATCCGATACGCTCATGATTTTTCTTTGTGTTTTCCTCATGAATTATTAATGAATTTTAGAAATATATTTATAAAATAGGTTGCGTCTTACGCACGCTGTGATTGGTCAATTACCGTGTTTATATCAGGCCATGTAAACATGGTTGTGATGTCACGGCACATTTTTTTGCCTTATTTCATAAAAGAAATAGAAAATGGATGCCCTGTGTTTATATAACCTGATGCAAACACTCGAGTGACTTGGGAGAATTCGAAAGTACTTATGTAAACCCTCGCCTACGGCTCGGGTTCACATAAACTTTCGAATTCTCCCAACTCACTCTCGTGTTTGCATCAGGCTATATAAACACGGGCGGCCATTTTCTATTTCTTAAATATATATAGTTTAAAAACACAAACTATTAATTGCTGATTAACAATTGAAACATAAGCTAATACTTTAACTAAGATAAGGGCACGAACAATCGTGATTTTGCTTTTGATTTACTTAAGAACGTGGGCCAAATGTCAAACAGCTAGCTTTGTTTACAAGATGAAATACCAAATAATTAAAGTGAATTACTTACTCATGAGCCCATCATAAGTTAGCCAGGTCAAGTCCCTAAGCGTCACAGCATTTTCCTGCACTAATCTGAACGGTTTGGTATATTTTTGACCCATTAATCAGATCACAATCAGTGCAGTATTAACGTTCAATTTCACAGCCGCCATGATCACAATGTAGCCTGCAAACGCCGAAAACCCGCTTATAATGCCTGACGAAATTCAGGTTAGCCGGCAGATTCATTTCCATTTTCATTTAAACTTCCGAATTTGTTATACTAAATTCTTCAATTCCGCCTAATGTTATCATTGTTATCATAGGAATTGAAACTGTTACAGTGAAAATGGAAATTATATATAAATACCTTCCCTCTTCTTCTGTAGTTGGTTGCGTATTACCGACCAGGGGCGGCGTGGCTCTCAAATAGGGCCCGGGAAATGATATGCTAGGGGCCCACTTTTAGGGGGGGGGGTGTAAAATTGGGGTGTGGAAACAGCTACCAATAAAAAGGATAAATTGTAAATGACAATGCAGAAACTTTATATTCATTAAGCTAAAAACCTAGAAGAAACTGTCTTTAGTGTGATTACGTAATGGTATGTGCGTCTCTAATATTTACTCTAATATTTACTCTGATGGTGGAAATAGTTTGTTCGGGTTGATTTGAGCTAGAGAACACTTCGTTGACTTTCGATACTGCATCGCCATCAATTTCCTCAGGTTCATCATTTGAAGTTGGCAGAATTCCTAACGTGTTAGCTGTTGTTAGCTCGTCACCTGGGCCAAGCGGAGGTGGGATTTCTACACAAAATGTCACTAGGTCAGACTTATTTATTTCGTCATTGCGCATTTGCAACGAGCACGTAAACAAGACTCGTCATTTTCGATAATCTGTCATTCTGTCTTAACTTCCAGTAGCGTAATAGTGTAATAGCGCACGAGATAATAGCGCACGGAAACTACGCCGTGTAATAGCGCACGGAAACTACCGAAGAGTGTTGCGCCCGCGGCACAACTTCGCTCAGGTTTCATACAAATTATATACCGTAATAACCGTATAGCGCTATATAGAAACTTAGAAATTTAAAAACGAATGAAACAATGATATATTTGCGGTTCCTATCAAGTTTTTGAGTGAATGCGCAAAAGAAAGCTGGTGTAGACCGCCGTAATGTATTTAAGAATTTGAAGTTTTCTATTTGCGCGAGCGCAGGTGGCGGTCGGCCCGAACTTAAGTGCCTAACAAAGCTTAACTCAAGCGCTTCAACATTAGATTACCCAAATTGAAAAATCAATTTAATAACTATATCAGTATATCACTAAACATACTTTAAGTCTTTAACCAATATGTAGTAATAAAGATACAAATAAATAAGTTGCCGAGCTGTTGTAAGGTAAGCCTTTAGCCATGGGCACAATTTATTATAAATTTATTACCTGTTGAGACTGTTGTTTCATTGGCTTTGAAGAAGGACGTTAGCGGTTTCACATTCTTCGAGCTTTCAAATAAGAGCTTTGTTTCTTGTTCTCGGCGCTTTTGAGACCCACTTTTATGTTTTTTCTTAGGAAGAACATTCCCAGAATCACACGTACTATGCGCTCTTTTGTCAGCCATTTACAGTCAATGACTACGGCATATTTATGGCTTCAATTCGCGCAAATGCGCAATGAAATAATGTGAACTCTGTTACTCAGACTGGAAGTATATGCTTGACGGGTACCGCAGGGCTCGGGGCCCTAGCTGGAGCCATGACTTAGCATCGTGAAATATAATTGGCAACCTGCAGGGCCTCCAGCACTGAGCACACAGCAGTTTTAAATTTCACAACTATACACGTTTACGCGCAAACGCGCTTTCGCACACGACCGAACGCTTTACTCCAGGGCCGTTTTACACATCATCGGGGCCCATCTTTCTTCAAATTTTTAGGGCCCACCAGCTAGAATTCTAGGGGCAAATGGGGCCCACCAGGCTAGAAATCCTTGGGGCCCACCGGGAAATTTCCCGGTCTCCCGGTGGGCCACGCCGCCCCTGTTACCGACTGTATTTCTGTGACGTTTTTCCGAAGCCTGAGAATTTTTTTTGTTGAAAACTGTACATAAATAATATAATTTAGCTTTAAATGGCATTTAATCATAATATAATACAACGGATGTTTATCCCAAATCGATACCAACAGACGAATATACATCAAGAATTGAAGACTTTTCAGTCGCTAGACTTTCCTCGCGCTACGTACGTGCCTACAGCAGCATGGCATTTAATCATAATATAATACAACGGATACGATGTTTATCCCAAATCGATACCAACAGACGAATATACATCAAGAATTGAAGACTTTTCAGTCGCTAGACTTTCCTCGCGCTACGTACGTGCCTCAGTAGCAACTACAGAAATACAGTAATACACAACCAACTACAGAAACAGAAGTGGGAAGGTATTTCCATTTTGACAGGGCGTTGGGATGATGTGAAAACCATACTGTTTGAAATTATCAATTACTAGAAAGTCTGGCTGGCCTTACCGCCAGTGCGTGCAGACTTCATCCGTTTCCGTTCCCCGGGGGAACACAGGCTACGTGCACGCAGGCTACGTGCGCGCAGGCTACGTGCGTGCAGACCCTCTACTAAAAGGGGATTTTACCAAACAAGGGGCGGGTAAAGGATATCCGATTCGAACATCTATGCGTAATAACAGTTTTATAGGCTTTATATAACATCAACTTAAGCCGCTTGGTATGTCTCATGCTTTCGATCTCTAATTTTAGCGGTACAGGTGTTTATACTTTAATTTGAGTGAGAGAAGCGCGAGTTTTTGTTGAGAGTTGCCAAGCATATGATTTTTGTTACGTATTACCGCAACACCACAGCGCCACGTTTCCTCATTGCATGGCACGACATGGTACAGATGAATAATAACAGTGCTTTTTACGCAATCTGATTGGCTCCTCAATCTCGGGATATAGCTGCACCATTCATCTGTGGGCAAAACAAAATGGCGGCCAGTTTTGCTTTGTTTGTATACGGAATTGAAGCAGGAAGTTTTGTTGATAAACAAATCTGATGTAGTAGAATAACGAGAAAAGTCAACAAAATTAAGTAGAAAAGTGTCCACAGGTATGGTTCTTTAAACGTTTCTACCCATTAATATATTCAAAATTGTAAAATCTGTTTTGTCGACAAATATCGAGTACCCAAAAATTGCTAGTGGCCTTGTCTTGTGACTTGTATAAAAATACCGGAAAATGGAAGAATGTTAAACTTGTTATTTCATTTATGAGGTGCTAAAACAAGTATTCACCTGTGTCGGTGATTGTGTAGCACTCTGGTGTAGATATTTACATCGCCGCTTTGCGGCTTGGCGAATATCCAGCACTTTATATTCACCTCCACAGCTCCACTTGACTTCGGTGAATAATTGTTAACTATATTCATCTAGCAGTTGGTCCCGTTAAACCCGAGGCTGACTCCTCTGATTAGGATTGGTACTTTGGTTTGAAAACTAGCGTAAAGCGTAGACTAATTTTGCAATTAGACTTACTGAAGAATCGGTTTAGATCGGTAAACGAATCCCGCTAACGATAATTCAAATTCCCTCTTGCAGCCGAGGAAAGCCAGGACAGCCCGGCCCATGTATATATCACAGCCATAGCCTATAGGCATAGAGCCGTAACTGATAATTATAAGAGCGCATAACGTCACGGACAACGTCAAAGAAATGGAATTTTTGCATGTGCTCAACGACTTTTGACGAATCAAGTTTCAATGTCATCACTAGTCGCGATTCTGAGTCGTTCAAAAATAACCAAGGAGCTGACGTGAGCGCCAGGACGCTGAAGATCTTCGGCGTGAGTTTCAAACTGCTCGGCGTGCTGGTGCACAATCACACTGCGGTCGGCGCACATATACAGCCATACAATTATACAAGTCAGTGGGTGGTGCCGGCGCTGACGTTCGTCTTGACCTCCCTTGGCGCAGCACCTGAACACCAATGGCTTATCTTCGGCGTGGGGTTGACATGGAATGCACCCTGGCGTGAGTGACGGACTGACAGGGTGAACATCTTTTCCCGGCCACAACGGGTGATTTAAATAAACGTTAGACTCTACTTGTACTTGTTGGGAGTTATCAAACCGTGTACTCACTGTTGATCGTATTCAAACAGGGATTCACCTGTTTTTGTTTCATTGAGCTGTCCGTGTGAACTGACTAACCAACCCTACAACTCAATCATGTCACAAACTGATTCTTATCTCTCATGCAAAATAATTGAAAAGTGAAAAGGTGGTAAACCGCTATACTGAGGATACTGTATAGCTGATAACGAAATTCTGACGTTTACACTGCCTACGCAGCACTCCGACTAGAATTTGTAAAGAACAATGATTCATTCCTCTTTGAAAATTTAGTTTATGAAAGGTTTAAATTTAAAACCACAGTGTTGGGTCGTTTAAACGAACAAGTCAGTTAACCGGTATATCAGCCCCTAATTATAGGCAAATGCATATAACTGTCATCAGTCACAATCGCATCAAATCAAACGGTATTGAAGCAGGAAAGCGAAGACAAAAGACGAAATTTACAAAGAAAAAAGAGCTGATTGTTTTGTCTACATTTTTAAGTATAACAACATGTTTTATATCCCAAAGGAGAACGAAAATCAGAAAAACATGCATTTTTAAAAACACGCGTATATTCTCTGCGGCCTGCGCCGTATATGGCTGGTGATCGGTGAGACGGTGACCCCAGCTGATCCACTCAAGAAGCTGCTAGACCAACTGACAGCCAATACTATATAAAAGTCAAACTATCGTCTATCGAGTGTTGCCTGACAGTTTCCAAGCTATTTTAGGTCCTGCTCTCCCGTTATTTTCGTTTACCTACATCACGGAGCCCGTTGTTCTATTTGGCACAATATCGAGTGGCGTTTGGCGTGTTTTCTTGCACTTTACTTGGGACACTCTAGGCAGTTTATAGATTGCATCCTTACGTGTGTTGATGTCATAATTCGCGTTGTGACGTAGGTTCCAGCGTAGGCATGGGGCTTTTTGGTCTAGGCATAATTGCGGTTAATGTTATTAAGCTTCCAGCATTACGAATCATGTAAACAGTCGTGTAACTGTGGCTTGATTTCGAACGAAGATATAGACTCAAAGTTGTACGTCGAGTTTACTGGGAGAGTCACAGTATTAAGTATAGAATCGAGAGCTACTTGGATTTCGTTATATAGTATTTGAACAAGCGAACAGCGTGAATATTTATACGGAACTGCTTGACTTTCGAAAACGTCTCTTGCCTCACCGACAAATATGAACGCACATTGTGACAAGTCGCCAATCGTTATTTGCAACGAGAAATTATACCAATTTAGAATTTTTGAGTTATCAGGTATGTAACTGTTTTTTAGCCGTTGCGATGTACATATAGCTCGGACAATAAAATCACATTATATATATATATATATATATATATATATATATTTGTTATATATATATATATATATATATTTGTTAGCCAAGTGTACAGCGATATATATTTTGAATTTAGTCTTATTTACTGTCTTAAGGTTAATAATATGCTTTGCGAGATAGTGCGTAAAAAAGACGTGTAAACAAGACGGCTATACCCAATAGTTATTGGACTTTAAATTACGGTTAACGTATTAGAGTCTCTTTGAGCAATGCTATATTTTATATACGCGAATAAAAGTAGCTACGAACAGTCGTCTTTCAGTGATCTACTCAGCATTAAGGCTAGGACAGAGACATCTGGAGGTGTTCAACCACAAGAGTATCAGTCTCACAATCCTTACTCAATCAAGTCTCAGAGAAATCTATATAAGCTATACTTTAGAACATTCTCGCTTTATAAATTCACCGAATACACACACACATATATATATATATATATATATATATATATTCACCTTGCATGGACATCGCAGTGCATGACGTGTGCTGCATACATGCAGTGCTTCTTTGCAAGGCGCTATCACAGAGTTTATTTTTGTCTGGCTGTTAATGTGGTTGAAATGGTTTAAGCCCATTCCATGTACCGTTTAGTCATTAAGCTTGAGTCCCGGGCATATAATTTATTTAATATTTACTGACGCACACGCAGTGAATGATATTATATAGTTTAATAAAACGTTCACCGAGTCGCTGACTTCTAAACAAATTTTAGACTATTTTGAAAAGTTACCGCCTTATGTATAAGCAAGTAAACTAAAGTAGTCTCGTTTCATTAATCTTAATTAAAATGCACGTCTCCCATTCCAACATGCATTTAAACCGCAATCATGTCTAGATGAATACGGGTGTTACATGGACGAATATATATGCATATGTGACGAGTACTTGTATCTGTATAGACCTTATGGCATTGTTTTATCTGATCAGAAATACCTGAGTGGAAATAATAGTACATATACGGTTAAGTTATTCATGCTTGTGGATTAAGAATATACATGATTTATTAAGCTAGTCCAAATAATTAAAAGCCTTACGCCGTATGGTGCTGAACTGCAACAAATTATATTTGTTAGTTTTAGAAATTAGCGAATCAGACGAATAAACTCAATATAAAGTTAGACTACAAAATGTAGAACGGCCAGGAGTGCCAATGAAGGTTTAACTTAAATAATTTCTTCCTATCGTATATTTTTAAACACTCAAAACTCAAGCCAGTCAATTTTAAAAATTGATTTCAGGTATAAATATAGTCATAAAGTGGTAAACACAGGCGAACTTGCCTCAAGGCCGGCTTGCCTATTTTTATTCATTTCCCTCAAGAGTATAATTAAAAGACAGCAGCTGTTATTAAATAAAGGTTTTCACAATTCCCTCCCTCCCTTGGGAGCAATATATTGCATCGTGGGAATGAAGCGTGTTTAGCGGAGCCGGTTTGTCACTAACAGACGTATGATTATAATGAATATATCTTCTGCGTACGACGTTCTCTATTTAATAATACCATTGAACTCTAAGTAAACTGGAACGCTAACTCCATAAGTCAGACCCTATGAACGTTGGGCTGTATATGAAACTGAAGCTATTGAAAAATGCTATTTGGTATAGAAACTTCAAGACTTTAGCTAAAAGGGAAATAATTAATTATTTTTTAATTTTATTTTTTAATTATTTCCCTTTCAGCTCAAAACTCAGAAAAACTACAACAAGTTTCTTAGTGTTATTTCCCAGCGAAATATGGTCGAACATTTACTACATTTAAAAAAGTTTAAAATAACGATGAAACTTATACTATACATCAAATTGAAGCCAATGCTATTTCTAAAAACATACGTATAAAACAATGTATTTCAATTCGTTGTTTTGGAGTAATTTGTTATCGTCCCAAACAAAATATATGGCAGGATGAAAATTAAGTAACTTGAAGCATGGGAGCTACCTGCAAAGGGACTGGCACTGGCTTCAAAATCCCCCCCCCCCCCCCCCCCCCCCCCCCCCCCCCGAGTTATCGTTCCAGTCTTCTTATAGTTCAATGAATAATACTCAATCATTGGGCAGATCTTCAGACGACTGATGACATTTTAAAAAACTATGACGTACTCGTCACATTCAGATTACAAGTTATTGATCAAAACATTGCGCGTTCATTTTGATAAACCTGTACATGGTACTCATGTTATGACGTGGATATACACGACTTGAGTCTCGAAAGCTGATCTTTTTTTTAATTTTTACCGCTTAAATATTATTTTTTTGTTTGGGCTATGTGGCTTTTGGGTGTAATGGTGACGTAACGTAGCCCCGCTGGTTCGGACGCAACATCTTATAGGCATCTTATAGGCATCTTATAGGCTTTGTGGTTCAAGATAAGAACGGCGATCGAGGGTCAGAAAAATTAGATAACCTTTCCACAACGCGACTACTACTAGTGGTACCCCCATTGCGATTAATACTGATAATCATGTGTGATATTTTGTTTTGACTTTCGGTAGTAGGAGCAGATGTGTAGAACAACACTCTCCACCATGGCGCATGCGCGAACGCTGATAGCGATGCGTTTTTTTTGCCGGAGAATATATATATATATATATATATATATATATATATATTACCAATGTGTTATGTTTGTACACGGTTGTTTGTAGTAGATTGAAGAGTGCTCAATACCAGGTGTTTGGTAGAGCGAAATAACAGATCGTCTCAAGACGTGAGGCGTGAAACTCAGAGTAGCAACGACTACATTTTAGGATTCAAACTATATATATATATATAACTTGTATATATATTGACTATATTGTATCTTGAGGAAGGGGCTTGGTCCTCGATATATATATATATATATATAGTTCAATCTACAGACACGGTGTTTCGCTGTACAACAGCTCATCAGTGTAGCTTGGAACAATCTGAATGCATTTCATCAATTACTTATACACATGCGATCGTCGGTGACAACCGCATGTGGGACAGCATCGGTGAAATACATTCAGATAGCGTGAAGTGCGCATATATATATATATATATATATATATATATATATATATATATATATATATTACCAATGTGTTATGTTTGTACACGGTTGTTTGTAGTAGATTGAAGAGTGCTCAATACCAGGTGTTTGGTAGAGCGAAATAACAGATCGTCTCAAGACGTGAGGCGTGAAACTCAGAGTAGCAACGACTACATTTTAGGATTCAAACTATATATATATATATAACTTGTATATATATTGACTATATTGTATCTTGAGGAAGGGGCTTGGTCCTCGATATATATATATATATATAGTTCAATCTACAGACACGGTGTTTCGCTGTACAACAGCTCATCAGTGTAGCTTGGAACAATCTGAATGCATTTCATCAATTACTTATACACATGCGATCGTCGGTGACAACCGCATGTGGGACAGCATCGGTGAAATACATTCAGATAGCGTGAAGTGCGCATATATATATATATATATATATATATATATATATATATATATATATATATATATATATATATATATATATATATATATGTTCCAAGCTACACTGATGAGCTGTTGTACAGCGAAACACCGTGTCTGTAGATTGAACTATATATATATATATATATATATATATATATATACAATTTTCTGAGATAAAGTTCAAGAATGAATAATTCTTTCAATGTAATGGTGACAAATTGTAATACAAGCGAGAATGTGTGGAAACACCATGCATGTTTATTAGTTATTTATGTTACTGAGGTTTCGACTTGTTGACTTGCTCTGATGCCGGAAGGCCTGAGTCAAAAGGACGAAGACCCAGCTATATATAATCTGTGATATAATAAACGTTGTGTTCCCACAAATTCTCACTTGCATTAAATTTTAAGAAGCTATTCAGGGCAGATGCTAAAAATGATCTTTACCTCCCTGGTAGATGTGTAACAACGCACAACTTGTTCACGGTTGTCAACAGGCGTGAACAATGTTGTGCTGCTCGCCGTGAACAAGTTGTCAACAAGTTGTTCACTTATGGTTCGAACAACTTGTTCACGGATAAATCAACAGTCATGAACAAGTTGTTCCAACAACACATTTTTATAGCCAACAACGTTGTTCGCACATGATACAACATGTTGTAACAGCATGACGAAATAACAACGATGAACAACAATGTTACAACAATGGTGAACATGGTTGATGTATCAACACGTTCTTCGGTTGTTACAACATGCGTGAACAACGGTTGTTGTTTCATCAAGCTGTAACAACTTGTTGAAACAAATACAATGATGAACAATGTTGTTCATTTATCAATGTTGTTCACATATGTCAACAAGTTGTTACAGCATTGTTCAGGCAACAATGCTGTAACAACTTACGAGATTTTTACGCGTGTAGTTGTGTTAAGTGCAGTGGTTTTGAACCGTCGTCGAAACGGGGTGAAATTTTCAACTCGCTTAACCGAGTTGGCTCTGCAAGCAGCAACCGGCATCCCGGCAAGGCGGGCCGGCTCGGTTGCCATGTAATCGAAATTTTGAAACAAGAGATAATAAATATACGAAGCGGGTCAACTCAGTTAAACCGGGGCAACTCGCCTCATAAGCGCTTTTGTCCGGTTTCGACTTTATTTGTGGTATACGTATTTACATTCGGTGCGTGTGGTAATTCGGCCGCTTGCTGTAATTATCAGAAACTAACATTTCCTTAGCATGCTTTGATTGACCGAACGCGTGACGAACGTTTATACATTTTAATTTTAATCACTTAAAAGTGATTAACTTTTTCCATGTATGGCCTACCGAGACGTCTGTGACGTCTTCCGTTGACGAGTAAAATCGTCTGGTGTTTACAGACAGGGGAGCACGGGTGGCGTGTGCTATTAGGGCGCTGCCTCTCGCCAATAGTTAAGCCCGGTTAGACGGGGTTAGTACTTGGATGGGCGACCATCTGGGAATAGACTCGTTCTCGGGGTGGGGACTCATGTGAGTAGAGTTTAGTTGCATGGTCTCTCCTGTGCTTCGAGGGTTTTTCGCCGGGTTGTCCGGTTTTCCTCCCTCCGTAAAATCAACACCTATAGGTCTTAGCTGTAAATGGAGGACCCCACCAGCTCTGCTGAAAAACGTATCCTCCTTAAATAAAGAATAATAATAATACAAAGATATAAAGTTGTGCCACAATAACAATGCGCATGAGGGCTAAACTATATCAACTATATGACTAAGATATATGTGTGATATTTTTATTTGACGTTGGGTATAGTTGTCCCAGTTTCCGTTAAAAATGTTTCGTTTCAAGTACAAGTATAATGAATAGGAAGCAAGAAAAGCTTACATTTACAATCTTGAATAATGTATTCAGTATATTTTTTGTAAAAAGAGATATAAATATATCAGTTTCGTACATGCGCAGTGCGGACTGTTATTCACCTTTAAATGTAAAAACTTTCTACAAGTTATCTTTCTGTCAATCTTAATAGTAATATAAAAACCTAGCTTCATAATTATTTTTCGTTATTTTTTGTAATACTATATATGCAAATAGAGAAGTAGGGGAACTGATCGACGGAATTACGTTTAAAGATGGCAGCTGATATTAAGGTTATAAAAGAGACCGATTATGAGGCGAATAAGCCATTTGCACGATGACGTCAATCTCGTTCCCAGAGCCCACGTTCCCCACCCGGGAAACGAGAGACTCTGGGATAATCCGTTCACGCCATCACAGGATTCTTGTTATCCGGAAGAAGAGTTATATAGAGTTCACTGTGTTCATGAGCCAATGAAATATCGATGTGAAAAGGATTATCCCAGAGTCTCTCGTTTCCCGGGTGGGGAACGTGGGCTCTGGGAACGAGATTGCGATGACGTGAGATGGCGTTGGGTGACTACAACTACCAGAATGCTTTGCCAGTATTTTGCCTAAAAGGGATGACTCAAAAGGACCCGTCCAGTCCTTTCGCAGATTTTCTAAAATAGGTCGTCAAATTGTTTTTTCCACATTTGTCGTCAACGGCAAAGCATTCTGATAGTTATAGTCACCCAACGCCTCACTTAGACGTCACACTGCATAATGACTTGTTGGAAAATCTTGAATATCAATTTGAGATTATTTAACTGTGCATGTCCTTCTGCATGTGTATCGCAGGACACTATACATGAAAAGTTTCAAGTGATTTACTTGAATTATTGCCAGAATAGACAGGATTTTCCCAACAAGTCATTTTACAGTGTGACGTCTAAGTGATGTTATTTACATATAAAACAAATCTCAATATCTAAAGAACGAAGTGAGATATGGAAGTGCTGCGAACGTCAATCTTTATAACTTTTTTTTATTTTGTTATTATATTTGCCCATATATAATTATAATATGTAGTTTGCAATTTTTAAAATTTTTTAAAATTTTTTTTTTACTTCAAAAGTTCTTTGAAATAAGAGTCTCTCCCGAACTTATTTTTCGCTGCATAAGCCCTTTAAATTATGACACACTAAAGGCCTGGCCAAACGCTTTCAACATTTCATTCAACATCGTTCAACATTGTTGAATTCAACCGTGATTCAACATGTTGAAAGCGTTTGGCCACCCTGTTGAATGATGTTGAATGGTGTTGAATGATGTTGAACGAAATTTGAACATGTTCAAATTTTCGGTCAACATGGGTTCAACAATGTTGAACGATGTTGCATGAAATGTTGAAAGCGTTTGGCCAGGCCTTTAAAGACTGCGTTCACACGAGTCCGGTATAGGAAATAAACGGTGAAATGTGGTTGCGTTCACACGAATCCGTCATGATTCAACGACGCTTTGAAGGTGTTCAAACGACTCCGGAAGCTTCTGGTGTGTGTACTGCTTAAATTGGGTACGATTGCACTGTTTAAAGGTAAATGGAAACGAGGAGCAACTCAAAGAATATTATTCCCCAAAGTGTATAGTGCATTCTAGGTTTACAATTTTAGTCTCCTTATTGACTTCATCTTCTCCTACTTTACACTGGCCAGTCATTGTTGTAATAATGTTATAATTGTTCAAACAGCAGCTCAAGTTCTTAGCAAAAGCTTTCCGAAGTCGAGAAGACAAATAAAGTTTTCCATCGCTGAAAAATACGCCAGCCGTTTGGTTACGAGCTGAAAATTTACGAACTGGGAGCATTTAGGAAACTTAGGAACGGTCGAACTGAAAATTTAGGAACTGAAAATTTAGGAACTGAAGCGGAGCGAATAAGTGCCGGATCTTATGTTCACACGACACCGCCAAGGGTTTCGTTTTCATCTCGCTCCGTCTAGAAATCGTTCAGTCAAAACGCTCCAGTTAGAGCGCCATTTTCACACAATTTCGATCCGGTGCCGTGTGAACACAACGGCGTTTTGTGACTTTTTAGCGCCGTTTTCAACTCGCTTCGGATTCGTGTGAATGACTAATAGCACGCGCTTCGCCGTTTCCATCCCTAATCGTGAAAGTAGCACCTCTTTCATTCGTGGAAAACGAGGCGAATTGTTATCCGGAGGAAAGACTTGAAGGAAAGTGGTGCATTTTTCTCCCGCCCCCTTTTTTCCTCGCCTAGCGCACCCTCTAGGGAGTGTTTTCCCAGACGTGAATAAAATCGTCTGGCGTTTAGCCAGGCCGGAATAAAAGATCAAAGACCGACTCGGACAGGAAAGAGTTAAAGATTACTTCCCTTAGTTAGCTTTGTGATATTTTTTCTTGGTATAACTTCGACATCAGATGGAACATCAAATAGTCCATTTAATTAGCGTGTCGATAAGTCACTTGAAATTCAAATGTATCTCCTTTAGTAGAAGCTCGTTAATACGACCACCGTTGGGCCAAAAGCATATTAGGCGTTTTTGAGACACGGACGGTGACCGGAAGAACAGGAATACAATACAGAATTACTGAAAAGACGTATTCTTTGAAAATACTTTTTTACCCAAAACAAAGGCTATGAATATTCACATATCTAAACTGTTAGCTCATAAGCTTAAATTTCATCTTTACATAAAAATACAGATCCTTTATTGTACATTGTAATGTAATGAAATTATCCCCCTTAAAATACAAGTTTTCTACTTTAAAAGCATGTCTATTGTAGTACTGAAACAACGATGACAGGCCTCAACGTTCTAGAAGTTCCCGTCGTCTCAAGAACGTGAAAATGCTCTCAATGACGTCTTGTGTAGAACGACGACGGCGTTCACTTTGCTCTTGGGATTTTAAATTGCTCATTATCATTGATTTGAATGAAAAATGCTATTGAATTCAATCGCCGTCCGTGGCTGCAAAACGTCTGTTGCATGCTTAAGCTCTCTAATGTCGTCGTATTGACGAGAGTATTTCGGGAGTATTACACCACTTAGAATGTATTCAGGCCAGAAAAAAGTGATCGTAATAACGAGGTGGGTGCTGCTCGTATGGTGGGGTTTCACTGTATGTAAACGTATATTCGAAACAATTTCCGTTAATTGGATGACCTGTTAAGTACATGTCAGCTTTGAAGACCCGGCTTGACGTCACATAAGAACGTTCTACACCTTCAGTTTAAAGTGGCACTATGACGGTTGAATGTCATAACATATACATACTTTCAAAATGAAGAAAGAATGGTGTTATAATCAGGCCTCCCTTAATGACTACGCGTCTTCCCTAGCCCTTGGACGCTGGCTATCCTCGGCTATCCTCGTGACTTTTTACTCATGACTTTCCGCTCGCATAAATTAATTAATGCCATAAAGCCTTTTTTCAAGTCATCGTAGAAAGTGGCTCGAAGCTCGCTGTAGCTGCGAGTATTAAGGTAAAAAGAACTCTGTTTTTTTTGCTATGAGTTCTTATTTATTATATGGCATGCAGTGGCTAGTACTGGCAGTGAGCTGAGAGCCAGTTTCTACGATTTCGACTGGAGAAGAGGCCTAATGCAATAATAATAATAATAATAATAATAATAATAATAATAATAATAATAATAATAATAATAATAATAATAATAATAATAATAATAATAATAATAATAATAATAATAATAATAATAATAATAATAATAATAATAATAATAATAATAATAATAATAATAATAATAATAATAATAATAATAATAATAATAATAATAATAATAATAATAATAATAATAATAATAATAATAATAATAATAATAATAATAATAATAATAATAATAATAATAATAATAATAATAATAATAATAATAATAATAATAATAATAATAATAATGAAAACTTTATTGAATTTTTTATATACTTACAACTGCAAATCTCACTGTTAAAGGTAATTTACAATTGGCTACTTGATATACTATAATGGTTATATATTACACTACACAATTACATAAATATATGATATAAAAAGTAAGATATTAGAAGTTCATTAAATCTGGATTCGTCCAATCCTTGTTTCTAGAACAGAAAACGTAGTATGTCGTCCTTATTGCAATATTAATGATTTTCCTAATGATATATTTAACATGAGCCTTGTCTGAGTTCAAACGATCCAACATTTCTATAAAAACCGAAGATTCTTTTTCAAAAACACCGAGTGCACTGATTGAGAGATTTACGAACTTTACCGACTGGAATTTTTTCTTTTGTTCTATGATCATCTCTTTATATTTTGAGTGTTTGCGCTGTATATTTTTTCTTAGGTTAGTCTCATATCCGACGGTTAGTTCGAGTACATACAGAAAATTGTCTTTGGTCAAAATTAGTAGATCAGGACAAAAAATAATAAAATAATAATAATAATAATAATAATAATAATGATAATAATAATAATAATAATAATAATAATAATAATAATAATAATAATAATAATAATAATAATAATAATAATAATAATAATAATAATAACATTTATTTATACCGCGCAAATTCAACTTTAAGGTTTTCAAATGCGCCTTACAATATTTTTTGACATGGCCGAGTCGGAGGCATATCAAAGGCGCTCAGGCAGCCGCCATACGACGCATATCGGCCCACGAATTACCGATAACCCCTAGGTGTTGATTTTACGGAGGGAGGAAAACCGGAGAACCCGGCGAAAAACCCTTGGAGCACAGGAGAGACCAACCAAACTCTACTCACATGAGTCCCAAGCTCGAGAACGGGGTTGTTCCCAGACGGTCACCCATCCAGGTACTAACTCCGTCTAACCGGGCTTAACTATTGGTGAGAGGCAGCGCCCTAACAGCACACGCAATCCGGTGGGGTGGTATGAGATTGTAGCCCTGCTGACGTTGTATTTCGTGCAGAATAGTTAAACATTTTGACTTGAAATGGTAGATTGATGAAATTCCCAGTATAAAATTCAAAACTTTGTAGTAAATAAATAAATATAAAAATGTATAAATATATAGTTATGTAAATATATATATATATATATATATATATATATATATATATATATATATATATATATATGTAATATTTATAAACCGCGCAGGAGGGCTTTATCGGATATAAAACACGAGGCGATAGCCGAGTGTTTTAGAGCCGATAAAGCCCGTACTGCAAGGTTTTTAAATGACTTCTAAAAAGAATCACTTCATACGTTCATTGGCGTAGTAATTTTGAAAATTAAGCTTATCTCAGCCGTTAAAAACCAGCGAGAAACTTAGAGCGAGTCTATATCACATATATAGGTCCGATACGCTCATGATTTTTCTTTGTGTTTTCCTCATGAATTATTAATGAATTTTAGAAATATATATATATATATATATATAGTTCAATCTACAGACACGGTGTTTCATCAGTGTAGCTTGGAACAATCTGAATGAATTTCATGATCAATTACTTATACACATGCGATCGTCGGTGACAACCGCATGTGGGACAGCATCGGTGAAGTTTGAGCACTCTGGGCCCATGCGCACTTCACGCTATCTGAATGTACTTCACCGATGCTGTCCCACATGCGGTTGTCACCGACGATCGCATGTGTATAAGTAATTGATGAAATTCATTCAGATTGTTCCAAGCTACACTGATGAGCTGTAGTACAGCGAAACACCGTGTCTGTAGATTGAACTATATATATATATACATATATATGTAAGTACTTATGTAAGGTAAAAATGTATAAATATATAAATAAATATATAAATAAATCTCGCACTGAAACATATTTTAAACGACATAAACTCTAGACGGTGAACTCGCAACTGTGTGTATACTATATGCTCACCCTTGTTCATGTATTTTTTACAGAACCATTTTGTGAAAGAAGGAATGGCAACAACGCGATGTCGCAGTCGTGCGATAACGTGACACAGAAATTGAAACAAGCGGAAAGGTCAGATGCTAGATTCAATGATATTTTGAAATGCTACTGCACAACCTTCGTTCCCAGGGCCTTTTTGAAATTGCAAGGGTGGGAAAAGGCCCTCGTGGCATCGACTGGGAGACTCTACATTTTCATTGGTTGATTGGTTTTTTTAAACATTCCTCGTGAAACATATTTATGCATAGTTTTGTGATCAAATAGTTTCAACGGGACCGCCAACGGGACAAATGGGACCGCCATTACAATGAACCTCTCCCACGGGACTGCCTTACTCGGAATGATTTTGCATACTAAACTAAATTGCTGATTTATTACACCCAGTATTTCTGGGCGCTGTGACCAGCCGATGCCAGGGTCTTTCCCCGCACTCCCAATTTGAAAAAAGGCCCTCGGAACGAGGTTGGCTACTGCAATAAAATAATCGTCTAAATAAGTTTCATAATACTTAGCTAAAACCTCATTTAATTTGTTTTCATTACACAGAAACAAACGGATATCTGATACGTTTACGTATTATCCTCAAATAAGAGAGTCAAATCGCCGACGAAAAATGTGCAGTCGTTCTCAGTCTTTACCGACAAATTTAAGCGAATGTGGTCGGGACAAGTGCTCAAGAGTGGATTCTAGTAAAGATCACCTGACGGCTAATCACCACCACGACAAACACGCGAGGGATAGTTCTTTAAGAAGGAAAATAAACGGTTTTAGTAAAGAAAGTATTGAAAATGAAACTTATGCGGGAAAATATAATTTAAAAGACATTAGAAAAGAACAGAGAACTAAAGAAGATGAGGATAAATTGGAATTTTATGAAGATTGCAGTAGAACGGATTTGAAAAAGTCTGGCCAGGGGACGAGGCGAAATGTCGTGATCGCTGACGTGATAACCGAAGACTTGCATTGCATACAAGTAAGAATATCCGATAGATGTACTTAGAGATGCTCGAGAGGAACGCTGATGATGATGATGGTGGTGATGATGATGATGGTGATGGTGATGATAATGGTGATGATGATGGTGATGTTGGTGGTGATGATGGTGGTGATGATGATGGTGGTGATAATGATGATGGTGATGATGATGATGATGATGGTGATGATGATGATGATGATGATGGTGATGATAATGGTGATGATGATGGTGATGTTGGTGGTGATGATGGTGGTGATGATGATGGTGGTGATAATGATGATGGTGATGATGATGATGGTGATGATGATGGTGGTGATGATGGTGGTGATGGTGATGATGATGTCGATGATGATAAAAAATATAACAGTGTATCTTTGTAACGGTTTTTGTTTACTCATTTTTAGATTAATTCAAATTTACGCGAATTATCGAGTCGGTATGATAATAAACATCTTGAGAATAAATCGGTAAGTCTAAAAAGTAAAGGCAGTAACTATCGTACTACATGCCGAGGCGTGGTGGGACCACGGCTGATAGTAGGGCAGTGTTTGCAACAACTAACTTAATCAAAATCCAAGCTCATTTAAACCACCAACCAACTATCCAACCAACCAGTCAACCAACCAACCAACCAATCAATCAATCAATCAATCAAGCATCCAACCAACCAGCCAGCCAACCAATCAATCAATCAAGCAACCAAGCAACCAACCATCCAACCAACCAGCCAACCAACCAATCAATCAACCAACCAACCATCCAACCAGCCAACCAACCAATCAATCAATCAATCAATCAATCAATCAATCAATCAACCAACCAACCAACCAACCAACCAACCAACCAACCAACCAACGATTCAACCAACCAGCCAACCAATCAATCAAGCAACCAACCATCCAACCAACCAACCAACCTACCCACTATAACCAACCAATCCACCGACTCACCAACCAACCAACCAACCAACCAACCAACCAACCAACCAACCAACCAACCAACCAACCAACCAACCAACCAACCAACCAAACATCCAACCTTACCAACCCACCAACAAACCAACTATTCCACCAACCAATAAACTAATTATCCAAACAACCAATCAACCAGCCCACCAACCATCTAATCAACCAACCCACCATTAATTAAAGTAATAAATAAACAAATTGTTTTAAATCAGTTAAATAATTTAAATAAATTGAATACGTTGAGTCGGTTGACTCAATTGAACCAATAAAATAATTGAATTTTTAAAAACATTACGTGCGAGTAAGAGCAGATTTTGCCATATAGGCGCCATCATCTTGAAGGTTGCAACTAACATGATCTGGTTCTTTCAGTGTTTTCTTTCTGAATGTTTTCTTAGGGGGCGATTACATACGACCAAGTTTTCCTTGACAAGTTCCTTGGTAGCTTTCCTTGCTCGTGTGTACGATGAACACGTTTTTTTCCAACAATTTCCCTTGACAAGTTATAATTGCTTGTGTGTACGGTTGGACAAGTTTTCCTTGACAGCAATGATCACGTAATAAGCTTAGGAGATGATCTTGTCAAGTTTTCCTTGGCAACTATACACACGAACAGATTTCCTTGTTGAAAAGCTGGCATGACCAGCTTTTGAACAAGGCTCCTTGTCAAGGAAAAACTTGTCAATTTGTGTCGTACACACGAACAAATAAAACTTGTCAAGGAAAAACTTGTCAAGGAAAACTTGGTCGTCTGTGCGGGGCTTAACAACAAATAGAAGTTCAAGTCAGAATCCATGTCACTGAGTAATATCTTATTTGAGTTTATATAGGTACTTTAAAATCCTTTTCTTATTTCAGAAACCAGAACTGATATCTATAATAATGGAACTTCAAGATGCCTTAAGCTTGGCCACCCAGGATTAAGTTGTGGTTAACTAAAAGAATGGATCAGGGTTACCATTGCCACCACGATTGAAACTGTTTCGCGTTGGTTAGAGCTAGTTGAAATGAACGTAGCCAGATCCATGGTAATAAGCTGGTCGGCGTACAAGAAAAGACAAATAAAAACAAGTAGGTGTATCAACTGAACTCCGACCGCACGTTTGTACCACCCCACTGAGACGAGTCTAAGAGAAAGAACGTTTTGGATTCTTTCCTTTCTGATATATTTCAGAAATCAGTACAAATCACAGAAGATGGTGTACCTTTCACATCCTACCCAACATACGTCTAACTCGGGGGTGAGCAGTAAATGGACATAAGATCATCACAATCTCTACAAAACAATTTCAGAGAGTCGTTTGGATTGAAAAGCCAATTATATAGAATATAGTATTATATAGAAAATGCTTTCTTTAATTGGTGAAAGGGCTAGTAAACAATGTAATACACGACATAATAGGAATAAATAGAGAAGAATACATGGATGCACGGAAATACGAAATTTATTTCGAGTGTTAAAGTGCCTATGTCATCCTCAGGGACTTTACATATTTATACTAATTGGAACATTCTGAGATGATTTGTAATATATCTTCTCAGGCGAAAATGTCATCTTCATGGACATTTTTTGCCGTTAAAGTTGACGGAAGTGACGTCGAAAGAGGAATTTGTCTATATGAAAACCACTTTACCGATTCCTCTTTTGACGTCACTTCTGTCAACTTTAACGGCAAAAATGTCCATGAAGATGAAATTTTCGCCTGAGAAGATATATTATAAATCTTCTCCGAAGGTTCCAAATATCCTAAATATGTAAAATCCCCAACCATGATATAGGAACTTTAACGAGTGAGCAAAGCGAACGAGTGAGATATCTTGGTCAACACGAGAAATAAACTTCATATTTCCAAGCATGCATGTATTGTTCTGTTTATTATATAACAAAAATAGTCCTATTTCCCCACAAAAATAGAGCAGTGAACTCTAATACGTTTCACGATAATCGACACATGTGAGATTACCATAAATAATCACATGTGAGATTATCGTTTTTATTAGTGGCGGAAACACCAATAAAACACTCTTTTTATATAATGAATTGTGATCTGTGGTGGAGCTAAATTGGAGTTACCCTGCGAGCAGAGCCTTCTTTTCCTTATTTCTTCGCTGAGAGAGAGGAAGAAAAGTAGGCTCTGCTGCATTCGTGACTGGTTTCCATTGCGCATGCATGTCAGTTGCTTGGTTACAATCTCGAACCTAGTCCCAATCAGAGCAGAAAACAAAACGAAAACCGGGTCTTAAACTGGTTACAATCTTGGACGAAGCCAAACACGAATACAGCAGAGCCTACTTTTCTTCCTCTCTTTCAACGAAGAAATAAGGAAAAGAAGGCTCTGCTCGCAGGGTAAATTGGAGTAACTCTTCCATAGGCGAAGAGGGAGACTGAATCAGCGATAGATCAGCGGTTTTACACAAGAGTTGATCAAAATACTTTCCAGTACAGACCGAGAAAACGGGTTAATAAGGCATTTATTATAGTTATGAGTTTTGGTTCGTGTTTTATTTGTTTTGAAGTCATGGTTCGCGTCTTCAGATATTGCCATTTACCTTTGAGCTTGTGACCAGAAGTGAGCTTGTGACCGGAAGTGAGCTTGTGACCGGAAGTGAGCTTGTGACCGGAAGTGAGTTGTGACCGGAAGTGAGCTTGTGACAGGAAGTGAGCTTGTGACAGGAAGTGAGCTTGTGACCGGAAGTGAGCTTATCGCCGGAAGTGAGCTTGTTACCGGAAATGCGCTTGTCACCGGAAGTGCGCTTGTCACCGGGAGTGAGCGTGTGACCGGAAGTGAGCTTGTCACCGGTAGTGACGACAGATCGGGAACCGGATCGATTTTAATCGAGACCAAATATCTGTCCTCACTTCCGGTAACTTAATTTTGGAAAATTCTCAAAATAGGCCATTTGCACGATGACGTGAGATGCTGTTTGGTGACTAGGACTATACCAGAATGCTTTGCAAGTATTCTAGGGTTTCGGCTAAAAGGGATCACTCAAAGGGAGCCGTCCAGTCCTTTCGCGGCTTTTCCAAAATATGTCGTCAAATATGTTTTTCCAAAAAGCTAGGGGGTAAACCAGATTTCTGATTAGTGTTAGGGTTTATGTTGTGGTGTAGGGTATCGAAAAGATTGCTAAAGTCTCGAGACTCACTGGAACTTGACGACAAATTTGGAAAAAAACAAATTTGACGACATATTTTGGAAAAGTCGCGAAAGGACTGGACGAGTTCTTTTGAGTCATACTACTGAATACTGGCAAAGCATTCTGGTAGTTGTAATCACCCAACACCATATCGTACGTCAACGTGCAAATGGTCTATTGCCAACTTTACGCGTAAAAAAGTACATGAAGATGAAATTTTTGAAAATGAAGATATATTATAATTTTGATCAGGAAGGTCTAAATAGTATTATAACATAGCTTTGATATAGCAACGTTTTTGATTGGCTGTCGTGCGTGCTCCATAACTCGATGGAGCACGGCAAAAAAGCACGGGGAAAAATTTCAAAAAAAAAGCTGACTTTTTATGGCCTTTTATATTATCAAAATACCGAGTCATTTAATTTTATTGAATAAGAAGAACGACCCAGAAGACATAAACTGGGTCTGGGTAACCGAGTTTAAACTGTCCTTTTGGTTGGATTTTAGTGAACAAAAAAAGACTTGGCTACGAAAGTAGAAAAACACAACAACCAAAACGATTCGCCGGCTTGTAATGAGTAATGAGTAATGATTTATTTAACGTCGTAAGCACAGGATGTGGTCGCCCAATCATCCGAGCCAGAGGCTCATGTTAAAAGTGCACGACATAAGCTAAGACCTAACGTGTTGATTTTACGGAGGGAGGAAAACCGCAGAACCCTGCGTAAAACCGTTGGAGCACAGGAGAGACCAACTAAACTCTACTCACATGAAGTTCGAGAACGGGGCTATTCCCAGACGGTCACCCATCCAAGTACTAACCCCGTCCAACTGGGCTTAACTACAGCGGTGAGAGGCAGCGCCCTAACAGCACACGCCACCCGTGCTTCGACACATGTAAAAGGATTTGCTATGTTATAAAAGAAATGGCTCATGGTTTAGTGTGCTCCATCGAGTTATGGATGCACTTGGGAAATTGGGAGAGCACTCAAAAATAGTATCGCTACGCATGCGTAAATAGCGATCTTGTCGATTCGAAATTCTATGACCGCGTCGACATCGATGTTAGATTGTAGACGTTTTCTTCGGTGAATTTTGCTAAAATTTTGTAAATAAGTAGCTTATAAAAACTTCTAAAGTATATATAATTTTAAAAAATTTTCATAAGACAGAACTTTTTTAAATCGACAATTTTTATAGCGAAAAATCTGTCCTTACAACCCTCTCTGATTTTGTGCATGGATATTCTCCACAACAGTACCTATCATCTCAGTAATTTTTAAAAAATTTCACCGAAGCAAACTGAAGACATGCCGCTTCAATTATGCAATATTTGAAAATATACCAAAGTTCCAACGTCATTATTACCATGGTAACAGCAAATAATTGAACTTTTTGGTAGGTATTTTGTATCTGCAGTAGCTCTGCCATAGTAGGGTCTACTTGATATTTATCTAATAAATTTTTAAACTTGTGAATAACATTAGATAATGAGCGTATGAAATAGCACGTATTTATTGAAACTAAGGGAGCCACTTTAATTGACAAATATATAATAAACCAATATATATAATATTGTAGCTGTCTTCAAACGTCTTTTCAGTCAAGACGTATATACGATCGCTCATAGTCTGGGTCGATTTAAGCATACAATTATAATAGAAATATATTGTATATATACGGTACAGGTGTTATAAAACATTAAGAGCTGTCCTCGCTAATAACAGTATGCAATTAACTAGAAAAAGAGACTTTTAAAACAATACGCTTGAAATAACGGAAGCTTATTTGATATGCAGCAAGCCTGAAGTCTGCCACGCATCGTTCAATTTACGAACACGCGTTAATGTCTTTTTGATTTGTTTAGTTCACCACTGCCACTAGAAACAAATTGCCTATAACACGGCCAACTGAAGCAAACAACGATAACGATCTTGTTTGATCGAGAGATATTTCTCCCGTCAGTGTATAACTCTTAAGAAATTCATCAATTGCGAAAAACAGCTGACACATGTTTGCGCGTGCGCAGTACTGAAGAGACGGTTGACAAATGCCACCTAAATGATAGAAAGATAAATATACTGATCATTTTAAAGTAATCGTGGGTATAGAGCAGTATGATAATGCGAACATTATTTGATTTGTCATGGCTTATAAAGTGCTACCTGCAGAGGCTTCAGTCAACCAGTTGATCTACACGTGAAGTGACGTCCAATCGCTTCGTCGGTTAATGATAAAAAAAAATTCCGAAATGGGGAAAAACATCTGGCGAACAAAGTAACTAACACTTGTATCTTCCGTGCGTTGTACTAGCAGGTAGCTATAGTCAGTATTTGTCACTTACTAAACGGATCTTGTGTTGAATAATCATGTGGTTACATGCTGGACAATAAGTTCGATATATAAACCGTAGAAGAGATTGAGAAGTTTATATATTAGTCCGACCTATTCCGAAGGAAACATGCTCGGATCCAGAATATATGAAGACGAACGTGAAGTCGATATCAGACACAAAGTGATCTTGAATGTCGGTGGAATACGCCACGAAACTTACCTCAGTACATTGAGAAACATCCCTGACACCAGACTTCATTCTTTGACCAACAACAACCCAACGCAGCTACCAGAATTCGATCCAAATTCCGGCGAGTTCTTCTTCGATCGTCACCCGATCGTATTCGCCCAAGTTCTTAACTATTACCGCACGGGCAAGCTCCATTGTCCGAGCGACGCGTGCGGACCGCTTTTCGAAGACGAGTTAGCGTTCTGGGGCCTCGAGGACGCCAGTATCGAGACATGTTGTTGGATGAATTACAAAAAACACGGCGAAGCGCAAGCGAATTTGAGCTCTTTCGACAAAATTGTCGGCGATGAAGCGACCAGCGAACACGATTGCACTTTTCACGAAAATGGAGAGGTCGGGCAACAAACGCGAAACTTCAGACAAGTTCTGCGAAAATATCAATCACGAATTTGGCTCACTATGGAAGAGCCGTCTTATTCTGTGAAAGCGAAGGTAAGTGCTACGTCCGTATCAAGTTAATATGTATACTTAAGTTACCCTTGAATGGTCATCTTGCTCTTATGAAAACTTAGATAAGATACACATGTATGTATGTATATAGGTTTACGTAATAGTCATCTTGTTCTATATGAAAGCTAAACGATAATACTAAACTCATAATCATTTAGGTTGGCACAAAGAACCCTGGGGGGGGGGGGGGGAAATAAATAGAAACACAAATAAAAACCTCTAAATTGACTTCATCTATACATCCACTAAGTATATATATTATATTATATACATCCATGGAGCTCTCATTTTTGTTCCAGTGCTGTTTGTGCGGGCGAGTACTGATAAATCTGTAGCCATGCAGGCTTCGCATTAAAAAAAGTACTAACGGCTTATTATATATATATGAGACCAATCCTTCAAAAAGTAAGACTCTATATATTCGATGGCTAATATTCTTTCAAATGGGTCGGCTTTGATTCGAACACGTAACGGTAAAAAGGGTAAAATTTCAGCAAAAATACAGACACCATCTATCTTAATTCTTGAAAATATAGCATAATATAATATATATATATATATATATATATATATATACTAATTACTAATGTTCCATGGGCTCTTTAATGAGCCCGTTGGTGCTTCATGTTCTGACGTTCATATATATATATATATATAAGTGAGTTTTGGTTCACGAAATGTTAGAGAGTGCTCAATACCATATATAGATAGAGCAAAATACAAAGTATAAAGTATAGTTTTACCTTAAAGTCTTCGCGAAATGTTAGAGAGTGCTCAATACCATATATAGATAGAGCAAAATACAAAGTATAAAGTATAGTTTTTCCTTAAAGTCTGGTAGCGAAGACTTTAAGGTAAAACTATACTTTATACTTTATATATATATATATATATATAAGTGAGTATTGGTTCACGAAATGTTAGAGAGTGCTCAATACCATATATAGATAGAGCAAAATACAAAGTATAAAGTATAGTTTTACCTTAAAGTCTTCGCTATATATATATATATATATAATATATATTGTATAATACACGATATACTTATTTTATAATTAACAAAACACCGAAAATCCACTGTGTCCAATCCTTGTTTGCCAAAGTGTGCATTGAAGTAAAGTAGTAATCCTGTAACTGCTCATGTCCGCGTCGAAAACCTTTTTCAGTATTTTTAGGATTAAAAAATTCTGGGGGGAAAAAAGGGGGGGAACACAACGCGAGATATAAACGTAGATTGTCGTGTTTTGTGAAATAAAGTGAAAAGAAAAAAATAGGTTTCTTAATTTAGATGCATGGGTGTGGGTAAAATTGGTGGCCTTTTACTAAATTTATATAAATTATTTAAAATGATTGATAAATAGTGCTTGTGATCATGGGAAAATGTTTTAGGAACATCAAATGTGGGAATAGATCAATTGAGGACGAAAATTAGCATTTCAAATGAAGCGAAACACTTGTGTATATCTTACACCAAGACTCGACCGCGTCATGTCACGATTTTCTAGTTCAGTGAATACACTGTCCTTTATACATGTAAGAACATTACCACGATCATTTTAAAAAAAGGAGCAATCTAAAAAGAGTTTTAAACGTTTAGCATGCGTTAGGTTTCTGTTAAAATGGGGGCAACACTGAGATTTATAAACCGCAGGTGCAAAATTAAAGCCATTATGCATTTGTTATCCATAATCTGCCAACGAGAGTATGAATAAAATTAATTTTTTTCTAAAATAGTGCACGAAGGTAAGTTTGGGCGAAAAGATTTGTAATTTTCCAACTAGATTTATTCACCTATTCAGTTTTTGCTTACTAAATAAATATTATGCTTATGGCAATTACTGGTTATGAACATGGTAGTCAATATTGTTGATTCGCATTTAATTGGCTGTGCAGGACGACACACGTTGGACTGGCTATAAATGTATAGAAGTTAGTTTATAATCATTAAACAACACTGTGGTTTAAACTGCAAGCAAGGGTTTCATTAATATTTATCAAAAGTTAGTACATATGTTCAGAAAACGAGGTGACTGGCATATTTATAATTATGACATATTCATTTTATATTCCTCACGTCTAAAGCCCCGCACAGACGACCAAGGTTTTTCTTGACAAGTTCCTTGGTAGCTTTCCTTGCTCGTGTGTACGATGAACACGTTTTTTTCCAACAATTTTCCTTGACAAGTTATAATTGCTCGTGTGTACGGTTGGACAAGTTTTCCTTGACGGCAATGATCGCGTAATAAGCTTAGGAGATGATCTTGTCAAGTTTTCCTTGACGACTATACACACGAACAAATGACCAGCTCCTTGTCAAGGTAAAACTTGTCAATTTGTGTCGTACGCACGAACAAATAAAATTTGTCAAGGAAAAACTTGTCAAGGAAAACTTGGTCGTCTGTGCGGGGCTTAAATCGCCCATCATTTACAATTGATATCGACGCGCCAGACGTTCGTAGTCACCTTCAGTGTATAGAGAGTGGGGCACGAATACAGCCCACACAACCAACACCGCTGTCAAACGTTTGCGCACGCGTGAATTTGCTAGAGTAAACATTGCAAGAGATTGGGAACTAGCCGTGGCAACAACAACCAGACAGTGAAGAGTAAGTATGACTCGACTACATGTATTCATTTGTGTTTAAAAAAGGGGCGTAAAAATCACGGAAGGGGCATTTCAGAATATTTAACAATTATTCACCGAAGTGGAGGTGAATATCCACACTACTCACCGACAGGTGAACCGGGGGGAAAACGGGGCATGTGCCCCCCCCCAACTTTGTCACGAAGTGCCCTTTTTTCAACAGAAAAGTGCCCTTTTTATGATAAAACATGTGTTTCAAGAGTCCTTTTGAAGTCCTACCCCTTGAACAAAGTGCCCTTTTCAAGCTGTGCCCCTCCAAGATCAACTTACTTCCTACGCCACTATTCACCGACACTGAGGTGAATAATTGTTTTAGCATATACCTCATAAATGAAATAATAACAAGTTTAACATTCTTACATTTTTCGGTATTTTATACAAGACACGACCGCTAGCAACTTGGGCACTTCGCTAGCACTTGGCGTACTCGATATTTGTCGACAAAACAGTTTTTACAACTTTTGAATATATTAATGGCTAGAAAATTGTAAAGAAACATATTCTTGTGGACACTCTTCTACTTAATTTTGTTGACTTTTCTCGTTATTCTACAACATCAGCCTTGTTTATCAACAAAATCTCCTGCTTCGGCAAGCAAAGCAAAACTGGCCGCCATTTTGTTTTGCCCACAGGTGAATAGTGCAGGATATCCCGAGCTAGAGGAACCAATCAAATTGCTTGAAAAGCACTATTCACCTGCGACGTATATGCTAAGTTACAATATTGACAAAGAAGCCATGCACAAATTACCTGCTTTAACGTCTGGTGGTATGTTTGTAATTTTAACTTTTGTGTGGGACTCTCGGACCAGCCTAAATATTTCAGTGTTTTCCCGCTCTTTTTTTGAGGTACGAGCTCGAACGTCGCGCAGGCGCAAAACGTTTGGCAGCGGTGTCCACACAACCAGGGCCGTGGCAATGGGAGTGTGGGTGATATAGGGTTGACAACAACCCCTTAAAACTGTTGTAACCAAATAATCATCAGATCATCGTTTCTGGAAAATAACTTTAATAATATAGCCAGACAAGTATGTATATTTTTCCCTAACGCAAAGTTCACGAGGCTTCTTAAAACTAATATGTTATTTAAAAAATAGAAAATGGCCGCCCATGCATTTTATATGGTTATGAGTCCATGTCCTACATACTGCGAATCTTTTGAATAGCTTGAAAAACGACCCGTAAGTTCATTGGCGTAGAAATTCTTAAAAACAACAATCGAAATATAGTAAGGTTAGATAAACTGCCGAAACAGAGAACGTAGGAGTCTAACGTTTCGAGCGAAGGCCCTTCGTCAGAGAGAAACGTTGTCTTAGGGCGCTTTCCAATTGACAAGGTTAGACCGGTCAGTCCGGCCAGAATGGACTTGCTTTTGATTAGGACCAAATTTTCCAGTCTGACCGTCCTAAGTCTCAAACGAATCGTGTTCCATTTAACCGGACTGACCGGTCTAACCGGTGTAAATGGAAAGCCCCCGTAAGACCCCCATTTACACGGTACCCGAATTCGGAACAAGTGTCTCGAATTCGCGTGGTTCCGCCTGTTTACATGGCGAAATAGGACGAACCAGACACAGTGCTACAAAGCGGTGCCTTGTGGCGTTCAAAACATCGCGTTAAAAATATCGCGTCAAAAATATACTATTGATTCCTAAAGAACGAACGAACTCGCACACAGAATATAAAGCGGTTTCAAAGTTAGCTGCGCCCGCAAGCTAACTTTCAGGGCACGCACCACAATTCAAATTCGTCTGGTATACCGTGTAAAGGTAGCCTAAGCCGAGAAAATCAAAGCCAAAATTTATGTAAATCAGGAGGATTTTTTTATCGGACATGGTGCTGATTTCCTTTGTGTTTTCCTCGTGAACAATTTTTGAAATAAAATCGGAAAAATTTCACGTTGTTTTATTGTTTGATTTCTAGATACTCGCAATGACCAGCATGTTGTTAATCGTAGCTTCAGTGGTCGTCTCTTGCCTAGAGACTGTCGAGTACTTCACGCACAAGAAATCCCCTCAACATCAAGTCATCAGCACCATAGAGGTCATCTGCGTCATTTGGTTTACACTGGAAATTCTTGTTCGCGTTATCGTGTGTCCGAGTAAACGAGACTTCGTCAAACGGATAACGAACTGGTTGGACTTAGCGGCCATTGCTCCGTTTTACCTACAGCTTTTCTTGACCAACTCGGATACCAGTTCCATGGTGAGCCTACGAATCATCCGCCTAATTCGGGTCTTTCGCGTTTTTAAACTCTCTCGCCATTCCTACAGCCTTCAAATTCTCGGCCACACGCTGAAGTCAAGCCTGAGCGAATTATTCCTTCTCGGATTCTTTCTCAGCATCGGGGTCGTTGTCTTTTCCACTTTGATGTTCTACGCCGAGGGCGAATCGAGTAAGACGAAATTCACGTCCATCCCAGCCGGGTTCTGGTGGGCTGTCGTTACCATGACGACAGTTGGCTACGGTGATACTGTTCCGGATAGCGTGTATGGAAAGCTCGTTGGCACGTGTTGTGCTATTTGTGGAGTCCTGACTGTCGCCTTACCAATTCCGGTCATCGTTAGCAACTTCTCTCTGTACTACTCGCACGCAAAGGCGAGACAAAAGTTAGTTAAAAAGAAGCGCCCGCTGGTTATTGGGGCAGCCAATGCTTTAAAGGTCATTGGGCCGTTTGTGGGATCCAGAGGCAGGGACGTGGGCCTCAGAAAAGGCGCGTTAGGCGATAATAGCAACCACGTGACCCCGATATTGAACGGTCGCAGGTGGCCAGCAGTTGCATTAGAAATGGGAGCCAGTTCATTCGAGAGTAGTGAGCCATCTCCGCGTCTAGCCAGACGACGTTTATCCCGGCTTACAGATAGACTACCGAGGTGGCCATGTGACACAACTCAAGGAAAAAGCCCTGTGCCAAGTAAGAGACATACCGTTCTTAAAATTACGGACGATGATGCATTCGTGGGTGACTGTGAGGGGAGTCGTTGCGGGGAGGAAGAGAGTATGGCGTGTAATGAGAACGAGTCTCATGGAGCCTATAACAACGAAGGCGCCGAACTACCGAAGGAGAACGGATATAATGAATATACGAACCGTGGACAACAGTTCACGCTACCAACCATTGAAATACAGGCCAACTCTTCAGTTTCCGCGAGGAGTAGGAGCGACTCTGAGTTAACGGAAAACAGCGATAAATTAGGACCAAACAAAGATTCCAGCAAAAAAAACAGCAAGAAGAAATCAAAGAGCAGTCGGCGTTCGGAGAAGAAAAGCAATAAGCCAGAAACGCTCATAATACCCGGGAATGCAGGGAAAGTTCCCCAAGGACGAATGGGCAGACGAGACAGTGTATTTGTGGTGGGATTTATCGGCAAAAAATGGCAAGCCAAGGCGGCAAAGCGTAAAAATAGCCTAGGAACTAGTCAGCCGAAAACGAGGAAGACCAGTAAAAAATCTACACCGAAGCTCGATGACAGGAATCCATATTTTGACTTCCTTCAAGTGTCGCCTACTATCTCCTCCCGCCGCAATACGCCGCACGATTGCGTATCAATCGTCACCAATACTACTGAACTATCGACACTGAATAGCCCCAAATCACCATATTTTCGCTGTCAGCAGCCCTCACCGCGGAAAATGTCCGAATCTCGTTTTGCCAGGTGTTCGAGCTGTCCATCTTTGCAGGCTAGTACTTTTGATCAATCTGCCAACTTAGGACTGAAAAAGCCGTTAAGAGGCTCGAACAGTGACGAAAGCTATGTCAATACCAGGATGGCGCGTATCAACAAAATGGAGCCTGGTAACCATGGAATCGTCGTGACGAATCATTTGGAAGATCTGGGCCTGGGTCAAAGAGACTTGACTGAAGGAATACAGCCTGGTATCCATGGAGTCACCATGACGAATCATTCCGAAGATCGGAGCCTTGGTAACCATGGACTCACCATGACGAATCATTTAGAAGAGCAGAGCCTGGGTCAAAGAAACATGGCAGAAACAATAGAAGCTAGTATCCATGGAGTCACCATGACGAATCATTCACAAGATCGGGGCCTGGGCGAAAGAAACATGGCTGAAGCAATAGAGCTTAGTAACCATGGAGTCACCATGACGAATCATTTAGAAGAGCAGAGCCTGGGTCAAAGAAACATGACTGAAGCGATAGAATCTGGTAGCCATGGAGTCACCATGACGAATCATCCGGAAGATCGGGGCCTGGGCGAAAGAGACCTAACTGAAGCAAGTAAACACTTTGATATTGATAGAACGCTGACCAAAAACGCTCTCTCAAAAAAACAGCATTCCATTTCAAGCGCATCAAGCGACTCGAGTCTGAAAGGATCAGATTGGGCGTCTCGTTCGTCGTCATTAGTTCGACAAAAGGCATTCTTTTCCTGCTCAATCGACAAACAACAAAGCGATTCCGAAGTCGAAAATCAGGATTCTTCAGTTCGACCGAGGGCATTCTTTTCCTGCTCAATCGACAAACAACAAAGCGATTCCGAAGTCGAAAATCAGGATTCTTCAGTGCGACCGAGGGCATTCTTTTCCTTCTCATTCGACAAACAACAAAGCGATTCCGAAGTCGAAAATCAGGATTCTTCAACCTTAAACGTATCGCAAGAAATGGCAGATACATCCCAAGGATCGATTTCTGTTTCGGAAAAGATGCCGCCATTAGTTGGCGCTAAACCTGACGTAAAGATTAATAAAACATTGCTGGAAACCACAATGAAGACGAAACTCACCGAAAGACGTAAGGCTCAAGCTTTAAATATTGAATTTCCCACGACAAATAATAACACTTTAGACTGTCACGTTTTTAACATAAAAGGCAACAACGAACCAGACAACGAAGACCTACAAGGCCATGATCAACACTTGGTACAACAAAACGCGAAAAATAATTGCAATGGCAAAATCAAGGAACAAAACAGAGTCACAGACGTAGGAGTAGAAAACCCAAACGATCCTTCCCCTGTGGACAAATTTCACCAAATTTACGAAAGCCAGCAAGATACTTGTTGGAATGGCGGTTTCAAGTCCAGAAACGACCGCACCTGCGACCAAAATGGTTCGATTCCTCGTGCGATGCGACAGTACAGCGAGGTCTCCACAGACCAGGTTAACTGTTGGGCTCGTGAAAATCCCGCATGTGGCTCGAGCAAGCAGCGGCAGTGGAGGAGTTTAATGACTATAGATTCTGGAATATCCAGTGTTGATAGTAGATCGAGTATCGAACTGCTGCCCGTGTCTAATAATAGTCCGAATGAGGAATACAGACGGATCTTGCAACCGATCAGTGAAGATGAAAAACACGATGATTGTTTTAATGCAGAAGACATGGCGCTTTCGTGCGTAAGTAAAGGACAGTGTGAGAACGCTGGAGTATTCTTTGTAGATATAAAAGATGAAACTGTAATCTAAATGGACGTCTAGGTAATTAAGGACATATATTACTTGAAGCTATGCATGGTGGTGTTCAAATTTAATAATGCATATAACATAATTTGCGGGTTTCAACCACTGACCTTATATATAACTGGACTGCTGGCGGAAATATGAGTCTTCTTTCATGGTAGCGACCGCTGACCGTATTTGGTCCAATATGTTTACTTGACTGTGGGCTCAGCCGCGCCCGCAGGACGACCAGTTCAGTTACAAATTCATTTATGAGAAAAAAGTCAGCGGTTACTACTATGGGAGAAAAGACCGATAAACCACCATCTTGGATTAGTCACATGTATACCGAGTACGTCAACTACACCATGTTTTTATTAATCCTCTGAGCTTCCGTCCAGTATTCTCGAGCCGTCTTCAGAGGAATGTGATGTAGTGTGATATACGTTTGTTTACGTCAACGTATCATTAAATTTTGATTACGAAAATCTTAAAAATACAAATTATTGTAATATAAAACTTCAAAAGAACAATATTGAAGACCTAGGGCGCTTTCCAATTGCCAAGGTTAGACCGATCAGTCCGGCCAGAATGGACTTGCTTTTGATTAGGACCAAATTTTCCAGTCAGACCATCCCAGGCCTCAAACGAATCGTGTTCCATTTAACCGGACTGACCGGTCTAACCGTGTAAATGGAAAGCCCCCATAGTTAAAATAAAATAAAATTGATTACGCGTGATGTTGCATTATTGTTGCAATCTTTTGTGAGATATTATATTCCATTGTAAGACGTCGGGCTATGTTACGAAACGCTATGCTGCTGGACTGCTGGTACATTCTGTATATGGTAATGTACAAACAAAAGTTTTTTCCTAAGAACTAATAACTCACTAGTGCACTGTCTTTCACCAAAAAGTTAATCCCGGTTAGACGGGGTTAGTACTTGGATGGGTGACCGCTTGGGAATGATCCCGTTGTCGAGCTTGGAACGCATGTGAGTAGAGTTGTAGTTGATCTCTTCTCCTGTACTTCGAGGGCGACATGCTTGTCAACATCATTGTTCCTCACGGAACGAAGATGTTCAGCAAACCTGTCAGATAAACGTCTGCCAGTTTCACCGATGTAAAGCATGCAACATTTATTGCAAGAAATACAGTAAATGATGTTGGAAGTGATGCAAGTAAAATTATGCCAAAATACATGTAGCGGAGTTAAGAAAGGAACACGTGTAACAACGGGTACGGGAGCAAGAAAAGGTCCCCGCTGGTGCCAGTAGATTTTTTCTAAGGGCACTACGCACTAAACCATCACGAATATTTTTATTACGCCGAAAAGAGATTAGAGGGTTATCGGTGAAAATAGCTGACGTTTCAGGATCATTCTTTAGGACATGAAAATTGCAGCTAATGATATCCTTAACTTTGTGGTTGAAAGGATGAATTTATATATAAGAGTTTCTGATAATAATACCAGATAATAATACCTAGAAATCTAACTTACTGCCACCTAGAGAAGCTCCACAACCATATGTTCCAGTATTTCTGGTCAGCGGGTCTTTCTGTGGGTGATTTATACTTTCGTTAACGGCTGGAGGAAGGTGCAATTTCTGAATAAATTGAGAGAGAGAGAACGTTTCAGTCGTCCAAAAAGCAGAAGGACATTTTATAAAGCATTGCGTAAGTTTGCAAGAGTCAAGCATGTGTGAGTTTGCAAGAGTATACAATGCCAAAAATGTGGGAAACAGTCTGGCAACAACAACCAGCGCGTGGAGACTAAGTAAGATTCGATTATTTACACACCTGTGTTTAAAAAAAAATGCCATGAAAATTAGGGACCATCTCGAAATATTTAAATATATTGGGGGTCACAAATGAACCAGCCTTATTCCAAGTGTAATTAATATAAAGTTCTTAGTTCTACTTCTGCAAATAAACTTTACCTCAATTACAAATTTCTTTCGTCGAAGTTTAAACGCGAGGTCTAGGGTCTCTGGCATATGGCTGGTCAAAGCATTTAAATTGGGTAGTCGAACTACATGAAATAAACCTAAACAAAAAGAACAATACATTATAAACGTCCTATAAAACATGGGGAAGGGGATAAGGGAAAGGAAGGGAAGGGAAGGGAAGGGGATGGAAGGGAAGGGATTGGAAGGGAAGGGATTGGAAGGGAAGGGAAGGGATTGGAAGGGAAGGGATTAGGGAAGGGAAGGGAGGGGAAGGGATTGGAAGGGAAGGGATTGGAAGGGAAGGGATTGGAAGGGAAGGGATTGGAAGGGAAGGGATTGGAAAGGAAGGGATTAGGGAAGGGAAGGGAGGGGGAGGGGAAGGGATTGGAAGGGAAGGGAAGGGATTGGAAGGGAAGGGAAGGGATTGGAAGGGAAGGGAAGGGATTAGGGAAGGGAAGGGAGGGGGAGGGGAAGGGATTGGAAGGGAAGGGAAGGGGAGGGAAGGGAAGGGAAGAAAGGGGAAAGGAAGGGAAGGGAAGGGAAGGGAAGGGAAGGTCCAATATACAACACATGTATATTGGATCCACAACAAACCTGACAAAGTCTTACCATGATAATCTTTATATATTGGGTTGGTTTCTTTGTTCGAACCAGCAAATGACTCCAGTCTTATAACAGTATCGGAAAGTCTTTCAACGTGACCAAGCCAACCAGCATCCTGCAGCCCAAGAAAGAGAGGGAGAACAAAACCCACAGAAATATTAAAATAGCTGTCTGTCTGTCTGTCTGTCTGTCTGTCTGTCTGTCTGTCTGTCTGTCTGTCTGTCTGTCTGTCTGTCTGTCTGTCTGTCTGTCTGTCTGTCTGTCTGTCTGTCTGTCTGTTTGTCTGCCTGCCTGCCTGCCTGTCTTTCGCCAGAATATCCTACAAAGCACGGGGCAGGTTTTCAAAGACCAAACCAATCAATTTTGGCTTAATTTGGTTGAAAATTGGATGAAAAGGTGGTCATGTTTGAGGGCTAGTAAATACGGAGGCCTTAAATAGAAATTTTTACCACAATAATCCTGTGGACCACGAGGTTAATCACACTTAAAAATAGACATTAAAACTACCGTACCTACCTGACTTAAGTAAGATGGAACTGTAATAAAACAGACGGCATAGGATGACCTCAGCAAGCCTCTTAGGTAATATAAAAACATAGTTAACGAGTGATCAGCGGTCAAGCCATCGCTTGCACCCCACAATGGAGATTCCATGGACTGGATTACAATTCGTAAAATAGTCCGATCTTGTGGCTTTATGAAACAAAAAACATTATAATGTATTATAATATAAGCCTCGCCTACTGTTTCTTAAAGTGTTGATGGATATTTTGGGAAAGAATGAAGCTATGCATAGAATACTGAAATTTTATAAGAATTAATTACCGAGGCTTTTAGACAAATGCAGCCCGAGGGGGCCGAGGGCTTTATTTGGATAAAAGCTGAGGTTCGAGGTAATTAAGGGCCTGTTTATATGGAGCCGAGTTACTCGGCGAACCGAGTTACCCGCCATGTATAGAAATTCAATGCTATCCCGGCAGAGTGTTTATATGAGACAGGCGGGTAACTCGGTTAGCCGAGATTCCGGCAAAACAGCCGAGATCTCGGCATGCCGTGATGAAAATATTCCCATATAAACACTCTCTTGCCGGGTAACTCGGCCAGCCGAGTTGAATTCGTCACAACAGCACACGCGCCACTTATGAAGACAATCGGAAACTACTCATGGAATGTGAAACCATTATAATGCGTGGGCGGCTTTGCCGAGTAACTCGTCTCATATAAACACTCATCTTTTTTCAACTCGGCTTGCCGGGTAACTTGCCTAGCTGGGTAACTCGGCTCCTAGTCGAGGAGGTTTTCTAAAAAACATATAAATTACTATATATTGCCCTGTTGACCTGGGCAATATCTATATACAGCGCCTTGAATTTTTAATTATCGGTTCTCTTGGAATGTATATCGTAGATACGTCCCTAGAAAGAACAAAGAAAACCGACTCGACTATTAAATAACGGTGGTTACAGTACGTCATATAGTACCTCTTGATTGGTAGTACAATGACCTTTCTCTTCAATAATCTCCTTAATCGAGTTCAACAACTTCTGATATAACGGATTTAAAATCATCCTGAAAACAAATCAACAGATATCAATTATTAAAGACTTATAGAACATTTTATTGTTCAGAATATTTGAATAATGAAACCTAGTTCTTTTTTATTTGTATTTAAATCAACTCAGAAGTTTTCCCGCCAAAACTTAGCAGTCCGAGAAAAAAGCGTATTGATCAGTCGGGCTATACCGTAGGATTCCGACCGCTCAGGAACCAATCAGCTTAGGATCCCGACCACTCAGGAACCAATCAGCTTAGGATTCCGACCGCTCAGGAACCAATCAGCTTAGGATTCCGACCGCTCAGGAACCAATCAGCTTAGGATCCCGACCACTCAGGAACCAATCAGCTTAGGATCCCGACCACTCAGGAACCAATCGGCTTAGGATCCCGACCACTCAGGAACCAATCAGCTTAGGATCCCGACCACTCAGGAACCAATCAGCTTGGGGTCCCCACCGCTCAGATGCCAATCAGCTTAGGATCCCAACTACTCAGGAACCAATCAGTTTAGGGTCCCGACCACTCAGGAACCAATCAGCTTAGGGTCCCCACCGCTCAGGAACCAATCAGCTTAGGATCCCAACCGCTCAAGAACCAATCAGCTTAGGATCCCAACCGCTCAAGAACCAATCAGCTTAGGATCCCCGCCGCTCAAGAACCAATCAATTTAGGATCCCAAACGCTCAGGAACCAATCAGCTTGCATCGTTTTCGGTACGGACCAGAAAACGAGCCCAGCCATTTATAATAAAAAAGATTTCCCCCCTTTAAAGTAAAAATTCATACCTTCTATCAGATAACGGCACATCACAATCTTCTAGCCAGTTATTCCTTGCTTTAAACTCATATTTTGTGACTTTACTCATCCTTTCAAGACCAATAATCTTGGTAAAGTCAAAGAAGTGTCCAAATTTCACATTTGATTGATTTATCTAAGTATGAAAAAAAGGATTTTGACTACCATATGCAGAGGTTATCACTTAACGAGTAAAATCGTCTGGCGTTAGACAGAGTAAAATGGCAAAAAGGGCCGGTTTTGGCCGGTCTGGGACTGAGCCGAAGGGTTAAAGGGCTTATGCATCGAAAAATAAGTTTGGGAGAGATTCACTTTAGATTGACGTTTGCAGCTCTTCCATATCTCACTTCGTTCTTTAGATATTGAGATTTGCGTGATATACAAATAACATCACTTAGACGTCACACTGTATAATGACTTGTTGGAAAATCATGTCTATTCTTGCAATAGTTCAAGTAAATCACTTGAAACTTTTCTTGTATAGTGTCCTGCGATACACAGAAGCACATGCATAGTTAAAAGTGATTTCGTTAAATAATCTCAAATTGATATTCAAGATTTTCCAACAAGTCATTATGCAGTGTGATGTCAAACTCATTTACATATAAAACAAATCTCAATATCTAAAGATCGAAGTGAGATATGGAAGAGCAGCTGCAAACGTCCATCTTCATAACTTCTTTTAAATAAGAGACTTTCTCCCGAACTTATTTTTCGCTGCATAAACCCTTTAAGGAAGAGAGATGTACAGTGCATAAAATCAAAAGTGTACTACACATACTTGAACCTTCGGAAGATTTTGATATCGCCACGCAATTTTCATAGCCTTGTCATGGTCACTCGATGGTGGTCTATCTTTAGAATCAGACGATTCTATTGGTTCGTCCACAGGACAAGGTAAATTCTAGAAAACGTGAAGAAACCGATCAAAAAACAACTATAAACTGAAATATTTGTAAATACTGTGCTGTGAGCAGTAGAACTGGGTGCAATATAAAGCCGTGCCAACAACGGTCTTGAGTTATCGAGATGCGCATTTTGTCACGCGCTTCGTTTGTTGCGTGGCAGCAAAATATCACGCACCAGTTTACTGCCGGCCTAAGTCTACTCTAACAACGTACTGTAGCAATCTTACAATGCAGCGAAACGTTTTATAAGAATTATAGTATAGCCTGGTGAAACGTCTTACAATTACGTAACAGAACGTTTTATAGCGTAGCGGAACATCTTACAACATAACGGAACGTTTTATAGCGTAGCGGAACATCTTAAAACATAACGGAACGTTTTATAGCGTAGCGGAACATCTTACAACATAACGGAACGTTTTATAGCGTAGCAGAACATCTTACAACATAACGGAACGTTAACTTTATAGCGTAGCGGAACATCTTACAACATAACGGAACATTTTATAGCGCAGCGGAACATCTTACAACATAACGGAACGTTTTATAGCGTAGTGGAACATCTTACAACATAACGGAACGTTTTATAGCGCAGCGGAACATCTCACAACATAACGGAACGTTTTATAGCGTAGTGGAACATCTTACAATGTAGCCGAACGTTTTATAGCGTAGCGGAACATCTTACAATGTGGAAATGGGTGCGAAAGGTGCGTGCTAGCTGGTCTTCCCAATTCTCTTAATACATAATTTGTTAATTCCAGAAAATCCACACCTTCCATATCTCATCTGGATCAGTATCTGCAGTTGCTAAGAACAACGAGTGTCTTGAAGCAACTCCTTCAGCAAGAAAACACTTGATCAATGTTCTAGCATAACATCCATAATTATCTTCTTCTAAAAATGTTCAAAAATGTAAACAAAATATCAAAAATACGACCAGAAGTAAAATATTGTAAAAAACCAGCACGTTTTAAGAAATAGAAAATGGCAACCCGTGTTTATATAGCCTGATGCAAACATGAGAGTGAGTTGGGAGAATTTGAAAGTTTATGTGAACCCAAGCCATAGCCGTAGGCGAAGTGCTTTCGAATTCTCCCAAACCCACTTGACTGTTTGCATCAGGTTATATATATAAACACAGGGCATCCATTTTTTATTTCTTTTATGAAATAAGGCTAAGAAATGTACCGTGATGTCACAACCGTGTTTGCATATAGCCTGATATAAACACGGTAACTGACCAATCACAGCGTGAGTAAGACACAACTTATTAATTTATAAAGTGAAATATACACCAGTGTATATATTGTAATATTTTTTAAATACTGTAATGTTTTTTAAATGCTTATTTTTCATTACAAAACTGCATATTCCCCACCCAAGAAAAACACAATTCCCTACCCCAGTGACAACATTGACAGACAAACTGGACATTGACAAGTATATCAGTCTGATACTTCAACACACAAACTTATTAATCAACCTCAAATTTCAGAAATTTCAAATTTTCTATTTGGAAACAAATTTGATGAATTTTCCTTCAAAGTACATTCTGATGCCATCTTTTTCTTTGGGTGTCATGCAAACACAAGCTATTATATTAAACCTCTTGCATCCCCAGTCCCTACCACTCAGGCTCCTGCACCGAGGCAGTGTTGCTGGTTTATAATTCCCTTGGGGGTGGGTGGGGGGGGGGGTGTGGTCACACCAAGAATTGAACCATGTTGCATACATAATACATTGTAGTATTGTCATACCAAGTAATAAAACTGTACCAACTGCAAGACCTCCACCTACAGTAAAAAATACAGATTAATATTCATAATTGCATCCCACTCCGTTTTGCGCATGAAACGCCATCTTTGTTTTGAGGACTCAAACATGACATTCGTTGATAATTACACGAAGTACTAGCCTCAGTGTAAACTATTCGGAGCAACGCCAACATGGCAGAAAACCAAGCGATTCGGTGAGTATGTCTATCAGTCTCTTCGGATTTCTTCAGAAAATGTTTTGTTTCAAGTACAAGTAATGAAGGGGAAGCAAGAAAAGCTTACAATCTTGAATGAGGTATCAGTATTAATGTATTTTTTTGTTCGTAAATAAAGATGAAACATTAGTTTGGCACATGCACAGTCAGCACAGAACGGAGTGTATAAATAGTGTATTAAATGCACCTTTAATACTAATAGATAATCACAAAAATCTCATTCAATTATCCTTGATTATCAAAATCAATTGATTAATTAATATTGATTGATATCAATTTCTAACGATACCGATTTCCTATAATACAGTACCTAGTATTGTGTCCAACGATGGAATTCCAGACGAAATAAGCAACTGATTATTATGCAAAGAAATCTTCGTTCCAGCAGGATAGCTGGCACGACCACGATTACTCTTTTTCTTAAAGCTTGACGCCATTAAGCCATATAGAATTATAGATATCAAACAAACTCTGTAGACTGTATCAAATATTTACCGCCATGTTGTTGGATTGAAGTAACCGCTGAAGCAACATTTTGCGGGCATTTGGGTAGTCATGACGTCTTTATGTGTGCGGGGGGGGGGGAGGGGGTAGGAAATAGCGTCTTGTTATTAGGGTCTGCTCGCAGGTTGGGGATGGGGAGGGAGGGGGGGATTGGGAATGTGCAAAACAGGCGGTGTATGTAAATTTCTGACAACTCCCTTCTTTTCTGCCTTTGTTCGTTCCGCTTCGGGTATACAAACAATTTTATGTTTCTCTCTGACGAAGGGCCTTCGCTTGTATCTTCAGACATGTCATTGGTTTGCTTTTAAATTTTTTGTTTTTGTTTTAAAAATGCTTAAACTGAATATTTAACTAGAAGCTAAGCATCTGATCACATACATGCTTACTTTCAAATGAACATGTAACTGTTTTAATAATTCCAAACTGTAATAGCTACTAGATTTTTATTGGATCAAGTCGACGAGAATTTTGATGGCAAAATAATTTCAGGTGAAATAAGAAAATGGATAGATGGCGGCCGTGTGCGTAAAAGAAATGCAAAGAAAATTGCCAAACGGCAGTTTATGAATATGACAACGATAAAGACGGTCAAGTCACCTTTCAGTGAATTATGGAAATGAATCTGGTACAATTGAAATTTTAAATTTATCCTAACTGTGATTTATCCAAAGAATAAAATAAGGAATGGAAGAAACTAGAAATAAATATAAAGAGGAAATGCATAGAAATAAGTAAAAAAGCAAAAGAAAATGAGACAAGAAACGAATAAACGAACGAACGAACGAACGAACGAACGAACGAACGAACGAACGAACGAACGAACGAACGAACGAACGAACGAACGAACGAACGAACGAATGAATGAATGAATGAATGAATGAATAAATGAATGGAATAGTGAGGAAGGAAAGGAAAAAAAGAACGTAGGTAGATAGCTAGTTAGGCAGAAAGAATCAGGTTTGTTAATAAACAAAAATTGTATGTATATCCGGTTGATTCAGAGAAAATGGAACAGACTACTGCCGGTTTGGAAAACATGATTTGACATGCTAAACAACTTGACAAGAAACGCGATGGAGTTTTAACTCTTGAAGAACTTGGAGCTTTTGAAAATCCAAAGGACTTTGAAAGAATCAAGGAATACATAATGGCAGAAACGTTCGACAGTGTGGATGAAAATAAAGATGGCAGAGTATCTTTAATCGAATTTCTGATTCTCATTGTCGAACTTTCGTCGTATTTCACTCTTTCATAACAATCAATTATGACGTCATAATTAAATTATGCATTGCAGCTTGTTTGTCGTAATTACTCGCAGTGTCTTTTTGACTGACTTTTCTTTGTGATTATATGACGTAATTATGATTTAATTGTTGATTGCTTGTTTGTCGTAGCTATGACGTCATAATTATATTCATTGTTTGTTTGTCGTAACTCGCTGTCTTTCATTGTTACTACAGGAAGTAGAGATTTGCGCGCTAGCAATTAAACCTCCTTTCCTAAAGGCCTGGTGGCTAAAAAGATGGCGCGCGGTCGTTGTACGCGTTCAGTTAGTTTTAGTTTTACCATGATGCTTTGGGAACCCAAATACCATACTCATAAAGGCACTGAACGCCGTTGTGTGAAACATTTGATGAAACAAGTACACCTGGACCGTGTAATTACACTAGCTCCTCGTGAAACTTGTCTCGCTTCCTTTGGTAATTGGTTCACAAACAATTGCCGTTTCACGAAAAAATTACACCGTGTAAACACGCAGGCGCGTGTACGCAATGCGTGGCTACGTTTATTGAGCAAGTGCGGAGTGACATCGACAGGGATTATAATGAATCGAGCATTTGACACTTGACAATACAATGCTATCATTCAGACAACAATCTTGCAACGTGGCAAGTATGACGCATATACTCCTCAAATACCACGTGGCAATATCGGACCAATCACATGCTCGAATTTCACGAAGCGCGCCATGTTTATAAGAGGCCAGGCTGCAATTCCGTAGCAGCTTCACTTGAGGTGAGTTCGTGTGTAACTGTTACCTAGGTACTAAATATTATGGCTCGTTCTATTGGAATTTTAATTGTTTTCGCTCTCTGTTTGTCCGCGTCTGGTATTCCACGACCGAATGAAAAGACGGGACCGAATAAACGAGTTCACGAACGACTGTCGGACGAAGAGCATTTTAAAGGGAGCGAGCATAACCAAGATTACGATCACGAAGCGTTCCTTGGAGAAGAACAGAGCAAATCATTCGACGAGTTGTCGCCTGAAGAGAGTGTACGCAGACTAGGGTAGGTGTCTTTATTAAGAATATTTACAGATGTAAACACGGTTAGTTGGTTGACATCGAGGTTGACATCTATCGTCAATCTCAGTCTCTCAGACTTGACGCATTCCCCGGTGACACTGCCTGCAACTTGTTTGCGCGTTTTCTTCAATCTTCATTTCGCTGCGTCGTGTCAAAACTCGAGCGAATGATAATGTGCGCGGTAAATCAGCGTAATATTAAATAAAACGTTGTGAAATCATGATTACGTTACAACATCAATGTCCCAGCCCTCTTAGGGTAGAAGTTTATTACATGTGCTGAATTCTGATTGGGCCATTCCATTTAATATGCACACCTCCCCTATTGAGGGCCTTGGATATCCAGGGGGGAGGGGGGGGGTCGTAGACTAGTAATTTCCAAGGGGACACTGAGCAACATCCAAGGGGGAAAATAATATATATAAAGTTATTTCCAAGGGGGATGAAAGATGGAAGAAGGTATAGCAGAAATCAGAAGCATATTTCCAAAATTTCCAAGGGGGGATCAGAGGTATATTAGAGATATAACCAAGGAGGGATCGGGATCAGAGGTATATCCAAGGGGGATGCTAAATTAAAGACCACAAAAAAATCCACAGGGGTTATACCCTACAGAATATCCAAGGGGACCTGGAAGCAAAACCCTCAATAGGGGGGGTGTGCATATTAAATGGATGGCCCATTGGCTGAGGTACTTACACTGTCTATTGGTGATAGACCACTGGTACGTAGTGACAAAGTCTAGTTTTAAATGCAAAATAATGGCAGGAAATTCACATTTTGCTGGGGTGAAACCCCAGTTTGTTTCTTTAAAATATTAACTCAGCTTCGTTGTCTTGTTCTATTAATTCCCATTCTTCAAAAGGCCAGATCTTTGGAAAATCTAACTGGAACCATCTTTTTAGATCCATGTGCCTGCAATCTCTGCAGAGCCTTGTTGTTGCCTTATGCACTACCATGAAAATTGTATTGGCATGCCAGGGATTTTCATTGAAAAAAGATTATTCTCTTATGTACAGTCAAAGCTTCTTCTGTAGTTCGTTGCGTATTACTGTATTTCTGTAGCTGCTACTCGGAAGCCTGAGAAATTTTTTGTTGAAAATTGTACAAAAATAGTATAATTTAGCTTTAAATGGCATTTAATTATAATACAATGGATGTTTATCCCAAATCGATACCAACAGACGAATATACATCAAGAATTGGTGATTTTTATCACTAGACTTTCCTCACACTTTGAAGTATCAGCTACAGAAATACAGTAATACACAACCAACTACAGAAGTGGATGTGGGAAGGTATTTCCATTTTGACTGTAATGTTTAAAAAAAATGAGAAAAGCTCTTGTACTGTATTTGTACTATTTTATTTACACCATTTTTTTTTTTGCATACATCTAGAATAATTGCAGACAAAATTGACAAAAACCATGATGGAAAGGTGACAGAAGATGAATTAAAATTCTACATTGACCACACACAAAAAAGATATATTTACGAAGATGTTGATCGCCAATGGCTGGAGTTAAACCCAGATAAAAAACACACTGTGTCATGGGAGGAGTATGTGAATAGAACTTATGGCTTTGACATTGGTGAGCATTGTAATAATTATGTATTTCTGTCAGGTCTTAATTGCCAAATACTTCTGTAGTGTTAATAGCAGTACAGTACTGGTGTGGACTAGCCCACCGGGAAATTTCCCAGTGGGCCCCTTGCTCCTGTCCTTGTGTGGGGCCCTGCTTATCTGAAGTAAGTTCCCTTAAGCGGTTAAACTAAAATAATTTTTTGTATAAAAATGCTGTTTTGAGTTTGTAAATCTGAGTACAAGTTCCTCGGCTATAGAGATGGCTGCGTGAGTATTGACCCCGACCCTGGAACATTTCAATCCTGAGTAAGTGGGGGCCCACTAATATAATTGCTGGTATGTAATATGTCTATTAACTGTTATGTGGTGTTAACATGAAGTACGCCATTGTTTGCCCGCTGGCCAAGATACCCCACGCACTCAATGTAGAAATGCATTTTATTATGGTGGGCCCCTTCAGTGGCCATTTCCCGGTAAATATTTTAAGTCCAGTCCGTGCCTGGTACAGTACATAATAATAAAGGCTGAAACACACTACTGAATTCAAGGCAGTTGTATATGTAATGGTTACACAACTCATCGACCACTTTGCATTTGGTCACTTATTAAGCCAATTCAAGGTTTGAATTAACGGTTTGTGATTCACAAACCAAATTATGAACTTAACGAATGCAAAAGCATATAATATAATAATCACTTTAATAAATTATAGTGCATGTATATAATACTGTACTAACTGTAGTGTGCACTGTGAATACATGTTTGTATTTTGAAAATGTACAGTGTATGTATCTACTATATAATTATAATACATGTAAGTACAGTAAGTATGTACATACAGTACCTGTAATTTAAAAATATCTTGAAATTCTTTATGTAGATGACCCTGAAAGATCTTCAGAGTTCAACTACCAAGATATGAGAAGACGTGACAAACGACGATGGGAGAAAGCTGATTCGGATAGGAACAACGAGTTAACCAAGGAAGAGATGACAGCATTTTTGCATCCAGAAGAAAGTGATCATATGAAAGATGTCATGGTGGAAGAAACTTTGGAAGATATTGACAAGGATAAAGATGGACGTATTTCTCTAGATGAATATATAGGTATATGTACTCCCATATTTGGGGGGGGGGAGGGGGGCTGTGAATAAAGGTACAATCCAACAACCACTAATGTTTTGAGGCAAATCTGCACCAGTTTATCTTTTGTTGAAATGCAAATCTGCAGTTTTTTTGAACTCTCTGAATTGGCATGATTCACGCAAATTCCATTCCAACTTGCTGACATCAATGAAAACTTGTGTTGACTCATCTATGATCATGTCTAATTTCTTGTGCCAACACAAAGACTTTGTTTGCCATCTTATGTTATTATATATATATATATATGTATGCAGTTGTCACTGACGATCGCATGTGTATAAGTAATTGATGAAATTCATTCAGATTGTTCCAAGCTACACTGATGAGCTGTGTACAGTGAAACATGTGTCTGTATATATATATGTATATATATATATATATATATATATATATATATATATATATATATATATATACATGTACAGTAGCACCATGACAAAATCACTGTTTTATTGGTATTTAAGGAAATATTTAATTTTTTTGTGGTTTGTTAGGTGATATGTACTCTGAAGAGGAGAGAAAGAATCATGCTGGTGAGCCTGACTGGTTAAAAAACGAAAAAGAGCAGTTTGGAAGATACAGAGACAAGAATAGTGATGGATATTTAGACAAGGTTAGAAGACTGTATGTACAGTACATGTTTGAGGGTGGGGGGGAGGGGTGCGTGTTATTGGAAGGAATTATACAAAAAATATATTGGTGTACCATCTTTATCCTATGGGAAATAGCTCTATTCTTATTCAAACATTTCGCATTGTTTCACCACCCTAATGGAGCCACCAATTACATGTACGTGTAAATGTATTTGTACTAAAAAATACATTTTCTGAAGCGTTAAAGGGATTTATTATATGGCATGGATTACTTCCGGTAAAATCACGCGCTGTGATTGGTTGCTGACGGGGCGGGATTTCTCCGTAATGCCCACGGGCATTATGAAAATTGTTAATGCCCTACGATTGGAAACAAACAAAAAAATCCTAATAAGAAACTTTTATTGCCGAAAAACGGCGAAAATAGATGAAAAAGACGACGATGAACATTATAAAAGTAAATTCTAGTATCCAGAGTAAATTCTAGTAACAGAAGAAAATAACGCTAGTTCGGTGTTTTGACGAAGTTAAAGGAAGCGAAGACCAAGAAATACAAGATTGATTTTGAAATAAAAACTGCCATAGAATAAACTACTTTAATAACCTCGACCGTTCGGTCTTTACGGTAAAATATTAAACCTCGGTCTTGAGCGTATTAACCTCGCTATCGCTCGGTCAATACAGCAAGACCTCGGTTTAATATTTTACCGTAAAGACCTCACTCTCGGTTATTAAGTATTTAATAATAATGTATCTTTTTTCTGTATTTTTTGGTATATTAGAGCGAGGTAAAAGACTGGATTTTGCCACCGGAGTATGACAATGTTGCCGCTGAGTCTAACCATCTTATGCATGAAGCTGATGTTGATAAAGTACGTTGCTAATTCAGACGGTACTGAAAAAGACGGCTTACAAAAGCCGTATACAAAACAGTATACAAAAGACTAAAATGTACTAAGGTGTTCATTTCTCGTTTTAGGATGGATTTTTAACTAAACAAGAGATTCTTGACAAACATGACACATTTGTTGGCAGTCAAGTTACTGACTTTGGAGAAGCTTTAGCGCGTCACGACGAATTCTAGTTTTCTCCGCTGTCATGCGTAAATAGAAATTAATTTTTTAGTATACTATATATTACCATACGCCAGATCACCAAACTAAGAAAGAAATATAGTAATATATATATTTATATAAAAAAGGTTTTCTTTACTTGTCCAACTTTTTGAAAGAATGTGTAAAATTTTGAGGGTTTTGTATTTTGAATAAACGGCATGCATGCAAGTTCATTTTTCTTCTTCTTCTTCTTCTTCTTTTTTAAATCCGAATTGTATTTAACTCTTAACAAAGCAGACTTTATAGTATTTTACTCTGTCTAACGCCAGACGATTTTACTTGTTAACACTTTGAAGCCTGACGACGAGTCTTTAAGGTTATTCTGGCTAACACCAGACGATTTTATTCAACACACGGGGAGATGTCCAGGCCTCAAAGTGTTAAGTGGATAGCCTTCGGTATAGTGAGACTAGTTAAGGGCAGTCCTAGAAAAAGGGGTGTATTTATATCTCAGATTGTACATTATGCACGAATTGGAATTATAATGAAAATACAATTGGAGATACAAGTACATACATGTATAAAATACAAAAATCTCAGCAGTTTACCAACTTTTCACTTTGCTCTTTCCAAAACCCCACCTACGCAGCACTCTGATTTTTTGTCCAATATGCACGTATAGTTTTCTCAAACTCATTAATTCATGAGGACAATTCAAAAGAAATCAATATTTAATCAGCATTTAGAAATCGGAGGGAGATTATTTATACAGTCAATTTTTAGGTCAATTTTCTCTTAAAATCTTGATTTGTTTGAGAAGCTATATCCAACACTCGTCAGTGTTCATCTTCCGATATTTAAATACAGCCAAGCTGGTTAAATAACTCGACTTCGCCTCGTATTTTCAACCTCCTTGGCTGTATTTAGAAATCGGAGGAAGAACACTGACTCGTGTTGGATATATTACGTCACGCACTCACGCATCGCAAAATATCGTGGACTGACACGTGACCCTAATGCACAGAGTTGGAAAAAAGCTGCGGGTATGCGGGTACCACCCGGAGGAAGGTTTACTTTAGTGAGGAAGGTTTAAAGTGAAAACACGTGAAACAACACATTCGGTAATCTGAGAAAGTTACAATTGATCAAGCAAGGTGTCGTGAAGAAATGCAATTTGCAGCAAAACATTGGCTAACCAACAATTATGCAGCACTGGCAGTGGCAGCAGTTACATGTGTGAGACATGTACGCTGATGTCTGCTGTGATGTCTGTATCTTCGCAGCAGTCGAGGGTAGTTGGCAGGCTATCGGTCAGCAGCGGTCAGTTATTAGTAGTTATTGTAGTATGCCAAAACTTACCTAGGATAACCTAGAAAACCAAGGGTACTGTAAAAGTCACGCAGTATTTATGAACGTTGCAAAACACAAAATTCTCGCTATATATTTTGAGGAAGGTTATCTAAACTTAAGAACCCATCCGGAGGAAGGTTGAATACTTTTTCCAACTCTGCTAAGGCATAAGGTTTGATTGGACGATTATATCTATCAAGGTATATGGTATAAGTGAACGCAGATATGCCAAATTTTGCCTGCTCATGCATGCATGGGGCAACTTTTGTGAAGGGGGCCGTGTCGGTCGACCTCTAATTTCATGCGCATTGCTGTTGTAACTGGGTTGACTCGTTTGGTTTGGATTCAAACTCACATAAACTAACTTTGTAAAGAATAATTGGTTTAATTCAGATGTAAACGAATCCGCACGAGTCATGATGTACAGTAGCTGCATGCTAACGGTAACACGAGATGGTTTTACTCGTCAATTCTGAAAGACTGATACGACAAACGTATTAACGTTAGACATTAGAGATTGGGACATTCAGACGTCTTTGCAATTCGGGGCCAGATGTAAGCAGTCTTGACGCAGGATTAAGCAGATTTAGCCGCATTGTAAGAAGACAAAGAAATAACATGCAACGTCAGATGCACTAAAACCATTAAATAGTCATTACTAAAAGTAATTGTCAGTTAATAGGCTTTTGAGCATTTTTAAATCCATGGAATTCAAACTAACATTTTAAGAGGAGATTGGAAGCAATCGTATTTTGTTATAGTGCAATATTTTGTACCAGGAGGTCAGTTCTTGCTCTCAATTGTTCTGTATTGTATTGTTTTTATCAAGTGCGACTAATTAAAGACGAACTGAGGTAAAAATATTTCTGGTTTTCTTAATACATGTACAGTTGAAGCTCTTGTAAGCCAACCACAATCACCGACACTAACCATTACACTATATATAGGATATATAGTAGGCTTGGGTATAACCGCCTTACAAACTATGGTAACATATAACGCCAGGTCACCGGCATACCAGAATATATATAGTCCAGTGCTGTGGCTATACCAGTGTATTATATATAGCTCAAATATTGCTTCCTTTACGCAGGTCAACCTTTGATAGTTGGATAAAACTATGGAAGAAACTACATCTTGTTGCTCAATTACGGTTTGTGTCGAAAACACAGATAAACTGACATACATAGAGCATTCTTTTCAAACTTTTCTTCAAGAGATCAAAATGCCTTTTGATATAATCGAATTTGTTGGTACTGCCAGCTCGCCAGCAGTTGAACGAATGGAATTATTCGAGAAACCAGGAATCTTAACGAGGAATTCTCAATCTTTGGCTGTTTGTTTGTTTCTTAGAGAACCATCGGACCACATCTCGATACAGCAGCTCGAAAAGCAGTTGCGAAAATCACCATGGAAACTAAATTATGTCGTCGAAACGCCGCCGTACGTAAGACCGCAGAAAATTGCCCGCCAAGAATTCTACAACTTTTCTAACGATTTTCCGCTCTGGTCACTAAACACCGTGCATTATGGAAACGGGCACATCAGATTTCACATTAATGTGAGAAATATGCGCGCCATGAAGAAATTTTACGAAACTCTAACCGATCGTAAAGCGAAGCATTGTGGTCAAAATTTCTGTTTTCTCACAATTTACTCGGAGAACGGTTTTGACATTCAGATTGGTTTAAAAAAGTCACCACAAGTTCTTCCTACTCCGTCGAAATCATGCAGGCTTAAATTTAAAATCCAAAGTGTCTCGCCATTTTTTAAGTATTTGGTGTCTGAAACAAAATTGACAGAAGAAACAAATTATGTCTTGGAAGACCCCGATGGAAATGAAGTGATCGTGCAGCGTTCTTACGCTAAAGTTGACGAGCAGAGTTTAAGTTTTAGCAAAGATCATGGTGAAAATGACATTGGAGCTGAGTTAAGTTTTCGTGGATTATATTTTGATACTGAGCACGGTATGGATGATTTTAAAAGAGATTCTGGGCAGAGGAAGCAGAGATCAGACCCAGGATTGTATCAACACCAAGATTGTAGAATTCTAAAGTCTGATTACGGACGATATGCTTTCCAGGAAGAGAATAATAATTACGAGGAAGCCTTGAATCAGAACAATGATGAGGGTATTAAGTTTGTCTAATAAGATTACTCGGGTTTTTTTCTCCCCTCGACTTGATACAAGGCGGTCATATGTTAAATCGGTTTTGATGTACAATAATATATACTTAATGACCACACCGCACCCGGCCTTAAAAACTCTTTTGAAAGGAGAAGGATCGCACAGACCTAATTACACTGCCGAAGCCAAAATTAAAAGAGAATTCTTTAAATATAGCCAAGTCGCAAAAATGGTTCAAAAGTCATATTAGGCCTTAGTTGGGTGGGTCACACCTTCCTTTTCTATAACTTTTAGTTTAGTTTTTGTAATGTAATCTTAGTGAACATTTGTATTTCTCTGTTTTAATAATTAATTTGTATATTATTTTTGGCGAAATCCGTCATTTGATGTCATTTGGTTACATCACCATGACGTCATTGAACTACAAAAATTCGGCCAATAGAGAGACCTTAATTCAACCTCGTACCCAGGGCCATTTGTAGGGAACTGGGCCAAGATGGCGGGAACAAATGGCCCTGGTGGAGGCTAGGCTATCTCAGCCTCTGATTGGTCAAGACCTTATGGCGTAAATCAGACGGTTTGATTTTGTATTTTTAAAAAAAAAATTGTATTTTGACCTTGTCGGTTGTTCCTGCCCACGGCACGGGAAATTATATTTCAAACCATGCAATAATTAGCTGTAATTAGGTATAATTACTGTGTCAAGGACTGAGTTCTAGTTATCAAAATGCGCAATATACTGCGCATTTTGAGCTAGCCTCCACCAGGGCCATTTGTTCCCGCCATTTTGTTTTTGGCCGCCATCTTGGCCCAGCCCCTACAAATGGCCCTGGGGACGAGGTTGACCTTAATTAAGATATACCCCGCGTTCGGTTTACGGGTACGGGTACCGCCATTTTGTTTATTAATTTTTGCTGATGTCAGCATGTTTACTCGTAAAGAAATGGAGAAACGTGTAAGTATTTATAGCACTTTTTAAAAGCATTTTCGTACAAGCTATTGATTTTTAAACATGTTTTGACGACAATCAAAATTCTTCTTTAGCGGCTCGGTTTTCTACCCGGAACTAGCCGGGAACCTTAAAATTTATACCCGTACAAACGATGGATTACCCGCGTACGGGTAGATTACCCGTACCCGCCAACCGAACCCGGGGTATCTTAAGCCCCGCACAGACGACCAAGTTTTCCTTGACAAGTTTTATTTGTTCGTGTGTACGACACAAATTGACAAGTTTTTCCTTGACAAGGAGCCTTGTTCAAAAGCTGGTCACGCCAGCTTTTGAACAAGGAAATTTGTTCGTGTGTATAGTCGTCAAGGAAAACTTGACAAGATCATCTCCTAAGCTTATTACGCGATCATTGCAGTCAAGGAAAATTTGTCTAACCGTACACACGAGCAATTATAACTTGTCAAGGAAAATTGTTGGGAAAAAACGTGTTCATCGTACACACGAGCAAGGAAAGCTACCAAGGAACTTGTCAAGAAAAACTTGGTCGTCTGTGCGGTGCGGGGCTTTAAGGTCTCTAATATTAGTTATATGGCCGAATCTGACTTGTTTTTTTTTGCAGTAAAATAATGCAACTTCATAAGCCAGTAATACCAATTCGATAATGTTTCGATAGGGACCGAAGCGGCTAAATCCAGTTCAACACATGCAGAAGAAAAAAGAAAGACCAGCCCTTTTGACTAGCATATAGCCGAGCTTTTGGTTAGCCATAGTCAACAGGCAATAATGTATTTGCATTTATACGCTTGGAGTCGGAACTGTTGGGAACCTAACGTTGAAAGCAGAGCACGGTTTTGCTGTTTCCACGGCGTAACTGTCACTTCTGTGTTTTCTAAGCTGTTTCTCCTTGTTTGAGGTAACTTTTATTGTCTTTCTGAAGTCGTCTTTTACAGTGTCCTGATGACGTTGGAGCTTTTTCAAGCTTATCTTTTCCAGGTTATTCAAAGTGGTCAACTCTCTTCCAAGCGAGGCGTCTAGCCCTCTGTTTTTACTTGCTGCATAAAGCGCTGCATATCGAGTATTACGACGTGAGCTTGCCACCATTAATGCCATATCTCGTCTATACGAATCTTGCAAAAGACGATCGGCCTTTTGTCGCGAGGATTCTTTCAGTATCGCGGCGTTTATATCGACCTCGGGAGATGAAATTTCTGCGTCTCGTGTTTTTCGATTCAATTTATTTCGTATTTCTCCATCACTGAACTGCACGGGATTCAACCGAGGAAACCTTTTACACTTCTCCGCATCAGCTGCATCCATATCGAATATAATATTCTCTATAACGCTCTCGTCTTCTTGATAGTTCAGAATAATTATTCTTTGATATTATATCAGTAGTATATTGTAGGTATCCGTGTTTTTGAATGGGTTATAAGTACACTTCACATCACAATTATTTTATGATCAGTTCCCACTAAATATAGTTTCAAACGTAATAAGAACTCAGTCAACTTAAGTCTCAGTTCAACAGATTTTATCTAGAATTACACCGGACAGGTGTTTTGAGGTTAGTGTTTATGTCAACAGTGTGGCAGGTGCATATTGCTTAGCCAAAAATAGCACTTCTAGTTTGAGCATGCGTGAGTTGCATGGTCTTTCTGAATCTTCAAGCAAGTACCGCTGAGCATATAAACTCACTCAATCTCCGCAGTCGGCGCGCAGCTTCATAAATCAAACTGACTGCAGGTAGTCGTCAGATTGATAATCTTTCGATTCCGAAGCAATCCTTCGTAATGTCCGTGTTCGTACATATATCACATTCATGACAAGCCAAATTAACTTTATCTTTTCGAACCATGCATGGATAACATATAAAGAATGCATCGAATTCCATTCTAGTTAAAACGGCAAGCGCGCGTTTGAATGTTCCTCATGCCCAATGTTTCATGGTAGGGGTCTTCCCTTGACGAGTAAAATAGTCTGGTGTTAGCCAGAGTAAAATACGAAAGGTGCGTCTACGTGCGCGCTTAGGAGTCAAGGGGTTAAGCATTGAGATAGGTTTTTAACCCCTTGTCTACAAGGGGTCTTCATCGTCTGGCGAATTAGCCAGAAGTACTGAAGGTGCGTCTACATGCACGATGATGCGCCCTTGTGAGTCAAGGGCCACTGCGTAAATTACAAAATCCCAAGGTTGGTGAAAATATCCCAAGGTCTACAAAACTAAGATACAATGGATCGGCCAGCGTTATTGAGGGCACACGTAAGGGTCTTAATATAATTCGTTCGGTCGCTCGACCAAATGAGTCCAGTGCGGAACTTCTCAAATTTTGCTTCCGGCAAAGATACACGGAAACAAGCGAGCGCGCGTTGTGATTAATGTCTGCAGCGCAACCCCTGTAGCGTTCGTAACCAAATATTATTGGACAATTCGTATCATATGACAACAAATTAAAACGTGATTGGACCACGCGCGTGCAGAGTTGTTGGTAAGCTGTAAGCCAAGAGATTAGTTAGCCAGGAAATTAATGATTTATTTACCAACAATACAATGGCACATTCTTGTCGGTTGCAGCCCAAGTCGACGTGGCAAGAGCATCGTCACTTCAGTCGAGCCAAAACGCGAGCTATTCATGATGTCTCTGAAAGCTGTCTGGTTTGTATGTGCGTTGTTCTTCTCTACGTTAGTAGACTGTATTCCTAGACGACTCGACGACCATTATGTGGACGGGAAACACAATATCGATCACGATCATAAGGCATTTCTCGGTGACGACGAGAAGGAAGTTTTTGATAAACTCACGCCAGAGGAAAGCAAGTTAAGGTTAAGGTGAGTATTCTTGGTCAGCGGCAACATTGAACAAACAGGTAGCTACTTCATGTTAGGTCTTTCTAGTAGTTTGCAGTAAACTACATATAAAATATTTGACTTGAGAGTTAGATGCCGCAAAAAAAAAGTTTAAAATAATTCCAAAGAACAATGGTGGAATATGAGACCATGTATTGTGTTGTCCTTGTCTGTCTGTCTGTCTGTCTGTCTGTCTGTCTGTCTGTCTGTTTGTTTGTGTGTTTGTTTGTTTGTTTGTTTGTTTGTTTGTTTGTTTGTTTGTTTGTTTGTTTGTTTGTTTGTCTGTCTGTCTGTCTGCCTGTCTGTCTGTCTGTCTGTCTGTCTTGTCTGTCTGTCTGTCTGTCTGTCTGTCTGTCTGTCTGTCTGTCTGTTTTTGTTTGTTTGTTTGTTTGTTTGTTTGTTTGTTTGTTTGTTTGTTTGTTTGTTTGTTTGTTTGTTTGTGTCGTTGTTGTTGTCATCGTTGTTGTTGTACATGTTGTTGTTTTAGTTATTAAGCTTTTTTTGTTTGTTGTTGCCATTGTTGTTTTAAATTGATCTAAATAAATGTATTTACCAAAGTAGAGGTGAATAGTGTCCCATTTAAGAACGTTTGTATATATTAATGCCGGCTAGAAATATTTGTCAACGGTTCTTTTTACTTAAATTTAATTCATCGAATCAACTTACTAAAATTTACATTCTGATTCTTTATCAGCAAAATTGTAGATAAAATTGATAAAGATAGTGATGGGAAAATCACGAAGAATGAGCTTCGAGCATGGATAGAGTATGTTCAGCTCAAACATTTTCGTGATGAATTGGACTCATACTGGGGTAGTTATGACAGGAATGGCGATGAAAAAATCTCCTGGGAAGAGTTCAAAAACACCTCTTATGGTCGTACATCTGGTAAGAATGTGGGAATAAATTGTTAAATAAGTTGTGTGCAACTTTACAATTAACTCCTTCACTACCGAGGGCTCAGTTGTTCCAACAGCCTGTTATTAACAGGTTGATTCTTACAAGGTCGTAGCAGAACTAATTACCTTAAGACAACGTTTACACAGTACAGGCCGAATTCGGAACCGTACTCGAATTTGTACGGTACTGCCTGTTTACACGGAGTCGTGCACTATCCGGCGCTCTTTTTTGAAGTGTTTACACGGTACCTAACCCGCGTAGCAGGCGTTACTGGATTGGGGGACTGGGGAGAGGGCTTAACACCTGCTACGCAGGCTACGCGGTACCCGACGAATAGGCGAATTTCAGGGTATTGCGCGCGCATCATTTTGCAAAGGAATTGGTGGGCTCTTGGCATGCTCCCCACAAAGTAAGCAATGACAAACAGACTTACTAGCGAGGCAACAACAGCAGAATAACAGTGTTAAACATCCAGAAACTGTATCTATACTTTGCTGATTTTAAACAGTATGTTTATACTTTGAATGGAATTGGCCAGACGGGTTTTTTGAAAGACGATGCGCGCGCAATACCCTGAAACTCACTTATAGACCACTTTCATAAAAGTCTTCACTTTAAATATTCTTTTACGTGCATCTAAATGAGTCTTTCTGACCTCGTTATGAAGCAAAGATTATTTTGAATTGCAGACACACAAACGAGGCGGGAAAGGTTATTATTAAGATGCACATAAAAGAATATTAATTAAAATTAGTTTACTATTATGAAAGTGGTCTATTGACTTGACTTGGTGTTTGATTCATTTGTGCTTTCTAGATTTCGACGACAGGGTTGGCGAGGATGAGCGATACAGAAAAAAAAGAGAGTTAGACAGAAAGAAATGGCAGGCAGCCGACTCAGACAATGACAACACGTTAACCAAAAATGAATTTTTGGCATATCTTCATCCCAGTGAATACCAACGCATGCACGAAGTTGCTGCAGATGAAGTGTTAAAAGGCATCGACGAAGATGAAGATGGGTTTGTTTCACTTGGGGAGTACATTGGTAAGCACGTTGAAACTTGAAATTCAGTATTTTAAGATGATATTATAACATACTGAACCAGCGAGTTTTCAATTTACAGGTAGTACAGGTTGTGTTTACGCAACAATATAGCGCTACAGACTTAATGTCAACAACCTGGGACAGCCTAACCCTAATCAGTAAGAAGCATGGAAACGAATCGATAATCAACAATGTGATTGGTTACTTATAGCCAATCAGAAAACTCGTTCATATAAGGCAGGTCTTTACTGAACATCCATGCTGCTGACATGTCGTTGACAACCCGTAACAAGCTAGGTTGATGACTCCATTACCATATGCTACAACTAACAAGTTGTTAACAGACCTATGCTTACAAGGTTGTAGCAGCTTGTTGAATGAACAGCATTATTGTTACAACCTGTTAACAACATTGCTACCAGCCTGTTGCGAACACATCCTGTAAGATTTTTACAGGTGGCGTGTGCTGTTAGGGCGCTGCCTTTCACCAATAGTTAAGCCCAGTTGGACGGGGTTATATAGTACTTGGATGGGTGACCGTCTGGGAATAGCCCCGTTCTCGAACTTGAATTTCATGAGAGTAGAGTTTAGTTGGTCTCTCCTGTGCTTCGAGGGTTTTCCGCAGGGTTCTGCGGTCTTCCTCCCTCCATAAAATCAACACTTAGGTCTTAGCTTATGTCGTGCAATTTTAACATGAGCCTGTGGCTCGGATGATTGGGCAATCGACCACATCCTGTGCTTACGACGTTAAATAAATCAAAAAATCATTGTTGTTAACCACTTCTTTTTATGAAGGAGAATAGTGTGTTTAGTTTAGTACTATAACCAATTTCCAACATTTTTTTGACAACTGAAATATGTTAACCTGTAGGAGACGAACACGTCGATGGCAAAAAAACAAACAGTGAGCCTCCAAAGTGGCTTGAAAGCGAGAAGAAGCTTTTTAGGGCCGAGCGAGATAAGGATGGCGACGGAAAATTAAATCGGGTAAGATGCATGTCAAATAAAAGTAGCGTGCAATCGAAGTATATTAATATAAGTTTAAAGGTTAGATATGCTGCCGAAACAGAGAACGTAGGAGTCTAACGTTTCGAACGAAGGGCAGAAAGTCTCATTAATTTAGACGCATATAAAAGAATATTTAAAGTGAATAACTTGATGAAAGTGGTCTATACTGATTTGATTTGATTTTCTATTTCAACTTAAGGAGGAAGTGGAGGCATGGCTTTTTCCAGCTAATTACGATCCTCTGGATGCTGAGACACACCACTTGATTTATGAAGCTGATAGCAACAAGGTGCAGTATATTAATTGACATATACTCATCTTATCTTACTTCAGTAGCGGATCCAGGGGGGTTATGGGGGTTGCAACCCCCCGGCATATTATATATGTATTCTTTGGACGGTATATTATTGCGACCAGCGAGCGAGCTGGTAGACTTTCTCAAAGTCCTTTTCAAACATTTTTGACCTCTAGCGAGCTGGGAGCATCCTAATCTCAGGGAAGAAAGAAAGTATTGGCCGCTGGATGCGTTTTCACACACCCCCTTGCGGGCTCGTATAGCCATATATGGGCAATATTGCCGTATTTGGAAAACCGCATGGAAAGGTCAGCTTCAGCGTCTTGCGAGTGGAAAATATAACGATATTTTTAGTATCATTTCAGATTTGAACATCAGAGGAAAACACGGCTTATCTATAGAAACACATTCATTGAAACATAAAATAATGCATTTATACAAACATACCCATAAACATACGTACCCTGGTTGCACTTTTAACCTGTGGTTATCCTAGTATTATATATAATATATAAATTGTGTTTAGTGTATAATATAGCGTATAAAAATCACTATTTCTGATCCTAATATTGTCCCCAAAATGCAGGAAATAGCATTTCAGGGTATCAGAAATCAAAAAATTTCCGGGGGAGCATACCCCCGGACCCACTAGAGGTGCCAACCCCCTCTTTCAAAAAATTCTGGATCCGCCCCTGTACTTCACTTGCAACTTTTTCTAATCTGATTTAGCTAGCATATATAGTCGAGGAGGAGAAGCGAGAAAAAGTCGACCACGTAGCACCCCCACTACACAATAGTTTTGACTCCAGATTATAATAGGCTGATACCCCCATAGAACATTGCTAGGTCAGTCGTACTCACAAATTGTGGAGTCAGTGGCCTGCTACATAGAGGGGGTGGGTGGTCCTTTAGTTGACAGACTTAAGTGCACATGCCACATGAAACGAAAATTACGTTTGTCTTATTTGAAAGAACACTTAAAATGATAGAATAACATATTTTGCCGTTTTTCGTTTCCTTTCTTCGTTGTTGAGATATTTCAGTTTGTTTGAAATGTAAATTAAACAACTTGACGTCACATGTGTGCATAATGAGTTATCAGAGAACGTTATATATCTTTGTTATTATCAAACATAATCACTTGAAAATTCTACATGTTTGGCGTTGTGAGAGAAACACACGCACATACTTCCTTCGAATTAAGTTTGGCTTGATAATAGCAAAGATATATATATATATAACCTTCTCTGATAACTCATTATGCACATGTGACGTCAAGTTGTTTAATTTACATTTCAACGTTTCATAGCTAGGCACTTTAACACCGATTATTAAATTAATGACCGTTCCGTTATTAATGTTTACATCTATGCATTCTTAAAATACAGGACAAGGTACTAACAAAGCAAGAAATCCTAAATAAACAAGAGATATTTGTTGGTAGTCGAGCAACTAATTTTGGAGAAACATTAAGCCGTCCAGTGGATGAACTCTAACGTGTTTTATGTATTGTAAACAGCTAAGAGAATTTTATGAATTATTTTCATATATTTAAGAACAAATACCATTGAATGTGTTATGGTCAATTGTATAAATTTAAATTTAGGCCGCCCCAGGGCAGGCGCGGACTGGACTTATAAAATATTTACTGGGAAATGGCCACTGGAGGGGCCCACCATAATAATTATAAAATGCATTTCTACGTTGAGTGCGTGGGGCATCTTGGCCAGCGGTCAAACAATGGCGTACTTAACAAATAGATGACGATGACCAACCTCGTACCCAGGGCCATTTGTAGGGAACTGGGCCAAGATGGCGGGAACAAATGGCCCTGGTGGAGGCCAGGCTATCTCAGCCTCTGATTGGTCAAGAGCTTATGGCGTAAATCAGACGTTTGATTTTGTTTTGTTTTTTTAAAAATTGTATTTTGACCTTGTCGGTTGTTCTTGCACACGGTACGGGAAATTAGATTTTAACCATGCAATAATTAGGTGTAATTAGGTATAATTACTGTGTAAAGAACTGATTTCTAGTTAATAAAATGCGCAATATACTGCGCATTTTGAGCTAGCCTCCACCAGGGCCATTTGTTCCCGCCATTTTGTTTTATTCGTCATCTTGGCCCAGTTCCCTACAAATGGCCCTGGGTACGAGGTTGATAGATGGCATTTTTCCGTGTGTGTGTACTGTAATAACGCACAGATGATGTCACAGCGTGCGTCTCGTGGTGTGACTGTTGTTCTTTACGCGCTGTGACGTCTTCTGTGCGTTATTACAGTACACACGCACGGAAAAATGTCATCTATTTGTTTTATACATCAAATTTTATTATTTCAATAAGAAATGTTTGATATTTTTGAATCGTCGAACCGGCAGGGCTATTGAAAAGGAGATAACATTTCAATTCAGGTTTAATTACGTCATAAGTGATCTGTACAAATAAAGCAATCTGATTGGGCAACAGAAGAAATAAGGCTGTCCTGATTGGTTAATTTTTTAGCTTCCGATTATGTCACGTATAATTTATGCAAATCATGATCATGACAAATTGAAAGTTTATTCAAACTTCGTGTCTTCGTCGGCATTTCTAGCCAAAATATTTATCGTTGAACAAACAGATTAGTTCTTCTGGACGGGATCTTGCTGTCCCATGTATATTTGGACGCTTCTTATGCTGCAAATTCAGCTGGGAAAGCATTTATCGTTGGAGAAGGCCGTGAAGCACGCGTACTAAACCAGCGAAATTATATGTTCTGTGTTTGGAAATCTTGTTGACAATGGCTGATATCTCCTGGATTTGTATGGCTGAACAGTATTTCCATGAAGAGGAATGGAAATTGTATCAGAAAATTTCTGAAGCTGTGGAGTAGATATAGCGTTGTGCGCCGGAGACGAAGGTATTAAATGACCGTATTTATGTCGATAATTTTAATATGTCTGTGTCGTCGGACAACGTCTTGATGGCCGTGTCTCTCATCACTGAGTGATATGTGTAATCCTCAGACAGTTGAATTGTACTTTATTTTGTACCAAGTTGCATCTTCAAACGTGTAATTTGATCAAATTTTTATAAAACAAAATATTTTTGCGACTTCGTTACTTCACCTGTGCATGTGTACTTTAATAACGCATAGTTCTTAGCCAATCAGATTGTTTGTTTTTCTTAGGTTGTTGTATAATTCATGTTAACACCACATAACAGTTAATAGACATGTTACATACCAGTGATTATATTAGTGGGCCTGCCACTTACTCAGGATTGAAATGTTTTGGAGTCGGGGTCAATACTCGGGCAGCCATCTCCAAAGCCGAGGAACTTGTACTCAGATACCTGAGAAAGCGTGGGGCCCAAGAAACTACGGGGCCCTAACGTCATGGTCAGGGGCCTTGTGATGAATGACAAATTGGACTGGAAAACATTTAAACACATCCATTGAATAAAGAACTGACTCTACAACATGTGACCTCATAAGGGCCACCAAATTGATATTTTGCCCTCCTTTTGCAAAATCAACACCATAGTTTCCCCAGTTTATTCTAGCATCCCTATACAAGATGAAGATACAAACACGAACAAGCTCCATCGGTGTGGCCCGTGCGGGCCATTAGGTTATCAGTATCTACCTCTAACCATAGTTAATAGAAAATATACATGGTTTGGAAACTCAACAGAATTGTTTTATGTTTGTGTTCAGGTTTATGGAATTTTTTGCACTTTCAAGGTTACTGAACATATTGTGTTTTCTGTATAATGAAGCAATCATCCAATAGCAACGTTTGGGTTCAATCACTCAACCGTACTGTTTAAATATTAATAAACCTAAAACAAAGGATTTGGCACCTTCATGTACCTTTCAACATGAATTGAAGCTTGATTGTTAACCGCTTTGAAGTTTGCCGGGTTTCCAAACCATGTATATTTTCTATTAACTATGCTCTAATCCTAAAGCTTAACTTAATTACTCGGGCTACCTCAGGTAGACGAGTCTAGGTTTCACGATTATTTTTATTTTTTTGCGTCGCGTTATTGGTCCGCCGCATGGCCGCTGGTGATATTGACCAATAAGCTTTGCGAAACTGAGGCATGTGACTATATCTATGCATGTGACCACTGACCAGTGCATGACTGCAATTGCATGTGCCTTCTTTCTTTTCGACTGACTGAGTGAGTGAGTGCCCTTTCTCGTCTCGGATGTGTTTTGTGTGTTATGTTCACAGACATAGTTATTGGGCAGTAATATCGCTGGCAAGTATCTTGATATTATTATATACGCTTACAATCGCACACGCCGTTCATTAAGTGAACTTGCAGGTGACACTTTCTAGGTAAACATGAAGCTGTGTAATATTAAAGGCGAAGAGACTTCACATATTGAACGCTGTACATGTGTGGAAATAATACTTTCTTTCTTTGTTTTCCTGATGTCTGATCACCCGTCTCGGATGTGTTCTGTGTGTTCACAGACATAGTTATTGGTCAGTAATGTCGCTGGCAAGTATCTTGATATTATATACACTTACAACGCACACGCCATTTATAGTTGTGTTGATATTTAATACCTGAAGAGACTCGACATATGAACGCTGTGTATATGTGTGGAAATACGTTAATAAATACAGGCAATCGTGTTTTGTTATTGCAAATTGTGTTTTCTATCGGAGAATTGGATTGTGTTTTGACTTTTGTCTGTGACCAATGTGTTTAATAGACTTTAGATCTTAGCACTGCATGTGACATCACCTACTATATATAGCAGTGTGATTTTGCAGTAGCCTGAGTGAACGCCTGGCCAGGCGTCTTGTTAAATAAAAGATTGCACTTGGTTGCCTGGCTCTCGTGCAGCAGAACTGTATATTCGATAGAAGATCTTCGTAACAATTAGAATTGATGGTACCGAAAAAGATGGTGACGGTACATTTTAATCAAAATGCTATGAAATGCTTTGCAATCTCAAATCAGTTCAAATAGGCAGCAACTGAACATTGTTTATCATGCCAACATGAATTAAGTAAGCATGAACTTCACTTCTACCACACTTGATCGTTTTTTCACCTAATTTTCTGATAATTCTGTTCTGCAAGAAACAATATTTACTATGCGCAAAGGATTGTGGATAAATGTACAAGTCGCCATCTGTTTCGGACACTGATCTCAAATAGTATATTATTTGAGATCAGTGGTTTCGGAGGAATTGTCCATGGAATTGTCTGCGATAAAGCTGGACAAGAGAACCGCAGGCTCTAGGATTTCCAAGCATGAACCCATCCTCGTACCCAGGGTCTTACCTCCGCTCCCCCGCCCCCGCCCACCGCTGCGGAAAGACCCTGGTTAAAGCTGGTCACGTGGCTCCCAGAATCTGGGTGCTAACAAACTTTTCTTGTCAGGGTCGGGTGGTTATTTTGAAAATTGTCGCAGTACCTTGGGGGCAAGAATAAAATATCGAGGAAAGCTCATTGCGAAAATTAAACACTCCATGGATCGGAGAACAATTGCAATCTGGTATTAGTGAAGGAACAATTCTGAACTTCGACCGAAAGTCTTCCGTCGTTCAATCCGACGAGCAGCAAATTTAAAGAGATTTTATTCTTCGAACGCATTTCTACAGTCATCAGTGATCTGATAAATTATAGCCGCCTGAAGATGGAACAGAGAGTTTCAAATTTTACTGTACGTGGGTTTAAATTTCCTCACTATCAAGACTATGCGAAATTCACAAAGTATATTGGTTAACAATCGCTTGAACCTCCATTCGAAAGAAAGTGGAAATTATCTCACTGCATCTCTTGCAACGGCCAACACTCGCTGAGAATACATATACAGATTCAATTAACACCTTTTGCTTGCAGCTGTCAACAAAGCTTTAGATTCTTATTCTGTGCTTTAGAAATTCCAAGAGGTTAGTTGTTCATTACATTTACTATTCTAAATCGCATCAATGCAACAGTTTCGTGCCGTTTCGTGCAGCGGCGGGTGTATAAAGTAGCCCGCTGTAGCCGGCACTTATATTTCAATTGTATTGCTGATTTTAAAAACGCTAACCCTTTAATAACATTCATCACAAAAGGAGCCACATGCAAGTTCATGTTATCAACTGTTATTTGTTAGCCTCAGTTTTATTAAAGTTGTCTATCAGTATTCAGTATCGCGTTTTACTTACTCGTACGTGTTAACATTTTACAGTATTATTATATCGCTCGCTGCATGAACGTTGTTGCTTGTTCAATGTTTTTCTTGTCACTCATGTCTGTATTAATACTACCATTTGCGATCAACCGTTAGGCGTGAGAGTTAAAACGCGTTTGTTTACGTTTCAAACGTGCACGTTTAACTGGAAAATTTTACGTTTCAACAATACCCCAATCAATCAACCTGTCAAAAAATGGCGTGTGATTCATCAAGCTATTGTTAAAACGTCAAAATTTTCCAGTTAAACTTGCACGTTTGAAACGTAAACAAACGCGTTTTAACTCTCACGCCTAACGGTTGATCGCAAATGGTAGTAATACAAACAGAACTTACCACTCAACCAGCGCGAATGTTACCGTTCTATGTTTCCTAAATTATGGAAAATACTTCGTTATGAACGTTAAATTTCGAAAGATCCAAATTATTGCATGACCACCGTTCAACTAGTATATTTTAGTAAATATGTTTATATTTCGCTTCAGTCAACATCGTTCTTGAGACTTTATAAACAGCTCAGGCACATTTGTATTACCTTTAAATATTACTTTGCTCCTGTATTCCTTCAGAGCTTACTGATACTGTCTACTCTTTGTTTTTTAGGCAAACATTTCGTACAAACAACGCGCAACGAAACGCTTGAAAACATTGACAGTTGGCACAATATTAAAAACAACAAAGGCGAAGCGGCGGGACACAAATGACAAATCACACACAAAACGGCTAACGAAAAATTGACGGTGTATGAAGGCGCTAATAAACTGAAGAGATTTACGTCTTATTTTACTATTCCAAAGAGCCAATCGAGACTTTTAAGCGGCCTTCAAGTTCAGGACGGCGAATTCTGTTTCTACATGTACACACGGTTTTACAGTATCGCATAACACTGAGGAAACCGACGTGAATAAACATCGATTTAGGCATGCAGTCTGGCTTTCTTGAGAATTATTAACGCACACCTTGTCTTGTCACAATAAAATAATCACATAAAAACATTGTCTTTGTGTGATTCAGTTTAGCCACGTTTCTAAATATCCCACCCCCAGTAAGTTATATTTTTGCCCTCGAAACACGTGACCAGCCTAAACCAGGGTCTTTCCGCAGCGGTGGGCGGGGGCGGGGGAGCGGAGGTAAGACCCTGGGTACGAGGATGGCATGAACCTCGATCACAATGGCGCTCGTAATGGAGTCCAATGCTAAAGCTTATAGTACACTGAACAAACCCCAATATGACAAGGGATGCGAGTTTGTTCGTTCCCTAAGTCTCTCTGCAGGCGACAAAGTGTTAGACATGGGTTGTGGGACAGGAGAGTTGTCAAAATTCATCGCAGATATCGTTGGCCTTGACGGAGAAGTTGTAGGAGTCGATCCTGACGAAGCCAGAGTGAAACTCGCTCAAGAAAAGTTCAAAGATGTACCGAATATCAAGTTCGTTGTCGGAGGCAGTGTCACTGGATTTCCTCACGACAACGAACAGTACTACGACGTTCATTTTAGCAGTTATGTAATCGCTTGGGTCATTGGCGAGGAAAAGAAGCTTTACTTGAAGAAAGCATATGAATGTTTGAAACCAGGAGGACTTCTTGCTATTCAGGGTCCGATGAAGCTAGGTGTAAAAGGAGATTCCGAACTTCCCATCGAAATCCTAACCAAAGAAGAATTCACACAGCTCTTTGAAAATGTTGGTTTGTTTACCGAGTTCACAATAGAGGAGAATGTTGTGCCAGGCCCTGTCGCCCAATTTGCTTCTATGGATGAATTCCGATCTTGGTTTAAGGCATCATGTCACCTCGATTTTGAAACAATGGACCCTGCCTTTGTGAAGGATTTCCTTGAGAAATTAATTGAAATAAAGGACGATGGAACAGTTACAATAAAGTTGAAGGCAATGTGGATAACTGGAAATAAATAGGTTAATTTTAATCCAAAAACGTGACAAATGATGAAATGACGAATAATAATGTGTTTTAACTTGAAACCTGATAGCTAATGCAACATGACACACCTGTTTTTCGTCGACATGTTCTGCCGTCATATGTCGGCTAGGGACTTTAATGCTAGCACGACGAATGGCGGTTAAAAAGCAAGATAAGTTTTACAATTTAAAGAAGTCACGGTTAACTAACCCCCCGTTCAGGCTAGGTGCCCGTGTGAACACGACTTTTTCGCGGTGCCCATGGGAACCGAGCGTAGAGCGCTTCGTCTCTGAAGAAGGGAGTCAAACGGAGTTTAGGGACCTAATTAAAGGGACGTATAGCCAGGATTTTGAAAGGGGGGAGCCGAAATGAAAATATATATTTTTGGGGGTCCGGGGGACACGCTCCCCTGGAAAATTTTGAAGTCGAGAGTCGCTGAAATGCCATTTCCTGGCTTTTGGAGGAAGATTTTACAGACTCTAAAGGTTAAAAAACGCAGTATATAAATACTCAAACTCACGCAAACGTCATATAGATACTCAAAATGCATTCACTCAGTAGATTGAGTACACTGTTTACCGTTTATTTCCTGACATAATTTATTATTGAGTCGGTTTTCTTTGTTCTTCCGAGTGGCTTTATATCCCATCAAGCCCCTTGAATAATAATTAGAAACGAAATGAAGAAAAAAACAAGGAAAATCTTTGTCCAAGGTGGAAAAAAAAAGACAAAACTTTGTTGGAAAACCTCCTCAATAATAAATTAAGTCAGTGCGCGTCCTCGGGTCTTTATATAGCATACATCCCTCGTTCTCGGGATTTATCTATTACTTAAAAAACTCATTAATAATTCATGAGGAAAACACAAAGAAAAATCATAACCGTATCGTGGTTTTATATCTGATAAAATTTTCTCCTGATTTACATAAACTTTAGCTTTGATTTTCTCGCCTTAGACAACGTTATTTTTCAAAATTACTACGCCAACGACAGGGGCGGATTTAGCGTTAGTCAAATAAGTCATAGTAGTCATACGACTAAGGTATAAAAAAATCCGAAAGAAAAAATAATTATCGCAGCGTGGGATATGATCTTGCTGTATACACTCAAGGGCTGACGAATCCAGCCTTTCTGATCGCTGCTTGGCCACTGAGGTTCAATTCGAAGTCCCACGTTAGAGTAGAAAGAATTTAAACAGCAATGTCTTGTAGTATTTACGATACTGTTCAGTCTGCGTTTGCGGGGAACGATAAAAAATGTCTACAAGAAATTTATGCTGATCTGATGAAGCGAATCGACGCTTCGCCGAAGAATATGATAATCTCGATGGAATTTACCCAAATTAGCATATTTTTGCGGTCAAAAGGTTATTAATATCTAAATCATATAAATGCATTATAAAAGCAGCATTATATCAATTAATATCAGCTAAAGATTTCGACTTAGGTATCGATTATTCTATATATTTATTCACCGAAGTGACCGAACAAAATAAGTGGCATTGTATATTTGTATTTAGTCTATTTTGTTAGGCTATCAATAGACCGACAGCTGGTCTGGTGTAAATGTGTAATACGATGCCAGGCTGCCAAAATTGCCTTTGGCTTTGCAGGAGAAAATGCTTTAACTGATGGGCATATTGAGTCATTGACTAGTGTCATAAATATATATTATCTATTATTCTATATATTTATTCACCGAACTAAATATGTGGCATTGTATTTTATAGTCTATTTTGTTGCTAATGTTAGGCTATCAATTGAGCGGACAGCATGATGTGGTGTAATACGATCATGTGGGGGGGGGGGCGTTATTATGATGAACATACAACCCCCCCAAAAAAAATCCCCCCCTGAGTGTTGACAACTAAAATTTTGACTAACGTATGAAAATTCCTGGATCCGCCCCTGGCCAACGAACTTACCAAATGGTGATCGTTTTTTAAGCCATTCAAAACACTCGCAGAACGTGTTTTAAATAGTACATAAATCTATGATAATTCATATTGCATCAGTTTTGAACTTACATGTCTGTCGTTTTATATCTAAAAGGCGGGGGGGGGGGCTCCCCTGGCTACGAGGCTGCAGACGACTTTATTGACATGGCGTACGGGTTTTAATTTCTTCACATAATTTCATATTATTGGGTTATACTTTCACGTGCATGCATGCATGTCATTAAGGCTTTTCCAATTAGGCCCATTTCCACTCAGGAAAATTTTCTTTGGACAGAAAATTTTGCTTTGTTTTCAACTCATTAGTTTCGCCCGAGAGCTTACAAGACAAAGAAATATTGTCTGTCCTGAGAGGAAATGGGCCTTAAGGGCCGTCGGCATGGCTGCGGCAAGGGGCGATGGTCCAATCATAGGCAGTGTTGAATTAGCCAGCAATAAAAAGCTGTATGCGATTGGACCATTGCCTATTCCGCAGACAGGCTTTATGAGCTAGTGTCCTTTCATGCATACGCTGCCGCCAAGCTACCAAACGAGATTACAGAATGGATTCGGATGCTAAAGCTTATAGTATACTGAACAAACCCCAATATGACATGGGATGCGAGTTTATTCGTTCCCTAAGTCTCTCTGCAGGCGACAAAGTGTTAGACATGGGTTGTGGTACAGGAGAGTTGTCAAAATTCATCGCAGATATCGTTGGTCTTGACGGAGAAGTTGTAGGAGTCGATCCTGACGAAGCCAGAGTGAAACTCGCTCAAGAAAAGTTCAAAGATGTGCCGAATATCAAGTTCGTTGTCGGAAGCAGTGTCACTGGATTTCCTCACGACAACGAACAGTACTACGACGTTCATTTTAGCAGTGGTGTAATCGCTTGGGTCATTGGCGAGGAAAAGAAGATCTACTTGAAGAAAGCATATGAATGTTTGAAACCAGGAGGACTTCTTGCTATTCAGGGTCCGATGAAGCTAGGTGTAAAAGGAGATTCCGAACTTCCCATCGAAATCCTAACCAAAGAAGAATTCACACAGCTCTTTGAAAATGTTGGTTTGTTTACCGAGTTCACAATAGAGGAGAATGTTGTGCCAGACCCTGTCGCCCAATTTGCTTCTATGGATGAATTTCGATCTTGGTTTAAGGCATCATCTCACCTCGATTTTGAAACAATGGAGCCTGCCTTTGTGAAGGATTTCCTTGAGAAATTAATTGAAATAAAGGACGATGGAACAGTTACAATAAAGTTGAAGGCAATGTGGATAACTGGAAATAAATAGGTTAATTTTAATCCAAAAACGTGACAAATGATTAACTGATTAACTGATGAATAATAAAAAAATGTGTTCATTTATTCTTTACTTAATTAACTTGAAACCTGATAGCTAATGCAACATGACACACCTGTATGTTTTTCGTCGACATGTTCTGCCGAGCACGACGAACGGCGGTTAAAAAGCAAGATAAGTTTTACAATTTAAAGAAGTCACGGTTAACTAACCCCCCGTTCAGGCTAGGTGCCCGTGTGAACACGACTTTTTCGCGGTGCCCATGGCAAGGCTTTACATTAACTTTTGAGGCAACTATAGCAAACATGTGCCAGTAGGTTTTATTTTCACTAGCAAATGTTCGAAAGTCACTGGCAAAATTTAAAATCCCTATGTAACCATAGAAACCATAGTATACACTGTATACATAAGTATACAAAAGTATACACTGTTTACAGTTTATTTCCTGGCATAATTCATATTGCATCAGTTTTGAAGTTTCATGTCTGTTGTTTTATATCTAAAATGGGGGGGGGGGGGGGGGCTCCCCAGGCTACGTCCCTGATCGAGTTATTACTTTAGGAAGCTGAAGGTTGCAGATGACTTCATCAGCATCGGCATGGCATATGGGTTTTAATTTCTTCACATTAATCTTTTTAAAACCCGTTATAAATAGAATAATTTCATATTATTGGGTTATACTCTCACGTGCATGCATTCATGCATGTCATTACTGTCGTGGCAATAGAAGCGCTCCTAAAATATTTTCGCAATTCAGTTGCTATGTTTGACCAATACATTTGATAACAAAAGGTACGCTATGGCGTACATGTATCTGCACCAAAATTAGCCTAAGGCCTGTTTACAAGGGGGTAGGGTTACCCTAGCACCCGGGTTACCCTTGCACCCTAGCCTGCAGGCGTTTCAGTAGGGGGTGGGGGCGAAAAAACGGGAGAGGGCGAAGCGGAGGGGAGGAAACGCCTGCCGCCATGCTATTCAAAAAAAAACTCCACCCCCTTTTCTCAATTATGACATGAACCAATCACGTACGAGAAATATCATATGAAAAATGTTTACTTCCTGTCAACTGATTTCATGTTGCAACTTGCGACTTGCGAGTATAGAATACTTGTATAGAATATAGATAGCGAAACTCTTTACAGAATAATTCAGAGAATGTCGTAATGTTTGCTGACATCTGTGTGATCTTGTGTGATCTAGAATTCAGACCTAATTAGAACGGGTTTGCGACAACAAATTAACTCGTTGAACAGAATGCAGCCGAGGGAAATATATAAAACCACACGGAATATGACGGAATTTAATAACACTGTAAGCAAGGAACCACATTTAAGAGCACTCCTAACACTTAACGTAATTTTGATTGAGTCACAACATATTACCAATCGAATCTATTAGATAAAAATCTATAAAATCGTTCGTGATTCGAAATTCATGTCTGTTTGGCGACGGCAAACCACAACACGGCTTTATATATATAAAATAAGCGAGGATTTTCCCACACCGACAAAACAACACCAAGCTACTATGGTTAATTAATGTAAAAGCACTAAGATATGTATTCAATTTGATGTAGTGCGCGTTTGACCCATGCATAAATGATAAATATAGTTTGACCATGCACGGTTTGATCCTGGCTATACAACGTCTTGAAGTAAACGAAGTTTGTCTTAAATGCAACAATAGTGCTATGTATGAAACATATTTACCTTGCGAATGGAGTATTTCTGTTTTAAAACAAACTACCAAGCGACAAGCGCGACTAAAATTAGGAATAAAACTTTATAGAGGAGCGTTCATTATCTTCGGTGTTGGCAGACAACAAGCTAAATGTCACTCTACAGCTTACCGGAAGAGAATTTTCAACATTAGCCAATGAGATCGCTGCGTTCGTGGACGAACGCATATTTTTTTTCTGAATAGCGTGGCGGCGGGCCGTTTCCTCAGCTCGCCTCGCCCCTCCCACTACCGAAACGCCTGCACTGCAGGCTAGTACATTGCTTGATAAAAATTATTGCTAACTTCCTGTTTTGAATTTGATTGGTTTCTGGTTTTTAAACAACCAATAAGAAAGGATTATTTGCCAAACACCAATCAAATTCAAAACAGAATTCAAAACAGGAAGTTGTCAACGAATCTTATCAAATGAATTGTTCAACTTGAGCAATACTACTTCAATCAGTAGAGCGAGACATAGACGATGTTTTTGTTTTCATCGCTTCCAAAGCGACAGTTTCGTTAAAGTGTTTATGAAACGAAAATTAAGTTTGTCTTATTTGAAAGTACTTTTGAAATGACAAAGTAACATCTTTTGCTGTTTTTTGTTTCCTTGCTTCGTTGTTGAGATATTTCAGTTTGTTTTATATGTGAAACTAACCAGTGACATCACAACGTGCATAATGACTTACTGGGAAAGGTGATATATCTTTGCTATTATCAAACGGAATCACTTCAAAGCAATTATGTGTGCGTTTTTCCCTTACAACAACAGAAATATACATTTTCAACTGATTCCGTTTAGTAATAGCAAAGATATATAGTCTTTCCCAGTAAGTCATTATGCACGTTGTGATGTCACTGGTTAGTTTCACATATAAAACAAACTGAAATATCTCAACAACGAAGCAAGGAAACGAAAAACAGCAAAAGATGTTACTTTGTCATTTCAAAAGTACTTTCAAATAAGACAAACTTAATTTTCGTTTCATAAGCTCTTTAACCGCAGATCAATTTCAAAGCAATCACGAGGTGTATTATGTACCACGTGGTAGCTTGTTTACGAGTTAACAATTGGATATTTATCACGTGGTACATGATAATACACCTCGTGATTGCTTTAATATTGATCCGCGGTCAATAAAACTGACACTTCAGAAGCGATAAAAATATCATCCATGCATGTCTCCCCCTACTGATTTGAATAGTATATTGCAGCAATATTTTAGGAACGCTTCTATTGCCACGACAGTAAGGCTTTTCTAATGAGCTAGTGTCCTTTCATGGATACGCTGCCGCCAAGCTACCAAACGAGATTACAGAATGGAGTCGAATGCTCAAGCTTATAGTACACTGAACAAACCCCAATATGACATGGGATGCGTGTTTATTCGTTCCCTAAGTCTCTCTGCAGGCGACAAAGTGTTAGACATGGGTTGTGGTACAGGAGAGTTGTCAAAATACATCGCAGATATCGTTGGTCTTGACGGAGAAGTTGTAGGAGTTGATCCTGACGAAGCCAGAGTGAAACTCGCTCAAGAAAAGTTCAAAGATGTACCGAATATCAAGTTCGTTGTCGGAAGCAGTGTCATCGGATTTCCACACGACAACGAACAGTACTACGACGTTCATTTTAGCAGTGGTGTAATACACTGGGTCATTGGCGAGGAAAAGAAGATCTACTTGAAGAAAGCATATCAATGTTTAAAACCAGGAGGACTTCTTGCCATTCAGACTGTGATGAAGCTAGATATAAAGGAAGATCCCAGCAAAGTTTCCGTCGAAATCCTAACCAAAGAAGAATTCACACAGCTCTTTGAAAATGTTGGTTTGTTTACCGAGTTCACAATAGAGGAGAATGTTGTGCCTGGCCCTGTCGCCCAATTTGCTTCTATGGATGAATTTCGATCTTGGTTTAAGGCATCATCTCATCTCGATTTTGAAACAATGGAGCCTGCCTTTGTGAAGGATTTCCTTGAGAAATTAATTGAAATAAAGGACGATGGAACAGTTACAATAAAGTTGAAGGCAATGTGGATAACTGGAAATAAATAGGTTAATTTTAATCCAAAAACGTGACAAATGATTAAGTGATTAACTGATGAATAATAAAAAAATGTGTTCATTTATTCTTTACTTAATTAACTTGAAACCTGATAGCTAATGCAACATGACACACCTGTTTTTCGTCGACATGTTCTGCCGTCATATGTCGGTTAGGGACTTTAATGCTAGCACGACGAATGGCGGTTAAAAAGCAAGATAAGTTTTACAATTTAAAGAAGTCACGGTTAACTAACCCCCTGTTCAGGCTAGGTGTCCGTCCTAACTATATTTCGATCTTTGTGAAACACGTCACTGCCAAGAAGACTCCAGATTTCACGGAAGACCGCTCCCCGAGTACCAGAGACACATATCAGTCCTGATTGATCTAAGAGAAAAACTGTTCCTCAGATTGACGAAAATACCGAGTCAAACCGACTCAAACGTGGTCAAACTGAGACTTTCGGACGGGATCGAGTTTAGGGACCTAATTATGCACCTATCATTTGTTTCCCCCACCCCTGGGGGGCCGGGCACCCAGGGGGGTTTACCACAAATCAGGACCCGGGGGATGGTATATTGACAAGAATCAATAGCCTGGGGGTGGGGTGATTTGATCATGCCTGGTGTCCTTTCGTTCATTTTACGTTCGCACATCACCACAAATTATCGGATTGTGCAGATGTTTTTAAAGGTAGTACAATTAAATTTATATTATATACACTTTTATATTCAAACGTATTTTTGCCAGGCTATTAAAGAAAGAGATATTAAAAGATGTGCACATTTAACATTCAAAATATTATGATTGTTAATTTTATTCGTATATGCCAAATGTTCCAGTTTGATATATTATTGGGTTATACTTTCACGTGCATGCATGCATGTCAATTAAGGCTTTTCTAATTAGGCCCATTTTCACTCAGGAAAATTTTCTTTGGACAGAAAATTTTGCTTTGTTTTCAACTCATTAGTTTCGATTCGCCTGTAGCTTACAAGACAAAGAAATATTGTCTGTCCTGAGAAAATTTTCCTGAGGGCCGGAAATGGGCCTTAAGGGCCGACTTTATGAGCTAGTGTCCTTTCATGCATACGTTGCCGCCAAGCTACCAAACGCGATTACAGAATGGAGTCCAATGCTCAAGCTTATAGTACACTGAACAAACCCCAATATGACATGGGATGCGAGTTTGTTCGTTCCCTAAGTCTCTCTGCAGGCGACAAAGTGTTAGACATGGGTTGTGGGACAGGAGAGTTGTCAAAATTCATCGCAGATATCGTTGGTCTTGACGGAGAGGTTGTAGGAGTCGATCCTGACGAAGCCAGAGTGAAACTCGCTCAAGAAAAGTTCAAAGATGTACCGAATATCAAGTTCGTTGTCGGAAGCAGTGTCATCGGATTTCCTCACGACAACGAACACTACTACGACGTTCATTTTAGCAGTAATGCATTCCATTGGATCATTGGCGACGAAAAGAAGATCTACTTGAAGAAAGCATATCAATGTTTAATACCAGGAGGACTTCTTGCCATTCTGACTGTGATGAAGCCAGATATAAAGGAAGATCCCAAAGTTCCCATCGAATTCCTAACCAAAGGAGAATACACACAGCTCTTTGAAAATGTTGGTTTGTTTCCCGAGTTCATAATAACGGAGAATGTTTTGCATATCGCAAAATTTGCTTCTTTCGATGAATTCCAATCTTGGGTAAAGGCAACAACTCACTGCTCTCTTGAAACACTGGACCCTGTCTCGGTGAAAGGACTTCTGGAAAAAGTAACTGAAACACAAGACGATGGAACATATACATTTAAGTTAGAGGCAATATGGATAACTGGAAATAAATAGATTAATTTTTTCACGGCTTAGTTACTATATACCAGCTATATAGGCAATGTAAAACTTTACCTCCAACTCTATTGTAGTATTGTATTATTAAATCACTTGAACTGCAAGCGTATGGTAACTAGAGGTTCATCTTTATGATCTGAACTATATGAAATATCCTAAGTTCTCGGCATCAGAGAAAATGTAAGATTCTCTTCCCACACTGATCGCGTTTAACTTGCATTTACAGGCAAGAATAAGATTTGGAACTCTTTAAAGAAAGAAGCAATTTTATTTGGGTAATTAATTTTGGGCAATTTGACACCATAAAGCCGAAGCCGTGAAAGTAGACAAGTAATATATCATACACGAGGAGGAGTGTTTCATCTGGATATCCAAACACCGAGGCGAAACCGAGGTTTTTGAACAAACTTCGAGGTGTTTGGATATCCTGATGAACCACTCCTCCGATGTATGATATAGCCATCTCAAACAAATCAGTATTTTAAGAGAAAATCAAGATGAAAGTTTGCTTAATTTATGTAATTTCTTCCTCCGATATCCAAACCACAGACACGGTACTGATTTCCTTTGTGTTTTCTTCATGAATTATTAATGAGTTTGATATATATAAATATAACCCCATTACTGATAACGACTTGTTTGCGCCAGGTTTCTGGCAAATTCTGGTACTTTGGCCACTTATTAAAAACTAAATTTTCAACGTAATATCTCTTTACCCAATATTCCAGAAAACGTCTGTCGTTCTTGCAGTATAGACCGTTTTCACTCACGTGATCGGTGGCCCCATTGGGGTGGTGAAACAATACAAAATATTTGAATAAGAAAGAGCTAATTCCCATACCGTACACCAATATGGCCGCCATTTCATTGTTTTGGTACACCAATATGGCCGCCGTGACGTCAGATGAAAACTCTATCGCACTACACAGCATGACAACAAGGCGTTTTGTCTAAGACAAACAGCCGCGTACCGTGCCGCCATAACAGTGCAGTCACTGTTCAGCTGATGAAATCTTGTATTACAGCGTTTCTTCGATTGATTGCCAGCGATAAAGGTTTCGAATTAAGGTGGCTCCATACAGCTTCTTGAAAAATGGAAAATACAAGTTTGAGAGTCCAAAACACGCGCATAAACAATTCGGAAAATAATGAAACTAAATGTTATGTATAGTTAAACAGTCTGACAATCAAAAACTGTTTCAAAAACAATCATAGCAACAGTTGTTTCTATGGCAACAATGACGTTTCAAAATGGCTGCCAATTACCCTTCAAACTAATTTAATTCGAAAAAAACTTTGGTGACCTCCAAAAAATTCTGTAGAAGGAATAATATTTTTTTCGAAAAAATCATGTTTGGTAATTTTTAAAAAATTTGGATCTACAGAATTTTTTTTAAATCGGCCTATTGATTACTCGTACTTCATGAAAAGTTTTAATGAAAAAAAAATTGGGGGTCACCAAAGTATTTTTCGAATTAAATTAGTTTGAAGGGTAATTGGCAGCCATTTTGAAACGTCATTGCTGCCATAGCAACAACTGTTGCTATTTATTTGGTAACAGTTTTTGGTTGTCAGAATGTTTAACTATGCATAACATTTAGTTTTATTCTTTTTCCGAATTGTTTATACACGTGGTTTGGACTCTCAAACTTGTATTTTCCATTTTTCAAGAAATTGTGTGGAGCCACCTTAAGAAACGAATATTCCAGCTCACAGAAAACTGCTCCAAACGACAATTAAAAACGAATTTGACAAAAACCGAATGGATATACTTCTTGCTCTACGCTACGTGTTTCACCATGATTTTAACAAGGATAAATATGCATGGCCGCGCTCTCGCCCCAATGGTTTTTGCCAAAACCGGAAGCTGAATAACAAACTGAATTCAACCAATCAGAAGCGCTGAAGCGGGTAATTTAAAAAACCTGTCAGCTTTTTCAAGATATATGCATATGCGCTCGTGATTCTTCTCGGTTTGGGGCATATCGGCGAGCAGTGTGGACTTATGTCGCTCAAAAGCTTGAAAAATTCGCCCAAGTCTTGCTAGAAAACTAGACCCAAAGTGGTGACAAAACGGCTTCGAAGTTGAGAAGGTGTGTAAGTATATGCTTTGTAGTTGTTGCTTGCTTTTAATTGTTGATTTTATTCAGTTAATTTGACGGTCCCGTGGCGAATTCCTTCGGCTGCATGCTCAGCCCGAAATGCGAGATTTCTTCGGATTTACCATTTAGAAATAGGCCAGAAATCCTTCAAAATGAAACACAATTACAAGTACCAACATTTCCAACCGAAGTTGAGCGTGTCTCGGAGATTTTAGACGTTTTATTAGAGACGAAATTCACCAAAATTTCGGGCCACATTCTTGAAGCTGTCGGAAGACTTTTGGCAGTTCTTGTTCGCCCATTGTCCGAAGATTTAGCAAGTGCTAGACGTTTTTTAGCTTCATTCGGCGAATATAGACGTGTTTAGAAGATAGCCTTAGTGATTATTCGTCTTTTGTTAACGTTTTGAGGATTTATTTGTACAAATTCTGCTCGTTCGGCGATATATTCGGGTCGCGGAGAAGATGTCGGGATAAGCTTTGTATAGTGGTCCCGTAGGACGTTTAATGTATTTGACTTCTTCGAGAGAACTAAGCAACGTGTATAGAGGACATTTCTTAGCCATTATCTTTCCTCTTCTCGACGTTTTGAAGACCTTTTTGTACAACTTTTGGCAATTCGCTTTCTGGTTTTCAATAGTTCGTTGTCTACCGTACGTGTGCATGCCTTCGCTTATTAAAGTGGACTTCGGTGGCACGTTGTCTATTTATGCATTGAGACATATTCAGAATCAGACCTCCGATCTTCCTCTTTTAAAAGCTTTGAAGCCAGGAATTACATTATTTTTAGTTCGAGCAGCATTCTCGTTCGAAACCAAGGCAAATGAAGTCTTTAATGTTTGTACTGAACTATACCTCGCCATTGATAATTTGCCGTCGCATTTCATAGCAAGTCCTGAACAGTACAATTAATACGCACGTGGCCGGTCTTTCACACTTTGTTAAAATTCCACACCGAGTTCCGTTGCGAATTTTGAGGAAACTCTTCATGGAAAGAGAAGCAATTGAACCTTCAAGATGACAAGATCTTGCTGGCGTTGCCGGTATTTCCTGCTTTGGTTGAACTAGTCGTTCGTTCGCCGTTCATTGTCAGATTTTTGGATTCTATTTCGAAGTTTTCTGTCGATTCGATAATTTTCGTTGCACAGTTGCGTATAAATTCAACCAAGCACTGCGTAGCGTAACCATTCTTGAGGTGGGGTCGGGTGGGGCCGTGGGGGTTGGGGTACAGTGTGATCGGGTGGGGTGGGTTGTACCTCTATTGTCTTCTCGCATTACCAACCAATGCAATTTTACGATTAAATTAACCAACCAATTTCTTATCCATCAATTTATATTAACGAAAAATCGCGTTTTCCTCTACAAAATGTTTTTACCGCTCAGTTTTTGAAAAAGTGTGTGATTGACATTTGGGGGGGGGGGGGGGGGGGGGAAGGCCGATTTTGGGTTTGTGATATTTTTAAATAATTGTTAATTGGCTTTATAGGAATCTTGCCAAGAGTATTACAACTTGAGTACTTCATTGAACTAAAAGGATTTTGGAGTTAAGTTATTACCACTCAAGATAAGATCTACCTACCTACCAAGCAAGCAAGCCAGCAGATGTCCTGGGTCGAATGTTTCAGGCTTAAATTGTTTCCATGTTTAGGGCTTAATAAGCCAGGCCATAGTTTATTGGGGTGGGGTTGGGCTGGTTTATTTAGTAAGGTGAGGAAGTTTAAATCTAATAGTCATGCAGTCACATGCATGCGTAGTAAGAAGAAGTAATTAGTTGTGTAGTTCCCAATAGTACTCAACTCAAGCAGCCTGAAGCAAAACAAGATGGCGGCGAAAACAAGATGGCGGCAAAAACAAAATGGCGGCAAAAACAAGATGGCGGCAAAAACAAGATGGCGGCAAAAACAAAATGGCGGCAAAAACAAAATGGCGGCAAAAACAAGATGGCGGCAAAAACAAGATGGCGGCATAAACAAGATGGCGGGGATGGCGGCAAAAACAAGATAGCGTCGATAGCGGCAAAAACAAGATGGCGGCGAAAGCAAGATGGCGGCGAAAACAAAATGGCGGCAAAAACAAAATGGCGGCGAAAACAGTGTTTAACTGACCCATTGTTGCCTAGGATGTCTAAGGGCGTTCTCTTTTGGCAAGGAAAATCTCCTGGCAGTAGAATCGTCTGCCTTGCAGAGTAAAACAACAAAGGGACGTTTTTGCCTGGCTTCAGGCAAGGATGGGTCAACAACACTAAAGGGGTTAAGGGCGGTTAAGTAGAGGAGCACCTTTTCTAGATGGCCTTCTATGGCGTCCTAGACTGGTCTCCATGCACCCCAGCACCGTGTGAAGCGCACCACATAGCCTCTCCATGGTGAATGACCGTCCGTGCGTGGTGAAGATTAACCACATCCTACTGCGAGGTAACCCTGTTAACATCATCAAGAGATGGTGGAGCAGAACACGGCGGATCTAGAGGAGTAAACCTCGATAAAATAATCCTGCTATTCTAGATAACCATTACAGTTCTAGAGATAGATGAACAACCGTTACTTTCAACCGGAGTACGGTATATGCGTATTCTAAATTAAGAAGTTTTCTGTTGGGGTCTAAATGATTTAGAATGATAGACTTGGGATTTGCGGTTCCTATTCCTATCCTTACTGGTCCTTAGTCCTAGCTGTAATCATGATTGTTCTCTTGAGGGCAATGAAACCTATTCCTACCCACTACCTATAAATTACCTGGTACCCCACACGCTTATCTCACCTCTACTGTAGAAAGCAATACAATCTTTTATCCAATCTTTTATCCATATATGCCAAATGTTCCAGTTTGATAGATCATTGAGGAGTAGAATTTTTTTAAAAGACACAAAAGACCGTAAATTAATCGTCATTAAAACATTTTCTATCAGTTTAGGCTTCACTTGGTTTATGATTACTCAGATTTAGGTGGATTCAAATTACTACCAGATGACAGATGTAGATTTATTAAACCGAGGGATTGAAATTTGTATTGTGCAATTATTAAACTACAAAACTACGCGACTATTAAAGTGCAAAAAAGCAACACTCGAAAGTGTAATCAGATATTTTGATGCCAACGATGAACCGTAGAAACCTAGATAAAATTTGAAAACATGTGGGTGGGCAATTTGACTTGCTTTTCCTGCCTGAGGGTGGGGAATTTGAGTGAAAAAAATCACCAATGTCAAATACCCGGGGGTTTGCCCGCCTCCCCTAGGGTGGGGGAAACAAATGATTGGTGCATGAAAGGGACGTATAGCCAGGATTTTGAAAGGGGGGGACGCTCCCCTGGAAAATTTTGAAATCGAGAGTCGCTGAAATGCCATTTCCTGGCTTTTGGAGGAAGATTTTACAGACTCTTAAGGTTCAAAAACGTCGTATATAAATACTCGAACTCACGCAAACGTCACATAGATACTCAAAATGCATTCACTCAGTAGATTAAGTACACTGTTACAGTTTATTCCCCGACATAATTTATTACTGAGTCGGTTTTCTTTGTTCTTCCGAGGTCTTTATATCGCATAAAGCCCTTGAATAATAATTAGATACGAAATGAAGAAAAAAACAAGGAAAATCTTTGTCCAAGGTGGAGAAAAAAAGACAAAACTTTGTTGGAAAACCTCCTCAATAATAAATTAAGTCAGTGCGCGTCCTCGGGTCTTTATATAGCATACATCCCTCGTTCTCGGGATTTATCTATTACATAATTCATATTGCATCAGTTTTGAAGTTACATGTCTGTCGTTTTATATCTAAAAGGGGGGGGGGCTCCCCTGGCTACAAGGCTGCAGACAACTTTATTAGCCTGGGCAATATGGTTTTAATTTCTTCACATAATTTCATATATATTATTGGGTTATACTTTCACGTGCATGCGTGCATGTCAATTAAGGCGTTTCTAATTAGGCCCATTTCCACTCAGGAAAATTTTCTTTGGACAGAAAATTTTGCTTTGTTTTCAACTCATTAGTTTCGCCCGAGAGCTTACAAGACAAAGAAATATTGTCTGTCCTGAGAGGAAATGGGCCTTAAGGGCCGTCGGCATGGCTGCGGCAAGGGGCGATGGTCCAATCATAGGCAGTGTTGAATTAGCCAGCAATAAAAAGCTGTATGCGATTGGACCATTGCGCATTCCGCAGACAGGCTTTATGAGCTAGTGTCCTTTCATGCATACGCTGCCGCCAAGCTACCAAACGAGATTACAGAATGGATTCGGATGCTAAAGCTTATAGTATACTGAACAAACCCCAATATGACATGGGATGCGTGTTTCTTCGTTCCTTAAGTCTCTCTGCAGGCGACAAAGTGTTAGACATGGGTTGTGGTACAGGAGAGTTGTCAAAATTCATCGCAGATATCGTTGGTCTTGACGGAGAAGTTGTAGGAGTCGATCCTGACGAAGCCAGAGTGAAACTCGCTCAAGAAAAGTTCAAAGATGTACCGAATATCAAGTTCGTTCTCGGAAACAGTGTCATCGGATTTCCACACGACAACGAACAGTACTACGACGTTCATATTAGCAGTAATGCATTCCATTGGATCATTGGCGAAGAAAAAAATCTCTACTTGAAGAAAGCATATCATTGTTTAAAACCAGGAGGACTTCTTGCCATTCTGACTGTGATGAAGCCAGATATAAAGGTAGATCCCAAAGTTCCCGTGGAATACCTAACCAAAGGAGAATACACACAGCTCTTTGAAAATGTTGGTTTGTTTCCCGAGTTCATAATAACGGAGAATGTTTTGCATATTGCAAAATTTGCTTCTTTCGATGAATTCCGATCTTGGGTAAAGGCATCATCTCACTTCTCTCTTGAAACACTGGACCCTGTCTTGGTGAAAGGATTTCTGGAAAAAGCAGCTGAAACACAAGACGATGGAACATATACATTGAAGTTAGAGGGAATGTGGATAACTGGAAATAAATAGGTTAATTTTTCACGGCTCAGTTACTATATACCAGCTATATAGGCAATTTAAAACTTTACCTCCAACTCTATTGTAGTATTGTATTAATCACTCGAACTGCAAGCGTATGATAACTAGAGGTTCATCTTTATCATCTGAACTATATGAAATATCCTATTTCTCGGCATCAGAGAAAATGTAAGATTCTCTTCCCGCACTGATCGCGTTTAACTTGCATTTACAGGCAAGAATAAGAGGTGGAACTCTTCAAAAACAGTTTAAATCTATAGTATAATGATGAAATCGCACGTATTTGTTGTGGGTTTTTTTTATCGAATTTGACGTGTAATTTTAAAGAAAGAAGCAATTTTATTTGGGTAATTAATTTTGGGCAATTTGACACCATGCATAAAGCCGAAGCCGTGAAAGTAGACAAATATATATATATAACCATTACTGATAACGACTTGTTTGCGCCAGGTTTCTGGCAAATTCTGGTACTTTGGCCACTTATTAAAAACTAAATTTTCAACGTAATATCTCTTTACCCAATATTCCAGAAAACGTCTGTCGTTCTTGCAGTATAGAGCGTTTTCACCTGACGTCACGGCGGCCATATTGGTGTACCAAAACAATGAAATGGTGGCCATATTGGTGTACGGTATGGGAATTAGCTCTTTCTTATTCAAATATTTTGTATTGTTTCACCACCCAAATGGGGCCACCGATCACGTGAGTGAAAACGCTCTATACAGTGTGTATCAAAGAAATTCGAAGCCTTAGAAAATGAATTAGCATTCTTTTCAAACAACCTATTGTAGTAGTTTGAAAGCCCTAAGCACTTCGCTGAACCCACAGATGCGTAAAACATGCACACGGTCTTATACACCTGGGAAATTAAGATAACTTGAAGTGTATGCATGGTGAAAGTACTGATTTAAAAGCTTTTTCGTTTCGTTTAACTTATGTGCTGATTAATTTATAACGCAGCGCTTTTAGGGCTTTCACACTACTGCAATAGGTTGTTTGAAACGAATGCTAATTCATTTTCTAAGGGTTCGAATTTTTTTGATACACACTGTAGACCGTTTTCACTCACGTGATCGGTGGCCCCATTGGGGTGGTGAAACAATACAAAATATTTGAATAAGAAAGAGCTAATTCCCATACCGTACACTAATATTAGTGCCGTCATTTCATTGTTTTGGTACACCAATATGGCCGCCGTGACGTCAGATGAAAACTCTATCGCACTACACAGCATGACAGCAAGGCGTTTTGTCTAAGACAAACAGCCGCGTACCGTGCTGCATAACAGCGCAGTCGTTGTTCAGCTGAGGAAATCTTCGTATTATAGCGTTTCTTCGGTTGATTGGCAGCGATAATGGTTTCGAATCAAGGTGGCTCCATACAGTTTCTTGAAAAATGGAAAATACAAGTTTCAGAGTCCAAAACACGTGCATAAACAATTCGGGAAAAGAATGAAACTAAATGTTATGTATAGTTAAACAGTCTGACAATCAAAAACTGTTACCAAATAAATAGCAACAGTTGTTTCTATGGCAACAATGACGTTTCAAAATGGCTGCCAATTACCCTTCAAACTAATTTAATTCGAAAAAAACTTTGGTGACCCAAAAAATTCTGTAGAAGGAATAATATTTTTTTCGAAAAAATAATGTTTGGTAATTTTTAAAAAATTTGGATCTACAGAATTTTTTTTAAATCGGCCTATTGATTACTCGTACTTCAAGAAAAGTTTTAATGAAAAAAAATTGGGGGTCACCAAAGTTTTTTTCGAATTAAATTAGTTTGAAGGGTAATTGGCAGCCATTTTGAAACGTCATTGCTGCCATAGCAACAACTGTTGCTATTTATTTGGTAACAGTTTTTGGTTGTCAGAATGTTTAACTATGCATAACATTTAGTTTTATTCTTTTTCCGAATTGTTTATGCACGTGGTTTGGACTCTCAAACTTGTATTTTCCATTTTTCAAGAAACTGTGTGGAGCCACCTTAAGAAACGAATATTCCAGCTCACAGAAAACTGCTCCAAACGACAATTAAAGACGAATTTGACAAAAACCGAATGGATATACTTCTTGCTCTACGCTACGTGTTTCACCATGATTTTAACAAGGATAAATATGCATGGCCGCGCTCTCGCCCCAATGGTTTTTGCCAAAACCGGAAGCTGAATAACAAACTGAATTCAACCAATCAGAAGCGCTGAAGCGGGTAATTTAAAAAACCTGTCAGCTTTTTCAAGATATATGCATACGCGCTCGTGATTCTCCTCGGTTTGGGGCATATCGGCGAGCAGTGTGGACTTATGTCGCTCAAAAGCTTGAAAAATTCGCCCAAGTCTTGCTAGAAAACTAGACCCAAAGTGGTGACAAAACGGCTTCGAAGTTGAGAAGGTGTGTAAGTATATGCTTTGTAGTTGTTGCTTGCTTTTAATTGTTGATTTTATTCAGTTAATTTGACGGTCCCATGGCGAATTCCTTCGGCTGCATGCTCAGCCCGAAATGCGAGATTTCTTCGGATTTATCACTTAGAAATAGGCCAGAAATCCTTCAAAATGAAACACAATTACAAGTACCAACATTTCCAACCGAAGTTGAGCGTGTCTCAGAGATTTTAGACGTTTTATTAGAGACGAAATTCACCAAAATTTCGGGCCACATTCTTGAAGCTGTCGGAAGACTTTTGGCAGTTCTTGTTCGCCCATTGTCCGAAGATTTAGCAAGTGCTAGACGTTTTTTAGCTTCATTCGGCGAATATAGACGTGTTTAGAAGATAGCCTTAGTGATTATTCGTCTTTTGTTAACGTTTTGAGGATTTATTTGTACAAATTCTGCTCGTTCGGCGATATATTCGGGTCGCGGAGAAGATGTCGGGATAAGCTTTGTATAGTGGTCCCGTAGGACGTTTAATGTATTTGACTTCTTCGAGAGAACTAAGCAACGTGTAGAGGACATTTCTTAGCCATTATCTTTCTTCTCCTCGACGTTTTGAAGACCTTTTTGTACAACTTTTGGCAATTCGCTTTCTGGTTTTCAATAGTTCGTTGTCTACCGTACGTGTGCATGCCTTCGCTTATTAAAGTGGACTTCGGTGGCACGTTGTCTATTTATGCATTGAGACATATTCAGAATCAGACCTCCGATCTTCCTCTTTTAAAAGCTTTGAAGCCAGGAATTACATTATTTTTAGTTCGAGCAGCATTCTCGTTCGAAACCAAGGCAAATGAAGTCTTTAATGTTTGTACTGAACTATACCTCGCCATTGATAATTTGCCGTCGCATTTCATAGCAAGTCCTGAACAGTACAATTAATAAGCACGCGGCCGGTCTTTCACACTTTGTTAAAATTCCACACCGAGTTCCGTTGCGAATTTTGAGGAAACTCTTCATGGAAAGAGAAGCAATTGAACCTTCAAGATGACAAGATCTTGCTGGCGTTGCCGGTATATTCCTGCTTTGGTTGAACTAGTCGTTCGTTCGCCGTTCATTGTCAGATTTTTGGATTCTATTTCGAAGTTTTCTGTCGATTCGATAATTTTCGTTGTACAGTTGCGTATAAATTCAACCAAGCACTGCGTAGCGTAACCATTCTTGAGGTGGGGTCGGGTGGGGCCGTGGGGGTTGGGGTACAGTTGATCGGGTGGGGTGGGTTGTACCTCTATTGTCTTCTCGCATTACCAACCAATGCAATTTTACGATTAAATTAACCAACCAATTTCTTATCCATCAATTTATATTAACGAAAAATCGCGTTTTCCTCTACAAAATGTTTTTACCGCTCTGTTTTTGAAAAAGTGTTGATTGACATGGGGGGGGGGGGGGGGGGGGGGAGGCCGATTTTGGGTTTGTGATATTTTTAAATAATTGTTCATTGGATTTATAGGAATCTTGCCAAGAGTATTACAACTTGAGTACTTCATTGAACTAAAAGGATTTTGGAGTTAAGTTATTACCACTCAAGATAAGATCTACCTACCTGCCTACCAAGCAAGCAAGCCAGCAGATGTCCTGGGTCGAATGTTTCAGGTTTAAATTATTTCCATAGGAAATAGGTTTATGGCTTAATAAGCCAGGCCATAGTTTATTGGGGTGGGGTGGGCTGGTTCATTTAGTAAGGTGAGGAAGTTTAAATCTAATAGTCATGCAGTCGCATGCATGCGTAGTAAGAAGAAGTAATTAGTTGTGTAGTTCCCAATAGTACTCAAGGAGCCTGAAGCAAATCAAGATGGCGGCAAAAACAAAATGGCGGCAAAAACAAGATGGCGGCATAAACAAAATGGCGGCGATGGCGGCAAAAACAAGATAGCGTCGATGGCGGCAAAAACAAGATAGCGTCGATGGCGGCGAAAGCAAGATGGCCGCGAAAGCAAGATGGCGGCGAAAACAAAATGGCGGCAAAAACAAAATGGCGGCGAAAACAGTGTTTAACTGACCCATTGTTGCCTAGGATGTCTAAGGGCGTTCTCTTTTGGCAAGGAAAATCTCCTGGCAGTAGAATCGTCTACCTTGCAGAGTAAAGCAACAAAGGGACGTTTTTGCCTGGCTTCAGGCAAGGATGGGTCAACAACACTAAAGGGGTTAAGGGGTTAAGTAGAGGAGCACCTTTTCTAGATGGCCTTCTATGGCATCCTAGACTGGTCTCCATGCACCCCAGCACCGTGTGAAGCGCACCACATAGCCTCTCCATGGTGAATGACCGTCCGTGCGTGGTGAAGATTAACCACATCCTACTGCGAGGTAACCCTGTTAACATCATCAAGAGATGGTGGAGCAGAACACGGCGGATCTAGAGGAGTAAACCTCGATAAAATAATCCTGCTATTCTAGATAACCATTACAGTTCTAGAGATAGATGAACAACCGTTACTTTCAACCGGAGTACGGTATATGCGTATTCTAAATTAAGAAGTTTTCTGTTGGGGTCTAAATGATTTAGAACTTGCCTATCTGCATTAACTCTATTAAACTGGCTCTGACTCTCAAGATACTGTTATTTTACCTTAATTGCTGCCAAAATTGTCTTGTCTTGGAGAACGAAATTTTCTATGCATGGTCATCATCGGGTCAGGGATATGGATAAAAGAAGATATATATATAAGGTTGATTTGCTTTCTATGGTAGACTTGGGATTTGCGGTTCCTATTCCTATCCTTACTGGTCCTTAGTCCTAGCTGTAATCATTGTTCTCTTGAGTGCAATGAAACCTATTCCTACCCACTACCTATAAATTACCTGGTACCCCACACGCTTATCTCACCTCTACTGTAGAAAGCAATACAATCTTTTATCCAATCTTTTATCCATATATGCCAAATGTTCCAGTTTGATAGATCATTGAGGAGTAGAATTTTTTTAAAAGACACAAAAGACCGTAAATTAATCGTCATTAAAACATTTTCTATCAGTTTAGGCTTCACTTGGTTTATGATTACTCAGATTTAGGTGGATTCAAATTACTACCAGATGACAGATGTAGATTTATTAAACCGAGGGATTGAAATTTGTATTGTGCAATTATTAAACTACAAAACTACGCGACTATTAAAGTGCAAAAAAGCAACACTCGAAAGTGTAATCAGATATTTTGATGCCAACGATGAACCGTAGAAACCTAGATAAAATTTGAAAACATGTGGGTGGGCAATTTGACTTGCTTTTCCTGCCTGAGGGTGGGGAATTTGAGTGAAAAAAATCACCAATGTCAAATACCCGGGGGTTTGCCCGCCCCCCTAGGGTGGGGGAAACAAATGATTGGTGCATGAAAGGGACGTATAGCCAGGATTTTGAAAGGGGGGGACGCTCCCCTGGAAAATTTTGAAATCGAGAGTCGCTGAAATGCCATTTCCTGGCTTTTGGAGGAAGATTTTACAGACTCTAAAGGTTCAAAAACGTCATATATAAATACTCAAACTCACGCAAACGTCATATAGATACTCAAAATGCATTCACTCAGTAGATTAAGTACACTGTTTACAGTTTATTTCCTGACATAATTTATTACTGAGTCGGTTTTCTTTGTTCTTCCGAGGGCTTTATATCGCATAAAGCCCTTGAATAATAATTAGATACGAAATGAAGAAAAAAACAAGGAAAATCTTTGTCCAAGGTGGAGAAAAAAAGACAAAACTTTGTTGGAAAACCTCCTCAATAATAAATTAAGTCAGTGCGCGTCCTCGGGTTTTATATAGCAACATCCCTCGTTCTCGGGATTTATCTATTACATAATTCATATTGCATCAGTTTTGAAGTTACATGTCTGTCGTTTTATATCTAAAAGGGGGGGGGGGGCTCCCATGGCTACGAGGCTGCAGACGACTTTATTAGCCTGGGCAATATGGCTTTAATTTCTTCACATAATTTCATATATATTATTGGGTTATACTTTCACGTGCATGCGTGCATGTCAATTAAGGCGTTTCTAATTAGGCCCATTTCCACTCACAGAAAATTTTGCTTTGTTTTCAACTCATTAGTTTCACCCGAGAGCATCAGCTTACAAGACAAAGAAATATTGTCTGTCCTGAGAGGAAATGGGCCTTAAGGGCCGTCGGCATGGCTGCGGCAAGGGGCGATGGTCCAATCATAGGCAGTGTTGAATTAGCCAGCAATAAAAAGCTGTATGCGATTGGACCATTGCCCATTCCGCAGACAGGCTTTATGAGCTAGTGTCGTTTCATGCATACGCTGCCGCCAAGCTACCAAACGAGATTACAGAATGGATTCGGATGCTAAAGCTTATAGTACACTGAACAAACCCCAATATGACATGGGATGCGAGTTTGTTCGTTCCCTAAGTCTCTCTGCAGGCGACAAAGTGTTAGACATGGGTTGTGGGACAGGAGAGTTGTCAAAATACATCGCAGATATCGTTGGTCTTGACGGAGAAGTTGTAGGAGTCGATCCTGACGAAGCCAGAGTGAAACTCGCTCAAGAAAAGTTCAAAGATGTACCGAATATCAAGTTCGTTCTCGGAAACAGTGTGATCGGATTTCCACACGACAACGAACAGTACTACGACGTTCATATTAGCAGTAATGCATTCCATTGGATCATTGGCGAAGAAAAAAATCTCTACTTGAAGAAAGCATATCATTGTTTAAAACCAGGAGGACTTCTTGCCATTCTGACTGTGATGAAGCCAGATATAAAGGTAGATCCCAAAGTTCCCGTGGAATACCTAACCAAAGGAGAATACACACAGCTCTTTGAAAATGTTGGTTTGTTTCCCGAGTTCATAATAACGGAGAATGTTTTGCATATTGCAAAATTTGCTTCTTTCGATGAATTCCGATCTTGGGTAAAGGCATCATCTCACTTCTCTCTTGAAACACTGGACCCTGTCTTGGTGAAAGGATTTCTGGAAAAAGCAGCTGAAACACAAGACGATGGAACATATACATTGAAGTTAGAGGGAATGTGGATAACTGGAAATAAATAGATGAATTTTTCACGGCTCAGTTACTATATACCAGCTATATAGGCAATGTAAAACTTTACCTCCAACTCTATTGTAGTATTGTATTAATTACTCGAACTGCAAGCGTATGGTAACTAGAGGTTCATCTTTATCATCTGAACTATATGAAATATCCTAAGTTCTCGGCATCAGAGAAAATGTAAGATTCTCTTCCCGCACTGATCGCGTGTAACTTGCATTTACAGGCAAGAATAAGAGGTGGAACTCTTCAAAAACAGTTTAAATCTATAGTATAATGATGAAATCGCACGTATTTGTTGTGGTTTTTTTATCGAATTTAACGTGTAATTTTAAAGAAAGAAGCAATTTTATTTGGGTAATTAATTTTGGGCAATTTGACACCATAAAGCCGAAGACGTGAAAGTAGACAAGTAATATATCATACACGAGGAGGAGTGTTTCATCTGGATATCCAAACACCGAGACGTTTGTTGAAAACCGAGGCGAAACCGAGGTTTTTGAACAAACTTCGAGGTGTTTGGATATCCTGATGAACCACTCCTCCGAGTGTATGATATAGCATCTCAAACAAATCAGTATTTTAAGAGAAAATCAAGATGAAAATTTGCTTAATTTATGTAATTTCTTCCTCCGATATCCAAACCACAGACACGGTACTGATTTCCTTTGTGTTTTCTTCATGAATTATTAATGAGTTTGATATATATATAAATATAACCCCATTACTGATAACGACTTGTTTGCGCCAGGTTTCTGGCAAATTCTGGTACTTTGGCCACTTATTAAAAACTAAATTTTCAACGTGATATCTCTTTACCCAATATTCCAGAAAACGTCTGTCGTTCTTGCAGTATAGAGCGTTTTCACCTGACGTCACGGTGGCCATATTGGTGTACCAAATTAAACAATGAAATGGCGGCCATATTGGTGTACGGTATGGGAATTAGCTCTTTCTTATTCAAATATTTCGTATTGTTTCACCACCCCAATGGGGTCACCGATCAGGTGATCAGTGGCCCCATTGGGGTGGTGAAACAATACAAAATATTTGAATAAGAAAGAGCTAATTCCCATACCGTACACTAATATGGCCGCCATTTCATTGTTTTGGTACACCAATATGGCTGCCGTGACGTCAGATGAAAACTCTATCGCACTACACAGCATGACAGCAAGGCGTTTTGTCTAAGACAAACAGCCGCGTACCGTGCTCCATAACAGCGCAGTCGTTGTTCAGCTGAGGAAATCTTCGTATTATAGCATTTCTTCGGTTGATTGCCAGCAATAATAGTTTCGAATTAAGGTGGCTCCATACAGTTTCTTGAAAAATATAAAATACAAGTTTGAGAGTCCAAAACACGTGCATAAACAATTCGGAAAAAGAATAAAACTAAATGTTATGTATAGTTAAACAGTCTGACAATCAAAAACTGTTACCAAATAAATAGCAACAGTTGTTTCTATGGCAACAATGACGTTTCAAAATGGCTGCCAATTACCCTTCAAACTAATTTAATTCGAAAAAAACTTTGGTGACCTCCAAAAAATTCTGTAGAAGGAATAATATTTTTTTCGAAAAAATCTTGTTTGGTAATTTTTAAAAAATTTGGATCTACAGAATTTTTTTAAAATCGGCCTATTGATTACTCGTACTTCAAGAAAAGTTTCAATGAAAAAAAAATTGGGGGTCACCAAAGTTTTTTAGCGGGTAATTTAAAAAACCTGTCAGCTTTTTCAAGATATATGCATATGCGCTCGTGATTCTCCTCGGTTTGGGGCATATCGGCGAGCAGTGTGGACTTATGTCGCTCAAAAGCTTGAAAAATTCGTCCAAGTCTTGCTAGAAAACTAGACCCAAAGTGGTGACAAAACGGCTTCGAAGTTGAGAAGGTGTGTAAGTATATGCTTTGTAGTTGTTGCTTGCTTTTAATTGTTGATTTTATTCAGTTAATTTGACGGTCCCGTGGCGAATTCCTTCGGCTGATGCTCAGCCCGAAATGCGAGATTTCTTCGGATTTATCACTTAGAAATAGGCCAGACCAGAAATCCTTCAAAATGAAACACAATTACAAGTACCAACATTTCCAACCGAAGTTGAGCATTTCTCGGAGATTTTCGACGTTTTAGAGACGAAATTCACCAAAATTTCGGGCCACGTTCTTCAAGCTGTCGGAAGCCTTTTGGCAGTTCTTGTTCGCCCATTGTCCGAAGATTTAGCAAGTGCTAGACGTTTTTTAGCTTCATTCGGCGAATATAGACGTGTTTAGAAGATAGCCTTAGTGATTATTCGTCTTTTGTTAACGTTTTGAGGATTTATTTGTACAAATTCTGCTCGTTCGGCGATATATTCGGGTCGCGGAGAAAATGTCGGGATAAGCTTTGTATAGTGGTCCCGTAGGACGTTTAATGTATTTGACTTCTTCGAGAGAACTAAGCAACGTGTAGAGGACATTTCTTAGCCATTATCTTTCTCCTCCTCGACGTTTTGAAGACCTTTTTGTACAACTTTTGGCAATTCGCTTTCTGGTTTTCAATAGTTCGTTGTCTACCGTCAGGGGCGGATCTAGGAATTTTGATACCTTAGTCAAAGTTGCTGTCGGCCCATATTTCTAGGGGGGTCAGGGGGCATGCACCCCCGGAAATTTTTTGAAATTTGGATCTCTGAAATGGCATTTCCTGCATTCTGACAGCACATTTGAGCAAAATTTTAAATGTATTAAACCATGCATGTTTTTAATGGACATTTTATCATTTTCAAGAAACATTTTATCTAAATTGGACTTCGATATTTAATTCTTGTTGTCTTAGAAACCTTGTGATAGTTTGCAAGTGTGTAAGGCTAAGTTTTCCCAGGAATGAGGGTGGGGAAATCCAATAAACAGTAGAGAGATATGTGCTCACATTCTAATATAAAAAAGTTGGCTGTTTCGCTCTAATATGTCAAAGTTCATCAGCATGCCTAGGAAACACAAGTTACATTGTTTCAGTCAGTAAATCCAACATGGATAGCCTGACCAACACACAAGTAAAGGTCTAGCTGAATTTAACATTCTGCACAACCCAGAGCAAGGTGGGCTACCTTCCATGGCTGTTGAGCCCGGCTGACAGAGCTGTCTGGCTTTCAAATGCCTGATACTTGCTTTTTAAACCTCAACCCAAGCAGACAATGTCTGGTTAGGAGTCAGGAGAAGCTTTTGTTAATGATCATAATGGACATTACATGGACATAGACATACATGTAGAGGAGCTCAAACTCTCTACATCATCCCGATCATTCTAACCCCCATCTAATATGCCACTACCCATCCCCCTACCCATGTTACTATGAGCTGTCTGGTTTTCAGGCACCAGCAACCCAATTACCCAAGTTCAATTCCTGTCCAGTGCAATTATCAGATTAAAATTTCATAATAGCCACATGCGAGAAGAATGCTTACTTGATGTATAATGATAATACATGGAAATTTGTAGAAATGTCATGTAGATATTTATTGCTTAGCTTTTGATCTGTTTCCCCAGGCCCAAACCTTATTACTTATGTTTAAAAGTTATATGTTATTACTTATAATACCATATGTTATATATTATATATATAGACAATTAACTGACTTGTAATATGAACTGAGGGCGAATGTATTATGTAAACTACTGTGGAAAGGCAATCTGACTCTGCATCATGATTATGACATACTAGTGAGTATCTAGAATTGAAACACTGCCTAAGTAGTGTTTATAGTACTACCATGAAGCATTTAATAGCATTGGTTTATACCAGTGTGCCCAACGCAGATTATGCTAATATGGAACGGATATCAACAAAGGTTAGGGAAATAACATGACAACAGACTAACATCGATATTGAATCCATATTGATGAACTGTACCTATAAGCTTACCTTAGAGCGACATATGGTTTACTCTAGCTTGTCCGCCTTCATGTGTTGTGGCAAATAGACCGTCTCAGCACCGATGTCTTCCCAATCTTGGGAAATGCTCTCCGGCCACCAGTACTCGACAAGCACTGATTCTCGCAGACAAATCAACATACATTTGCCGCAAAAGAACATCATCGCTGCTTTTTAAAGCACACAACGCACGATCTAACAAGCTTGTAGAAGCCATGAATCGATCGAACAGAATTAGACTGAACGAAGACCTTGCAGACCGCATTTTGCAGGCTTCCGGTAAGCATACTTTCGGCAAAGCAATCAACCAATCAGATTCAACGATTTGCCTCGTTTTGGCCAATCACAATGGGTAAATCGGCCTAAATCCTGCAAAAATCTAAACCAGTCAGCGCTCGCGATTTGGCTGTTTTGGACCAATGAGAATGGCTAAATCGGCCTAAATCCTGCAAGATTCTAAACCGGGATTGGCTAAATCGGCCTAAATCCTGCAAAACTCCTAAACCAGTCAGCGCTCGCAATTTATCTGGTTTGGACCAATCAGAATATCTAAATCGGCCCAAATCCTGCAAAAGTCTAAGCCAGTCAGCCCTCGCAATTTTTCTTGTTTAGACCAATTAGTAAGTTAATATATGATGATATTTATAATTATTTCTTAACAATTTTCACCTTAGTCATCTGACTTATTTGACTAACGCTAAATCCGCCCCTGACCGTACGTGTGCATGCCTTCGCTTATTAAAGTGGACTTCGGTGGCACGTTGTCTATTTATGCATTGAGACATATTCAGAATCAGACCTCCGACCTTGCTCTTTTAAAAGCTTTGAAGCCAGGAATTAAATTATTTTTAGTTCGAGCAGCATTCTCGTTCGAAACCAAGGCAAATGAAGTCTTTAATGTTTGTACTGAACTATACCTCGCCATTGATAATTTGCCGTCGCATTTCATAGCAAGTCCTGAACAGTACAATTAATACGCACGTGGCCGGTCTTTCACACTTTGTTAAAATTCCACACCGAGTTCCGTTGCGAATTTTGAGGAAACTCTTCATGGAAAGAGAAGCAATTGAACCTTCAAGATGACAAGATCTTGCTGGCGTTGCCGGTATATTCCTGCTTTGGTTGAACTAGTCGTTCGTTCGCCGTTCCTTGTCAGATTTTTGGATTCTATTTCGAAGTTTTCTGTCGATTCGATCATTTTCGTTGTACAGTTACGTATAAATTCAACCAAGCACTGCGTAGCGTAACCATTCTTGAGGTGGGGTCGGGTGGGGCCGTGGGGGTTGGGGTACAGTTGATCGGGTGGGGTGGGTTGTACCCGTCTATTGTCTTCTCGCATTACCAACCAATGCAATTTTACGATTAAATTAACCAACCAATTTCTTATCCATCAATTTATATTAACGAAAAATCGCGTTTTCTTGTACAAAATGTTTTTACCGCTCAGTTTTTGAAAAAGTGTTGATTGACATTTGGGGGGGGGGGGGGGGGGGAGGCCGATTTTGGGTTTGCGATATTTTTAAATAATTGTTCATTGGCTTTATAGGAATCTTGCCAAGAGTATTACAACTTGAGTACTTCATTGAACTAAAAGGATTTTGGAGTTAAGTTATTACCACTCAAGATAAGATCTACCTACCTACCTACCTACCAAGCAAGCCAGCAGATGTCCTGGGTCGAATGTTTCAGGTTTAAATTATTTCCATGTGGCTTAAGGTTTAGGGCTTAATAAGCCAGGCCATAGTTTATTGGGGTGGGTTGGGCTGGTTTATTTAGTAAGGTGAGGAAGTTTAAATCTAATAGTCATGCAGTCACATGCATACGTAGTAAGAAGAAGTAATTAGTTGTGTAGTTCCCAATAGTACTCAAGCAGCCTGAAGCAAATCAAGATGGCGGCGAAAACAAGATGGCGGCGAAAACAAGATGGCGGCAAAAACAAAATGGCGGCAAAAACAAGATGGCGGCATAAACAAGATGGCGGCGCTGGCGGCAAAAGCAAGATAGCGTCGATGGCGGCAAAAACAAGATGGCGGCGAAAGCAAGATGGCCGCGAAAGCAAGATGGCGGCGAAAACAAAATGGCGGCAAAAACAAAATGGCGGCGAAAACAGTGTTTAACTGACCCATTGTTGCCTAGGATGTCTAAGGGCGTTCTCTCTTGGCAAGGAAAATCTCCTGGCAGTAGAATCGTCTGCCTTGCAGAGTAAAACAACAAAGGGACGTTTTTGCCTGGCTTTAGGCAAGGATGGGTCAACAACACTAAAGGGGTTAAGGGGTTAAGTAGAGGAGCACCTTTTCTAGATGGCCTTCTATGGCGTCCTAGACTGGTCTCCATGCACCCCAGCACCGTGTGAAGCGCACCACATAGCCTCTCCATGGTGAATGACCGTCCGTGCGTGGTGAAGATTAACCACATCCTACTGCGAGGTAACCCTGTTAACATCATCAAGAGATGGTGGAGCAGAACACGGCGGATCTAGAGGAGTAAACCTCGATAAAATAATCCTGCTATTCTAGATAACCATTACAGTTCTAGAGACAGATGAACAACCGTTACTTTCAACCGGAGTACGGTATATGCGTATTCTAAATTAAGAAGTTTTCTGTTAGGGTCTAAATGATTTAGAACTTGCCTATCTGCATTAACTCTATTAAACTGGCTCTGACTCTCAAGATACTGTTATTTTACCTTAATTGCTGCCAAAATTGTCCTGTCTTGGAGAACGAAATTTTCTATGCATGGTCATCATCGCGTCATGGATATAGATAAAAGAAGATATATATAAGGTTGATTTGCTTTCTATGGTAGACTTGGGATTTGCGAATCATATTCCTATCCTTACTGGTCCTTAGTCCTAGCTGTAATCATTGTTCTCTTGAGGGCAATGAAACCTATTCCTACCCACTACCTATAAATTACCTGGTACCCCACACGCTTATCTCACCTCTACTGTAGAAAGCAATACAATCTTTTATCCAAGGTTTTTTCAGCTACCTTTCTTCACATCTGCAATGAGATCATGGCTACATATGTCGATAGCCAAATATTTTGTCGTCATTAACTTTTCTTTGTACTCTAAAAATGTGAAATTGGATTCACTGTCTGTCTTTGGTATTTCATGTGGTGATTCGGGATACTGCTATCTGTAAGTATGTAAAGGAAAGGATATAAGGAGTGTGCCGGTGAAATGCATTTCTTTATGTGCAAGAAGAGATCCAGTAACATGATTATGTATGAACAGAAAAGAGTTGTACTTTAGCTGAAGGTGGGATTAAGTACCAGAAGGAAGAAACAAATTAGTAAATGTGTAGGGTATATGCAGTGTACTGTAGGGATGATGCATGAACATCAGTTTGATAAATTTGCCTTCATTTTTTGAGAATGCCATTTATTTTAACAGAATTGTTTACACTTATAACCATAACTAGGAGCGCGAAAAACAGTGTAAGCGTAAAAATTAAATTAACTGAAGCCTTAAAACTTAAAATTAAACTCAGTGTAAGCATGACGTTTCAAAGAATGGCATTCTCAAAAGTGAAGGCAAAGTTATCAAACCGATGTTCTTGCATTATTCCTACAGTACATTGCATTACTTTATGCATTTACCAACTTGTTTTTTTCTTTTGGTACTTAGTTTTACCATCAACTCAAGTACAATTCTTTTCTGTTTATGCATAATGTGTTTCTAGGTCTTTTCTTGTACATAAACAAATGTATTTTACCATTACATTCTTTACATCTTTTCCCTTAGTGAGTCTATATTCGGATCTTTTTATAATACAATTTTGATCGGCAAATGTTACACAAATTCCACTTACAAGAGTGAGCAATAAGGTAAACCGATAGTTTCCAAGAGTCAGAGCAGTTTTGATGGTACTAATCCAAATATAGGCAGGTTTTAAATTATTTAGACCCCAACCAATATTTTTCTAACAACAAGGTATTTCTAGTGCTCTATTATCTGAGCTATTGAAAAAGGATATGCCTTGGAGGTATGGCTATCAAATGTTCAATCCGAAACAAACAGTTTATATGCGAGATGACGAATTTCTAATGCTCTATTGTCTGAGCTATATTTAAAAAACAACAGCCTGTGAGTGGACTGTGGCTAACAAAACATTTAATCTGGAAAAAGCCTTTAAAACAAACATGGAATTTCTAATGCTCTATTATCTGAGCTATTGAAAAAAACCGAGTCTGAGAGGTGTGGCTATTATAGCATTCATTCAAGTCGAACGAAGCCTTTTTTTATAAAATGATGGAATTTCTAATGCTCTATTATCTGAGCGATTGAAAAAAGCCGAGTCTGAGAGGTGTGGCTATTATATAACATTCAAGTTGAACGAAGCTTTTATTTTATATAAAACAGGACGCCTGGATCAGGCGTGCACTCGGGCTATACTGGCAAAGTAGAGATCTCCTGGCTAGCGCAGAGGCTCTATACCGCGCGAGCAAAGGTGGTAGTGGGCCGAGGAAGATCAGATCGACGACGAAGTTTCAAAATCTACCAACAACGTGTAAGAACACCTTGATCAAAAGGTAAAGCTCTTCAACTTTTTGACCAATTCCAAAAGCGAAATGAGAAAAGAACTTACAACATGCCTCACGGCCAAATAAAACGAGCCTCGTGAAACTTATGGCTAACAAAACATTCAATTCGGAACATGTTATGAGATGATGGAATTTCTAATGCTCTATTATCTGAGCTGTTGAAAAATAAACTATGCGTGGGAGGTGTGACTAACAAACATTCAATACGGAAAAAGCTCAGTAGCCTTTTAATAAAATGATGCCTTCTAATGCTCTTTAATCTGAGGGAGCAATTGAAAAACGCCAAGCCTGGGGTGTGGCTGTCAAACATTTAATCTATGATGGAAGATGCTTTTCAATTTCCAATGCTCTATTATGTGAACTAAAAGCCAAGTGAGACGTCTGGCTATAAGAGGCCAGAACATGTTCGTTTGAGCTGATATAGAATTTTTAATGCTCTATCTGAGCTTTTGGGGGGAAAAAAGCGCTTGGGACGGGACGGGTGGCTACCAAAACATTTAAACAGGAACGTGCCTTTTGAAACTATTTAAAAACCCGAGCTTGGAACTTGTGGCTCTTACAACATTCCATGAAACGATGGGATTCTGAAAGCTCTATTATCCGAACTATTGAAACTCGAAATTGGAACTTGTGGCTATGAAAACATTCCTGATTATTGACTTTTTTTAAAATTTTTTTGTTTAATTCAAGCTTTGGGACTTGTGGCTATCAAACATTTAAATTTGGAACGAACTTTTTATACGATAATGGAATTTCTGATGCCTTTTGAAAAACTTGGGACATGTGAGTCGTGGTGTGGGCAAGTATGACAGTGGTTCTGGCAACAATTGGATATGGTGTGTACAACATTTGAGCAAGCAAGCAGATGTCCTGGTCTAAAATGTGGTATAGTTAGGGTTTTTTCGGCATATGTACGACATTGTACATCTGCAAACGTATTTAAGAACTAAGTTCCATTTAAGTGCTGCTCTATATTTTGCCATAAAATAAAACTTGTGGTCCAAAATTCTTGGTACAAGATCAAGATGTGATGAAGAAACCAATTTCGTAAAGATGCACTTTCGTTTGGTGAGTCGTTTCTCTCGGGTTTTTTGGTTTTTTTCAAGGAATTGCTTTCTTGACTGGCGTACTGTTAGCAAGATTGATAGTTCCTGTAGACAGAACCATGTTTTCATTGTCATGAAACAGTGAAACATCGAAAAACCAGAGGTCGCTTGCATTCTCGTTCCCTCCGGTCAGGGTATTGCAATACTGTCTACATTTAGCCAATGAATTCCTTGAACCACAGTATTATGGGAAAATATATAGCTCAGCACTACATCTAAATAGTGGTATTGACAAGTGTCACCTTGTTTGACTTTGAGCCAAATATAATTTTGACTGGAAATCAAATTTACTTGTAATCAATCCACCGAGAATCCAAGTTGTTTTGTCAGATAGACAAAATCAACTAATATGGCGGTTCAACGTGTGGCGGCAAAAGAGAAATATTTTGAGGACGAATCAGGTAAGAGTAAACAGTAACATGTTTTTCAAAGCTACCCAGTTCAACTAATAAATGCGTTATCATAATGTTTTCTTTTTGCTTATTTCAGGACATTAAAAAACTGCTCGTGGCGACCTTTACTCAGGGTCGAAAAACAATTGAGCAGAAAGTATTGTCTTTGCAAGCATGGTAAGGCAAGCAATGACAAGTCTTTTGCCGTCTTCTCGGACAAGGACGTTAAACCGGAGGTCCTTGGAATGCCAGTTATTTCACCAATATAGGCTTCGATGCCTTTTTGGAGGTATTCCATTCACCAAAGAGTGATAAACCCTAGTTACAAAGATTCCAATGACATAAAATGGACATGGAGTTCTTGAGTTGGAGTAGTTTTATTTATGGCTTAAGGCATAGGTTAGGTTAAGGCAAAACTTCTCCATCTCATTAACACTTTGCTTCACCTAAATGTTATGGGAAACTAAAAATTTGAAATTTCGAATTTGGTAACCGAAAATTGCCATAAACAAGGAAATAACGCAATACTGTTTTTAGGTCAATGTTAGCTTTGCTAGCAGAGTTGCAAGGTGCAACCATTTTTTTTCTGTGACCAAGTTGGGACATATTAGGGACTTTAAGATGCTAGGACGACGAGGGCGGTTAAAAAGCAACATGAATTTCACAATTTAAAGAATCACGGTTAACTGACTATTATATTTGATATTTGAAGCTAGTTTAATGACTCTCAAAATGCCCCAGTACTGGCTATTGTAGTGTCTGTATTGAGGTCAATCTCAAGCAACAGTTCTCATCTTTTGGTGAGTCGACGTCGCCCTGAAGACGTGAAAATGCTCTAAGTGGCGTTGTATAAAGAACGAGGACGGTGTTGAGATTACTTTTGGGTCTAAAAATTATTCATTGTTGTTTTGAAAAAAAATAAATTATTTTGTTCAAAACTAAATTATAATTCTCTTGAGGTTGACTTTGTAGATCTTAGAGTCCCTACTGATTGTCACTGGGTTCAAATCCCAGTTCACGAAGACCAACGTAGTTTGCACCGATCTTGCCAACGCACTTGTCGTGTTACAATTAGAGAGCTTAAGCAAGCTATAGGACGACGACGGCAATCTAAAGTTCAGTATCTAGCTAAAACAACGAATCCATTTACGTAGTATTAATTAAATACTTAAAGTGCCAATGTCATCCTCAGGGACTTTACATATTTATACTAATTGGAACATTCTGAGAAGATTTGTAATATATCTTCTCAGGCGAAAATTTCATCTTCATGGACGTTTTTGCCGTTAAAATTGACGGAAGTGACGTCGAAAGAGGAATTTGTCTATATGAAAACCACTTTACAGATTCCTCTTTTGACGTCACTTCCGTCAACTTTAAAGCCCCGCACAGACGACCAAGTATTTCTTGACAAGTTCCTTGGTAGCTTTCCTTGCTCGTGTGTACGATGAACAATTTTTTTCCAACAATTTTCCTTGATAATTTATAATTGCTCGTGTGTACGGTTGGACAAGTTTTCCTTGACAGTAATGATCGCGTAATAAGCTTAGGAGATGATCTTGTCAAGTTTTCCTTGACGACTATACACACGAAAAAATTTCCTTGTTCAAAAGCTGGCATGACCAGCTTTTGAACAAGGCTCCTTGTCAAGGAAAAACTTGTCAATTTGTGTCGTGCACACGAACAAATAAAACTTGTTAAGGAAAAACTTGTTAAGGAAAAACTTGTCAAGGAAAACTTGGTCGTCTGTGCGGGGCTTTAACGTCGTCCTGAAGACGTGAAAATGATCACTGAATAACTTTGTATGTAGAACGGGGACGGCGTTAGGATTACTCTTGGGACTAAAAATTATTCATTTTCTTTGTTGTGTGAGGAAAATGCTATTGTATTAACGACGTCGTCGTTCGCGTTGTTTTGCTTAAGTCCCCTAATATTTTATAACTACAGGAGAACAAGACGCGTTATTTGGGAAAACCTAGAACCCAGGCTCTTATTACATACGCCCCCATAATTTGAGTTGTTTATATATAAATACGATAAAAATTTACGACAAATATCTGATTAAATACACTTTAAATATTGAAGTAATGTAAAGATAACTTGCCCGATGTCTTTCTTATTCTACTACTAATAATAGAAGCTTTAATCAAACTCACTAAGTAATACAGTACTACAATAATAACAACAGATCACAATACATTACAAACAGTAAAAGATGAGTTTGATAAGGGGCTAGCGAACGGACACGAGGTCCCAACTAGGCAAACCCCTTACATAAATCAATAAATTCAAGACAATACACATAATGGTTCGCTATTTACTACTATACAGAATGCGCCATTATCCGCACCTGACGCCGAACTCAGTCCCCTACCCCGAAATCAAAACGATTTAGTTTGAAATAGACGGATAATGAAAGTATTCAAAGGGCTGATCCCGACGTCAAATACTGAAAACGACGCATCCTGCTATTCCTGCCTCTTGCCTAAAAATCTCAGCAGCAAAAAGGTCTGTCAATAGTCCTACAATTAGGACATACTGTCTTCCACGTGCTTAGGCCCCGTTCACACTATACCGGATAGCTTTTGTGCCGGCACGAAAACCATACCGGATAGGCCTTCTGTTCACAAACAAAACGCCTGTTCCGGCACAATTTCTGTGCCGGCGCGCCGCTCGGATAGCTTTTTGTGCCGTTTCAGCTCCAGTGCATGTGAACGGAGATCGAAATCGTTTCGGAAGTATATTAATAGAATAGAGCGTGGTGATTGGTTGGATCACGGGGTAACGGTTATATCGTATTCGGCACGAAACGGCACAATTATGCCGTCTGTTCACACTATACCGGATAGGTTTTCGTGCCGGCACGAAAACCTATCCGGTATAGTGTGAACGGGGCCTTAACTCCGTCTGTGTCAAAGATAGTGTTTAACTTATTGTGATAGAGTTTATACAATTGAGTTTTAAAGGAGGCGAAAGTAGCTGACTCACGAATTACAAGTGGTAAATTATTCCAAAGTTGAACAATACGATTAAAGGAGTCTCTGAACAGTGATGTACGAAGACGGTGAACTGGACGAAGATTTAAATTACAAGCAGAGCTTCTGGTACGGCCACTAGAGATACAAACATATTGGCTAAGCTGTATATTGTATGAACCGTTTATATATTTATAAACAAAACATAGGTCACGGCATTCTAGCCAGCAAGAAATAGGGAGTAGACTCGACGGAGGAAATTCAAGACGCGCGACTTATAGCTGGGTCGGAGTGAACTCGTCGATTAACTTGACATTAGTACACCAAAGAACAACAAACACATCGGGCAAGTTATCTTTTTCTTTTTTTTTATTTAAACAATATTTTGAACAACAATAACCCCAAGAGCTAAAAGCTCATCATGGGGACTCATGTTAATTTACATTACATACATAATTATGAGGACCACGAACAAGAAAGGACAAGCATACTGTATACCAAAAAAAATAAAAAATAAAAAAATAAATAAATGACAGTAATTGACTAGAGCAGTTGATACTTCTATTAACAGAAATCAAATTAACTTACGAGTTATAAAAGATCTTACTTTTGAAAAAAATTAGAATAAAAGTCCAGGTCCGTTGAATAGTATAATAATATATCTACTTGTTCTGATGTATTCAAATTGGACCACCTACTATCGGCAAGATGCATGAAGTTACATTATTTCAATACTTAAAGTGTATTTAATCAGATGAAGATTTAATCAATTTAACATGAAGAGAATCTTTCCAATCAAACTGCTTTGTGCAAATAACAAACATGAAAAAAAAATTAACAGGAAGATATTTTGTCTAGTCAAAAATGATTTTTGTACAAATTTATTGGTTTACGCCGATTGGTTGCTGAGAGGTCCGGAAAAAGCCGTAATGCCCTCTCGGCACTGTGAGAGGGCATTACGTCCTTTTTAATGACCTGCAAGTTTTGGCGGGAAAATTACTGAGTTGATTTGAATGAAAATAAAAGCGAATTAGATATTTTCGTTGGAAAATTTTGAACAATAATACGTCCTGAAACATCAGTGTTCCTTTTTATAAAAACTTCGAAAAATAAAAGCCTAACATGTGTAAACGTGAAGCGAAACGAACAAGCTCAAAAGTAAGAACTAAGGTGAACAGCGACACCTGATCAAGACAAACGTAGAATTAAAAACAGATAAGAAACCAAACCAAAAGCCATATAATAAAGAGCTTATTAACCTCGTTTTCTCGGTCTGTACGGGAAAGTATTTGCCCTCGGTTTCTCTCGCACAAACCTCGCTCCTTCGTCGCTCGGTCTGTACGAAAACCTCAGGCAAATACTTTCCCATACAGACCTCGAACTCGGTTAATAAGCCCTTAATAACTTCTGTATAAGATTGGTCATGTATAACATTGGTCACGATTTTCTCTGATAAGATTTTTTTAGCATATTCATCCATATTTCATTCCAATGATCAGGCACGCCAGGCAAACACCAGTGTTTACAATCGGTAGGTGGACGAAAGCCTCTCCGGCTTGAGGGATGCGCGTCTTGGCGGTAACCGCTCATTTTGGTAATATCCATTAAACTAATATTTGACGATGTTGCTACTAACGAGTGTATCACAGCTTCTTGAATGAATAATGAAACGGCATTGTACTTCGGATCCTCGCTTGGGCTATCTTTTAAACATGTACCGCCTGTATTCCACTCCCCACCATAAAAATGACTAACCTGGAAAAAAATTAATTGATACCGAAAAAGATGGCGCCTTTACATTTACCATAATTCTTTGCGACTATTATTTACAATACACGAGAAAACAAAAGTTACCTCTGAACATCTCCAGTATAATTGTTTATTTTTAAACTCCGGTCTACCAAGATAATCCACTACTGTTTTAAGAGCTTGGTGCAAAATCTCTTTGGATTTACGATACGTAGCTGCGCCATTTGATGCCTGTCTCATTTGTACGTCATGTTCCCACCAACCGCCAGTAGCAAATAGAAAGATATCGAAGTCTTTAACACGGCTAGCCCATTTAGGGTCCACATTCGCTAAATCAAGGCAAGGTTGTTTGGCCAATTTTACTGTTGCATTACTGTCACAATTTGTTCGTGTTTGTTTTACTAAATAATTCGAGACAATAAATTCTATGGTAACCCCAAAGTTTGGATATCTATGACAAGAAGGAATAATTGTTATTAGTATTAATACACCGGTGATTATAGAAAATCACGCGCGCTGATTGGTCGAGCTACTTTCGGATTAATTCTCGATAATCACCTACAGCGTTTATTCAAAATGGCCGCCAGCCAAGTTGTCAGTGCGACAGACGAGGAAATTAACAATTTTAAAGAAAATGTTGTTCCTAAAAGTACGAAAATGTGTATTTATACTAAAACAATTATTCGTTTCAGGCTCAGTGAATATCGGTGAATAATAACCTCGATTTCGTCTCGGTTATTATACACCGATATTCACCTCGCCTTCGGCGAATAATTGTTAAATAAATAGAATTGTTAGTATAAGGCCTGGCCAACGCTTTCAACATTTCATTCAACATCGTTCAACATTGTTGAATTCAACATGTTGAAAGCGTTTGGCCACCCCTGTTGAATGATGTTGAATGGTGTTGAATGATGTTGAATTGAACGAAATTTGAACATGTTCAAATTTTCGTTCAACACGCGTTCAACATTTGTATTGTTCTCAAAATGTTGAAAGGTGTTGAACGCATTTGGCCACATTTCATTCAACTTTGTTGAACAGAGACATGCGCCATGCGGGATATTGTCGATTCCAGCTTTTGTGGTAGCCCGCGTTCAATTAATTGTCATTCATGAATGTTGAACGATGTTGAATTCATTTGGCCACTCGTGCTTTCAACATTATTCAACATCGTTCAACAATGTTGAATGATGTTGAATGCGATGTTGAAAGCGTTTGGCCAGGCCTTTATATATTAAGGACTTGTCAGTGTAAAGGTGGATTTCCAGTCCTTGCACGAAGCAACTCGCAGCTCGCTGCGAGCACTCGCACGGTTTCCACTGTATTTCCCAGGGCCTTTTTTAACATATAAGCTGGGGGCAAATGCCCCCCTTGTGCCCCCCCACGAATCAATTTTTGCCCCCCCCCAGGAAAAGTCCCGATTTATAGTTCCTCCCAAAATTTTCCATATTATATTTGAAAGTGAATAAGCTGATGAGTTCTGAAACAAAGCGAAACAGTCAGAAATGTGTTGTATTTCAACTAGTTTTTATGACATTTTATGACTTCAGTGTTCTTAAAAATCACCCCTCAGAATGCAGGAAATGGCATTTCCGACACTCTAAATTTCAAAAATGTCGGCCCTGGAATTTCCACCAAACGCACTGTATTTCCACGTTGTTGTTTTTTGTCGGTAGTTTTTTATTGTTGTTGTAGAGGCAGTCCTCGTCGTAGTGGTGCTGGTGCTGGTATATATAGTCGTCGTCGATGCTGTTGTTGTTGATGTAGTTGTTTTTGTTTCGTTGAAATTTTACGCAATTTCTTTGCTTTCGTTGGTAACTGTATATAGTATAGTTCTATTGCCTTCCTGTCACGATTTCTAAAATCTAAAATAATTATGTTGTTCCAACCTGTAGCGATACATGTTGTCCTCGATCATTAACGTACGGTTTCGCACGTAGAGTAAACATGCCAAGGATTGGAACATATTCCTCGTCAAAGAATCACCAATGAATACAATCTTCTTGTTCCGAACTGTTTCCAGAAAACGTTCCCTGGTGAATCTTGTCCTGTTGGCCTCGCAAGTCTTGTTCTTTAGTACCCAACGATAACCAAGATAAGCGAGTGAATTTCTCTTACAGTCTTGTCTGTTATCTACGTGACATTTACCATAACCAGATAAAGTATCTTTGCCATATTTTATGGTATCGTCCTTTACCCAACTTCCCTCCGCCCAGTCACAGTCAGGATCAATATCTATATATATATATATATATATATATAATGTAATAAAATAACGGTGGAGGGCACCCAAAGTGTCTCCAATTAGCTGTAATAATATAGCTAAATACATTCACACTTAAAGGGTATTGGCAGTAAAAATTAAGTTTGTCTCATTTGAAAGAACTCGTCAAATGGTATAAGAAGACCTTTTACAATTTTTCTCTATCTTTCTCGTGTTTTGAAATATTTCGACCAAAGACAGCGTCCTGTCCGCCATCTTGTTGTAATATTGGGTCTAATTAACTAGGAAACTGATGACGTCACAAGCAGGGTAAACCTGATGAAACTACTCCGTGGATGACCAAATTTCCACGGAAGGCTTTTTAAATGTTGTGGGTCAATTTAAAATGGAAATAGCGCAACAAAATCGAGTTTCTAGCTCATAATGTCATAAGGTCGGCAAGATAAAAATTTCACTTTACCCTGCTTATGTCGTCACATGCATATCGAAAATAATTCCAAGATGGCGGACAGCACGCTGTCTTTGGTCGAAATATTTCCAAAACCAAAACAGATACGAAAAAATTGTAAAAGGTCTTCTTATACCATTTGACGAGTTCTCTCAAATGATACAAACTTAATTTTTATTGCCAATACCCTTTAAATAAAGTCATTCATTCATTCATTCCATTCATTCCATTCATTCCATTCATTCCATTCATTCCATTCATTCCATTCATTCCATTCATTCCATTCATTCCATTCATTCCATTCATTCCATTCATTCATTCATTCATTCATTCATTCATTCATTCATTCATTCATTCATTCATTCATTCATTCATTCATTCATTCAAAAGACTACATACATTGAGTATTTTCCCCCACCAGCGAGCTTTTTTAGGGTCATCATCTACCTATGCTAAGAAGGCTTAACTTCTGATTGGTTTAGATAAACCAACACGGGAACGAATTGATAATCGACAATGTGATTGGTTACTTATAGCCAATCAGAAAACAAGTTCATATTAGGTAGGTCTTTAGGGTACCGTGTTCGAATCCCAGCGGGGCCAATTAGAGTTTTCTCTACTTGTCCGGTATGGTCCGTTATTTGGAGTGTAACGCAACACCTTAATATTCTCAAATAACCATTCGAAATCGTCATGTATGAAGACTGTTGTCTAGATATTGAAGAAACTAGTCTGTTTCAAAATATAAAATAGCCTATATAGGTACTGTCATTCGACCTTCAGCTCGGACTACACGCGTAAAAATCTCGCAAGTTGTTACAGCATTGTTGCCTGAACAATGCTGTAACAACTTGCTGACATATGTGAACAACATTGATAAATGAACAACATTGTTCATCATTGTATTTGTTTCAACAAGTTGTTACAGCTTGATGAAACAACAACCGTTGTTCACGCATGTTGTAAAAACCGAATAACGTGTTGATACATCAACCATGTTCACCATTGTTGTAACATTGTTGTTCATCGTTGTTATTTCGTCATGCTGTTACAACATGTTGTACCATGTGCGAACAACGTTGTTGGCTATACAAAATGTGCTGTTGGAGCAACTTGTTCATGACTGTTGATTTATCCGTGAACAAGTTGTTCGAACCATACGTGAACAACTTGTTGACAACTTGTTCACGGCGAGCAGCACAACATTGTTCACGCCTGTTGACAACCGTGAACAAGTTGTGCGTTTTTACGCGTGTAGTAAAGCGAAGGTCGCGGGTTCGAATCCCAGCCGGGCCAACTAGAATTTTCTCTATACTTGTCCCAGTATGGTTCGTCACTCGGAGTAACACCTTAGGGGGCGATTACATGGACCGGGCTGGCCCGCTTTATATATAAAACACATGTTGTTTTAACATTTCGATTACATGGCAAGCGGGCTAGCCCGGTTTGCCGGGATCCCGGTTAACCGGGATGAAAATGTCCATGTAATCGTTTTCATCCCGGCAAACCGGGCTGAAAAACTGTTGAACTCGCTTCGATACGCGTTCGTTTGCTTGACTGTGTGAATAAATAGTGCTGAAAGGAACTGAAATAGAACATCAACGTTGTTTGTGTGTTTCGTGATCAAAGTGAAGATTTAATAAATTAATTAGTCTTCGTGAAGACGCTTTCCTGGGTTAGCTAAGACTTTAACAATCTTTTTATTAACGATGGGTTTACAAAATAAATAACAGACTAATTAGTGTAAAACTGAAGTAAAACTAACGTAACTTTGCCTTTATTTACTTGATAATTGCGAATTTCGGCCTGAAATCATCCCGGCTTACCGGGCTAGCCCGCTCCATGTAATCGTTTCGTAAACTCATCCCGGTTAACCGGGCCAGCTCGGTCCATGTAATCGCCCCCTAAATATGATATGCAATGTAATATAGCCGTAGGCCCCTAGCCCTAATGTGATCTAAAAATTATAAAACTATTAGAAATAAGAAAATAACTTTTCATGGGCAAATCAATAAAAAAAAAAGTAATAGCATGTTTTTTTGTGAAATTTGGAAAAACTTGCATGTTTTTCAAAGACCTCATTAAATTACCACTCGTCATTTGGAGTCTTTGGCTATTTTTATATAGTTTTTGAAAAACTCACTCCGTACATGTTTGTTTCTTTTTTCAAATTACACTCAAAACCATATGCTATTGTATGTACAAATATCGGGAATTTCAAACTAAGACTAAGTGTAGACACTAACCAATTGACCGTCTATGTTTTGCAACTGCGTTTTCCAAGGCTAAAGACAAAATTTCAATGGCTTCTTTTTGTTGTTCATCTTGAGATCGTGGGATTCCAGCTAAAAACACAAGTACAAAGTTGTTAAAGTGTCTATGAAATGAAAAATTCGTTGGCGTTTTTGTTTTATTGTACAGAGGAGCATGACAGGAGCACTCACTGAAAATTTCAAGAGAATCTGATGCGTAATTTTCGCGCTATTAACTCTCAAAATTTGCCTTGGCTAGTTCGTTCTTGGAGAAAAACTGGGCTTTCGGTAACAATGCTTATGACGTACGAAAATGGACAACTACGCACAAGAACAATAGATTTTACTACCGTTTGCGTACATCATAAGGCATTTGTTACCAAGAAGCCCAAATTTCCCCAAAACAAACTATCCACGGCAAATTTTGAGAGTTGATAGCGCGACTGACTACGCATCAGATTCTCTTGAAATTTTCAGCGAGTTCTCCTCTGTACAATAAAACAACAAAAATGCCAACGAATTTTTCACAACATAAACACTTTAAATACTTTGAACAAGAATCAGTGGCGTGGTGGCAGGGGGGCGGGGGGCCGGGCAAGGCCCCCCAGCTATAGGGTTGCAGAAGGGGCGCCAAAACTAGCAAGGGCGCCAAAACTTAACAAAATATAAAATTTCTTTGTATATAGCTAGGTCTTCAATGGTGGGATATAAAGATCTGAAATCTTTTGTATTTTCTATGAAGTTTTATAATCTTTAGAATTCTGTAAAATCTCACTCCAAAATGCAGGAAATGGCATATCAGAGACTCTAGGGATGACATATAGCCAGGATTTTGAAAGGGGGAAGCCAAAATCAATTAGGGGGGTCCGGGCGCATGCTCCCCCGGGAAATTTTCAAATCGAGAGTCACTGAAATGCCGTTTCCTGGCTTTTGGAGGAAGATTTTACAGACTTAAAGGTTAAAAACATCATATAAAATACTCAAAACACGCAAACGTCGCATATAGATACTCAAAATGCGTACACTCGGTATAGATTGAATACACTGTTTACGTAATATATCCAACACGAGTAAGTGTTCTTCCTCCGATTTCTAAATACAGCCAAGCGGGTTGAAATACGAGGCGAAGCCGAGTTTTTTCTAACCCGCTTGGTTGTATTTAGACATCGGAGGATGAACACTGACGAGTGTTGGGGATATAGCTCCTCAAACGGATCAATATTTTAAGAGAAAATCGACCTCAAAGTTTGCTGAATTTGACCGTAATCTTCCTCCGATTTCTAAATACTGATTAAATATTGATTTATTTTGAATTTTCCTCATGAATTATTAATGAGTTTGAGAAAGTTAATTTCCTGACATAATTCACATTGCATCAGTTTTGTAGTTACATGTCTGTTGTTTTATATCCACGTCAATTCAAAACTCATCCCAGCTTACCGGGTTAGCGCTAGCCCGGTCGATGCAATCGCCCCCTAAAAATATAGATACAAACAAACCTCTTTTTGGAGCAGGAGGGGCTTTCTTCGGGGCAGGAGAGGTTGTTTTTCCGATTACAGTTGTTCGGTTTTCTGATTTAGTCCAAGGTGGTGGTGCAAGCTTATGCTTAATAACTGGCGTAAATGATTCAAATAGACTGACATCTGAATTCTTATAAAAATACGTTGCAACAAGCATCGACATGAATATAAGCCCCTGCAAAGATTTAAAAGAGCACAATTATTTTTCACAAATTATAAATTATGTTAAATAAAAGTAGCGTGGTGCGGATATATAGGCAGTTGTTGAAATTAAAAGCTGAAAAAGAAAAAAAAATGCAAGATACGGCGGGCGATGAAGGCATCTTCACTGAAGTAATATATTATAAAGTTTTGTGTTGGTGGGGATGTTACGTTTTTGTCGCTTAACTTTTTCTACAATCTGAAAACGGAAAAAAATCATGCCGTTTAGGCCTTGCGTTTACACGATACCGGCACAAAAATGACATGAAAACGGCACAAAATGAAGACGGGTTCCTTGACGGCATGAAATGAAAACGGAACACTAACCGGTATCGTGTAAACGCCCGTGCCGTAACAGTTTGATGACGGTAATCACGATATATACGACCATAGTATATTCGGGTCAGCAGTATTCACAAAGTCTTCTCAATTCTCATTGGAAGAGAATAGTCACATGCTAATCCGTCATTATATTATACCAGCACCGTGTAAACGCAAGTCTTTTTGGCCTGTATTTACACACCGGCATGATTTTGTTCCATTTTCAAATTGTACCGGCATCGTGTAAACGGGGTCTGAGTTATATTTATTTATATATGTTAATATATCGCTGCATAACTCTGACCAAGATACTTCTTTCTTTGTTAATGTTTGGACAATTTTAATTTAAATTATTTTCAGATATCTGATGAGCTCGTTACCCGCCACGATTAGCTTAGCTATTAGCGGGTAACGACAATTGTAAATATATTTAAATTTACAAATCATTAAAACTTGACTTGAGTCTACCAGAAGTCGAAATATAGTAAGATTTGAGTACTGCCGAAAATACCGAACGTAGTTTCTAACGTTTCGAGCGAAGGCCCTTGTAAATTATTCAGCAGTACTCATAAATATGTTATCCTTGTAATATATAATATATAAGTAAGAGTTATATGCCGAGGATGGAGGCTTTATGCCAGATACATACCCCGAGGGGCCTCGGGCCGTAGGGCAAGAGGGAATGTATCTGGCATAAAGCCGACATCCGAGGTATATAACTTACTTATTTAATAGTTGAAGAGGTTTTCTAAATACATCAATTACCAAATGTGGCCATGCATCGTGTGTGTAAAGGCTGACAATTTTTTACGGTAACTATCTTTATTTGCAATGCAATCGCCATTTATATATCTAAACCTCTTTCAGTGTAAATCATTACAAGCGCTTGACGCGATCTTTTATGCAAACGTAAGACAGATTATTTTGTTTTAAATAACAATTTAATATGACCGGTTCAATGATTACCATTGATCTAATGTAAATTCACGCAATAAACTATTATTAGATAGTTGGCTATAAAAACAACAACAGTGTAGACTTGCGCATTGATTTAGTATTAGTCCCACATTTTATGTTCTAGGCAAACTGTAATAAATTCTTGACCAGTTACTCCAATTTGCTCTCGTATAGGGTGCTGCCGCTACAAGCGGGTTCAGCGTAACCTACTTCGAGATAGGCAAACGCTTGTCTCTACTTCTCGATTGGGGGCGCTACCAGTGTACTCTATACTCGAGATGGTTTAGGCAAGATCCCGTTGCTTTGAGCAATGATATTGCTTATTTGCAAATTCACGGGATGTATCTGTATATACTTCTTACCAGGTATTTATCATAGATACATCCCTACAAAAAACAAAGGAAACCGACTCAACTATTAAATAATATAGTTTCAAGGCCGGACTCACGTATAAACAAAAACCGAAATGCAAAACTCAGGCCGGTTCGAGGTGAGGCTGGCCTCAAGTAAACACCCTCTTAAAAACACAGAAACGCATTTTTGGTCATCCTTATAGAGATAAAGTCCAAGTATAGTCGAACTCAGCATGGGTAATAGCCTGCGTCGCAGGCTCGCAGCCGGACGTGTTTTGAAATTGAAACCCAATATAGTCCGTCTGCGGACCAGCGACCAAATTCGTGTTCTGACTCCCTGCGAGTTTGCAAGGTTTTTTATAATCGCTTGTAATTGGCGCTTGTCGTCAGTTGTTGTTATACGGCGCTACGTGATTGGTCAAGCGACATGTAATGTATATTTTAAAAGGATTTAAAAAGATTCGCGAGAGATTTTTAATGGGAGCTGGACGTGGACAATTTGATGTCATTTGAAGCTGAAAAGTCTCGCGTTTAATTTAAAGTGCCTATGCAATGGTTGGGGATTTTACATATTTAGGATATTTGGAACCTTCTGAGAAGATTCGTAATATATCTTCCTTTTCTAAAATTTCATCTTCGTGGACTTTTTGGCTGTTAAAGTTGACGGAAGTGACGTCAAAAGAGGAATTTGTCTATATGAAACCACTTTGCAGATTCCTCCTTGACGTCACTTCCGTCAACTTTAACAGCCAAAAAGTCCATGAAGATGAAATTTTAGAAAAGGAAGATATATTACGAATCTTCTCAGAAGGTTCCAAATATCCTAAATATGTAAAATCCCCAACCATTGCATAGGCACTTTAAGGCGTACGAGTCGTTTCATCTGTCGTAATTGTATTCAGAAGCTGAAGAAAACTAAGAGCATTGCTAATCCAAACGTGCAGGCGGCTTCCAGTTCAGAAGTTGTTGGTCTCTGTTCTTTTTTTATACAGTATATATACATACATCTCACCAGGAACGTAGCCAAACCAGTGAACTCTATATAAAGACTGGAACGATACCTCCATAAGGTCGGCCCTATGATTGGATGAAGCCAAACTTCCGGCTGCTGGGGGCAACACATGAACGTCTGACCAACGTCCAAGGAGCGGTAGAAAATAGACAATGGCCCAGCGAGAATTTTTTAGTTTTTTTGTAGTTGAACTTCATTTGAATTGATATAACGAAGCTAGTATGTATTAGAATCATTGTCCTTTCTGTCTGAGGTATGTTTGCTGGCAAAAATAGATTGAAGCAGGAAATATATTGTCAAACGAAACCAAAATTTTGCTTGGATTGATGGAAACTCCTGACGAAAATTCAGGTTATATTTAGTATTTATTCGTCTTTATTTTATGAATTCTTGCAACCCTGTCAAGCTGTGCCTTTGCTCTTATGAATAGTCTCCTCATACCTTTTGAATCGCATATATTTTTTATCTTAGATGCCTTTAAAACACTGTCGGTTCGTATTTCTGTGTTTTGTTCGATTTTTTGACTGTTCAGAAAATTTAATATTTATGGTTTTTATTGATCATGTCAGCATCCATATGCTCGACAGATTATAGCCACTATATTTCAGTAGGCTTTAGCCCTGATTAATGCTATCTTTATTTGATTCAAGATAGTTCATAGACTTTTTTCTTGACTTTTGATACCTCAACTGGCTCAACACTTGGAGCTGCCCTACAAACAATCAGATCCGCGCGGTTTCGGACTCAAAATGTGTTTTTTTGTCAAATATTCAAGCTACGTTTTTGCTGCTAAAAGCCTTTAGAAGAAGTATATATTACTGTAGCATGTTTGCATGTCTTTGTAATTGGTTCATAACAAAATATAACTTAAAAAATAAAGATTTTCTTGCATATAAAGAGGACTGGGGCCGCCCTGCATGTCAGCCTCCATGACGGCTTCAAAATTTGGTTTGTAGGTATCGTTCCAGTCCTTATATAGAGTTCACTGGCCAGGACTAGATTTTGAAAGGGTGGGGAGCCGAAATCAGAATATATTTTTAGGGGGTCCGGGGGCATGCTTCTCCGGGAAATTTTGAATTCGGAAGTCGCTGAAATGCCATTTCCTGGCTTTTGGAGGAAGATTTTACAGACCCTAAAGGTTAAAAAACGTTATATAAAATACTCAAAACACGGAAACGTCACATAGATACTCAAAATGCATACACTCAATAGATTGAATACACTGTTTACAGTTTATTTCCTGACATAATTCATATTGCATCAGTTTTGTAGTTACATGTCTGTCGTTTTATATCTAAAAGGGGGGAGCCACGGCTCTCTCCTGGCTACGTCCCTGCATCTCACAGAAGACTAGCTGAGAATCTGTATATCGGCATCCATGTTAAGAGACCCCTCTGGACACCATATTTTGGTTGGCCCAGGCTTCCTGATTACTGATAACAAATGAGTTGAAACTGACCTGATATTTAAAATATTTTTATTAAAAACGTTACAAAAACATTAAAAAACAAGTAAATTTTCGATCGCTGACTGCGATCTTCATACTTTTTTAAGTCTCAAGAGACCTTAACAGGGAAATGTATATTGCGTGGCATATATGCACATATATATATAAAAGTTTGTAGATCTATATCCAGAACTGAGTGTGATACGACGTTTTACATATGCATGGGACCTTTTTGTAGGGATAGATATTTTATCAATTTCAATATAACAAACTTTAAGTTTTGCCTTCTCGTGTATGATACTTTTTTCTCATTCAGTACTATATATATTAGATATAGGCGACTGATACATGCCGCAGCTTGCAACCGATAGATCAACATGCTCTGGCTTGGTCTCGAGCGAAACGTTGTCTTATGGTGCATGGATGAATGCTCTCCATATGTATCATTAACGAAGCAAGGAAACGAAAAACTAACTGCAATAAAGTTTATTAAAATAAATGTCATACGTACTTTAATAATGCTTGTTTTCTTCAATAACAAACAATCAAAGAGAGATTTTCCCATTCTCCCTGTCGCCAATTATATCGCTCCAGAATCGATGAACGTCAACTCCGAGAAACAGTGACACGTATACAGAAGAAACTCCTAAACTGTGCATAAATATTATTATAACAATTCAATAAAATAACATTTTGAAAACAAGCGCGGCGATTGGTTGAAAGCCGTGTTTCTATAACTTTATGGAAACACGGCATGGTCCACGCCATTCAATACGCCATCATTACGGTGTAGGATATACCTCATATTTTGTAGATAACTTTAAACATTGTACTATTTTGACACTATACTTCATATTTTGTAAATAACTTTAAATTTTATACTTATGTAATTTCTTTTTACACGTCCCCTGTGGAAATCAGCTTCGGTTGACGGGGTTAGCGTGGTTAAATAAAGTTCTTCATCATCATTATACGCCATCATACGCCATTATGAAGAGTAAGGAGAATTTACGCTTTGATGCAGTGATTATTTTTACGTTCTATACCTATTTTCAACAGGTTATTTTATAAAGGAAATAGAAAATATTTTTTCCGTGTTCCCCTTGTGGAAGTTTGGGAGAACTCGAAATACGGAAATAGTGTGGAAACACTCGCCCTGCTACAATTTCTCGTTCTCCCAAACTTCCACTCGTGTTTCTATATAACTCTATGGAAACACGGAAAATGTTTTCTATTTCTTAAAGAGCTGATGTTCGTGGGGATAAATATGTTTTTAGCCCGGCTTTAAGCCCTAATCAAACGAGAACGCAAGTCATCGCAAGTTGGCAGTCACAAATTTCTGTGGCGGTCGTTCGAACACCCAAATTAACAAAATAAAGGTTTCATGAGTGTTTTAAACAAGTTTTAACTTTGTGACGGTACATAATATTTTCGGGAAATTATTCAGAGGGGCTGGCTGAGATAGCGTGACTGCCAACTTGCGATGACTTGCGTTCTCGTTTGATTAGGGCTTTAAAGAGATCGGTTTTAACACTTTAATGGGTAATTGGGGTAATTGTTCCAAAACACTTTTGCAAATAATTCTTCGCCTTCAAAAGCGTGCAGCACGCATTATCTTAGATGCTGAGTATTTTACTCCTCCTGTTCTCCTTTTTTCCCAGCTTAAGTGGATTCCAATTTTTGATCTAATTAAGTTTAGGAAACTTCTTCTACTATTAAATATACTAATCAATCCTAATGCTCCACCGTCTTTTAAATTTATGTTCAATTTCTTATCTGCCACTCGACAACACGCTCGTACTAGAGCCTGCTTATATGACCTTAAGCTTCCTTACCCGCGCGCACTAATTCTGGTAAACGAACATTTCTCTACAGTGCCTCAATTCTCTTTAACGCCTTAGATAGTGATTGCAAACAGCTTGCCATGTCACCTGCATGTACTTCTGATGCTTTCACGTTAAGATTAACTACTACTAAACGCAAACTCCGTAATTACTATCTTCAGTAAACTTACCTGTATTAACCATCTGGAAGACCTTTTTTGCGTCAATTGTAATTTTTTATTGAATTGTAAATTGTTTCTACTTGACTAGTTTATCACTTGACATTATTTCCATATATAGTGTATTAGATATGTCTGTTGTATTTGTAAATATTGTAATATTGTGAGGGCCGTATGTTAGATGACCTTTACGGTTAATACGTCTTTTCCCTCGTAAAATAAAGTTTTATTCTATTCTATACTTTGAGGCCTGGACCTCTCCCTACGCTGAATAAAATCGTCTAGCGTTAGCCAGAATAAACCTTAAAGACTCGTCGTCAGGCTTCAAAGTGTTAATCGCTAATTTCCCTCAAGTCATGTTATTACTTATTATATTCATATAGAAAATCTTTATCGTATGATTTTGTTGTACAAGCTGTCGTAAGTTAAACTCAGTTTTCTCTGAGTTTAACTTCCGACGGCTTGTACAGCAAAAACATACGAAAAACATTTCCCAACTCAAGCTGAAAACACTAATAACGTACAAACAGAAAATCACTTGAATGTCTCTGAACTCTGATGCCTACCATGCATAGTTTCACACATTTTTCCCGGTTGAAATGACCTCATTCGTGTTTTTATCACAGAATAGAGTCACGAAAGCGATTTTCTATATTTGTTTTATAAAATGACTATACTGACCGTTCAACGGTCAGTATAGTCATTTTATGAACGGTCAGTATAGTCATTTTATAAAACAAATATAGAAAATCGCTTTCGTGACTCTATTCTGTGATAAAAACACGAATGAGGTCATTTCAACCGGGAAAAATGTGTGAAACTATGCATGGTAGGCATCAGAGTTCAGAGACATTCAAGTGACGACGTAAGAAAGCAAGGAGAAGCCATTAAAGTGAACCGGGACTCAGCTGACGAATGATGGCGCAATCAAATAAATACGCCAGTGATTACGTGAGATTTAACGAAACAGAGCATGCGTTGTACAATATAAAATGAAAATGAGTTTACACGATGCCGGTACAATTTGAAAACGGAACAAAATCATGCCGTTTAGGCCTTACGTTTACACGATACCAGCACAAAAATGACATGAAAACGGCACAAAATGAAGACGGGTTCCTTGACGGCATGAAATATTACTACTCAAATCAGTAGAGCGAGACAAAGACGATGTTTTCATCGTTTCCGAAGCGACATTTTCGTTAACCGCAGATCAATTTCAAAGCAATCACGAGGTGTATTCTTATGTACCACGTGATAGCTTGTTTACGAGTTAACAATTGGATGTTTATCACGTGGTACATGAGAATACACCTCGTGATTGCTTTAATATTGATCCGCGGTTAATAAAACTGACACTTCGGAAGCGATAAAAAAATCATCCATGTCTCGTTCTACTGATTTGAGTAGTAACCGGTATCGTGTAAATGCCCGTGCCGTAACAGTTTGATGACGGTAATCACGATATATACGACCACAGTATTCGGGTCAGCAGTATACACAGTCTTCTCTATTCTCATTGGAAGAGAATAGTCCCATGCTAATCCGTCATTATATTATACCGGCACCGTGTAAACGCAAGACTTTTTGGCCTGTATTTACACGCCGGCATGATTTTGTTCCATTTTCAAATTGTACCAGCATCGTGTAAACGGCCGCGCGCGCGGGGTCTGAGTGAAAATGGCTCTCGTCCAATCAGAGCGTGCGTAGGACATCTGTTATTTTATAAAATTCTATGGAAATCATCTAATTAAAATTTGTACAGAAAGACCATTATACGCCAGGGTCTTATCTCCGCTCGCCAATGCGAAAAGACCCTGGTCCGGGCGACACCGCTGCCAAACGTTTTGCGCATGCGCGACGTCCGAGCTCGGCCTCAGAAAAAGAGCGGGAAAACACTGAAATATTTGGACCGGTCCGAGAGTCCGACACAAAAGTTGAAATTATAAGCATACTACCAAAAAGATAAGGTAGGTAATTTGTGCATGGCTTCTTTGTCAGTATTGTAACATATTCTGAAATGACCCCTTCGTAATTTTCTTTACCCTTTTTTTAAAACACAAATGAATAGTCGAGTCTTACTTAGTCTTCACTGTCTGGTTGTTGTTGCCACGGCTAGTTCCCACTTCTCTTGCAATGTTTACTCTTGCAAATTCACGCATGCGCAAACGTTCGGCAGCCGTGTTGGTCCCACTGATCTATATAAGAGACTGGATAGAGCATCCGTTGTCTGAAATTGAAGTCGGAAGTGGTCGGAAGTTGGCAACAGCCGCCATGTTGGATGGTCCCACTTTCGCTATATTTTACTGTTGCACAATTATAGTTTTCGTATATTAAGGCATTTTTCTCCTTCGGGTTCGGACAAACTTTTTTATCACGAGGAAGAAAGGACACGTGAAGCATTTGGAGAGAAAAATTGTAGTTGTTTAGCCCCCAAATGTGGGGAAAACGGAATTTGCGAGTTCGATGGAGCGAACTCCCAAGTGTCAGTGATGACAACTTTGAACAGACGAAGGCCGTTGTCATTCCGAATTTACTCAGAATATGGAAATACTGCTAAAGGACCGAATGAATTCGGGAAATTTGATTAACTGAACAAGCCACTACGACAACTGCTGTGGTATTATTATATCATAAGCCAAAAGACCGGAATCAAACAATTAATTTAAGAATGCGATGTGCCCAACTGTATAGATCAGTGGATGTGCCTATAGTTGAACAATATATTTTCACTCACAGAAAACTCGGGGTAATGATTCAAATAAGTTATCCTGGCATTCACAGGATTAATCAGAATGAGTTTATTATTTTCTATGAGATAGCGTTTTATAAAATAACATGTAAACTACGCGAGCCCTGATTGGTCAATTGCCGTGTTTGGATCAGAGTATCCAAACACGGAAAATTCCCGTCAAAACGATTTTTTGAAAATGTCGGACAGTATATCATATTCACTTGTGATTTTATTATTTTTTTTTTAAAGAAATACCAAATGGTTTTCCGTGTTTGGAGACTCTTATCCAAACACTTGGGAAATTGCTCGACTTTCGAAAAGCTAAAAACACTCGCCTACGGCTCGTGTTTTGTTACGCTTTTCTCCAGTCTCGCAATTTCCCGCGTGTTTGGATCAGAGTATCCAAACACGGAAAACGATTTGGTATTTCTTTAATCCAATTTGGGCGATTGGGCCTACATTTGCCTACAACTAAAAATCTTGTATAAATTTTACAATATAATTAGTTTTGTGACTATACCTTTGCCAAGATGCTTTCTTTTTAGCCAGTTTGCAAATGTTATCCGGCACATCGTTGTGAAGTTTAACATATATATTAGCTTGATTTGTTTTGACTTTATATAAAGATCAAACACTGGCTTTGTCGGTCTACTTGTAGTACACACTGATAATACAGTATTAGTTCTGCCACAATTTTCATAACACAGAAATCAGAGAACAGATTAAATTTTTAAAATTTATCATTATATAGTACATTTATACAGAATCAAACTACACAAGACAAAATACACTCATGAACAGGGGCGGATTTAAACTACGTCAAGTTAGTCGCGCGACGAAGTGAAAAAATTCAAAGGAAGTAATATCCGGGAAGTAATATCCGTTCTTCGCTGTTTCGCAATATCCAGAGCTCGAAAATACTGCCAAGGGACCTGGGGAAAGCAGGCAACCTGAGCGCAGGCTTGACACAGGAAGTCCTTAGATCCCGAGGAATTTTGACTAAAGTTGACTAAGTTCGGCCATTTTGACGAGTTTCTCCAGGGGGTAATGTTAATACAGTGTTTCTGATTGGTTATGAGCGTAACCATTGGGAGTTATGATTGGTGCAGAGACTCCGACGCCATTTTGACTAATTTGAGCCTGTTTTGACTAGTTTATGGTTAGCAGTTTCATACGCAAATCATGCAAATCTCTTCCCGCTCGATTGCTTGTCTGCTTGAACATGGCTACCATGCAAGAACGAGTTCGCAGTGCTTTAATAAGCAAGGATGAAGCAAGTTTGAGACAGCTTTACGATGAAATGTCTGCAAGACTTTCGTCAAGTGCTTTATGCGCTAGAGCTGATCTTATCAACCGCATTGGAACGAGTGTTTTCAGGGATATCAATGCTGAAATTTTTATTCCTGATTATGCAAAGCAAAGCCACAGGAAGAATCCAAAGAAGAAAGGAGAAAGTGTTTTGTTTGCTTTGAGGTAAGAAGGCTTTAATAAGCTTAATCTATGCATGATATGCATCTCAATGATCTCATTGTGATTTTTATGGTAATTAGTCTCAATTGTGATTCATGAATACTAAAATCGCAGAATGCACAGTAGATGTATATTTTGACATTTTAAAAAGGTTAAATAAAATAGTGTGGGAGAGTGCCTTTATTTTTTCAGTTTATCAGGGGCGGATCTAGAGCAAAATCTGACTGTTGCAAATTAGTGACGACACCATTCTAGGGTGGTCCAGGGGCATGCCCCCCGGAAATTTTTGAAATTTCAAACCACGGAAACGGCATTTCCCGCATTTTGAGTGAAGATTCCAGCTAATTCTGCAGCAGGCGCAATTCAAATTTCACAGAAGAATAAAGGGCCAAATACGACAATATTTGTTAATATTGGATTTATATTAAAAATCTACCAATAAAAACTGTTGACAAGAATATCTGTTTGTGTAAAATATGATTGTTTGATAATATATTTATTGATCAACATACCTAGTACTCGTCTATTAGTTCTACGCAAGCAGCATGTTTGACTGCAACGTTAAAGATTAACGTTTATTAAATAAATATAATACTGTGTCTTACTCACTACATATGTGACTGAGAATGAATTCGGGTTCAATCATATAAATACGCACAAAGGCTGATCTCAGTCATAATTTGCATATTTTATTATTCAAATAATAACCCAGGCAATTTATTATTCATGAGCTTCACATACCTCGCTGCGTTGTGCTTTGAAGAGCGCAATTCTTAGCTGCGCGGGAACTGCAACTTCGAATAGTTAATACACAAACATACACGGCGAGGATCATCCTTCTTTCTTTCAAATTCGTTCTTAAGACATTTCTCACAGTAACGCTTAAGAGCAATCAACTCATCCTCCTTTTCCTTCGGAGAATAACTCATATCATCCAAGACACGCAACAGTTGCTGTAAAACGTTGTTGGACGCAATGGTGAACAGAAGCCAAGGGAACGAACGAGTAATTACATCACATCATAGTCTAATCATCGGAGATTTCTTCGCTCTAGTGAACTGTAGCGGAAGTTCATGAAATGCAGCAAAACGTGACCTAAATCTGGCGTGTTGATTGGTTTGCTACAGTCAACTGTAGCGGCTACAGTCCAAATTTAGCACAACTGTAGCCGTCGTAACACATCGCCACCACCTCGGAATGCGCCTTTGCGCGATGCATTCTAGTGAGAGAAACATGAGCTGACAATGCAGTTCAGATCAATTACGGGCAGGCTCAATGGGCACAGCAGGTTTGTAGGTTGTGCGCCCAGCAATAATTTATATAACGCGCGCGTGAATGCCTGAAATGGTGGTTTTGAACTTTGGAAAAGCTGAATATTAGTGACATATTATGCAGATGGTGTTAATTTAATGTTAATTTAATTTAATCATTTTTGGGGGGAAAATCTGACTGTAGCATTCGCTACAGTTGCTACAGTCTAGATCCGCCCCTGTTTATAACTGTTCACTGTAAGTTATATCTGTCTTAATAGGATAATAGTAAGCCAACATGGCTTGATTCAGTCCATTATTATCTGCAGTGCATATTTTTGTTTCCCCAGTACATTTTGTTTTGTATATTTCAGATTTATATTTATTATTATATATACTGTACATGTATTATATTACATTTCAGATTTTTCTTAATAATGTAACATAATATTATGAAATATTACACTGCACCTACTATATACATACAGTAGGTTACTGTATTCCCTGTCTGAAATTCTTGTTTGTCATTGTGAAGAGGAGGGGAGTGTGTTATCTTTGCTGTCTTTTGTTCATTTGACTTGTGGTACATGTAAGGGTTGTACCAATGGGTGGTATTCCTAATATAACTATAAAATTAAACTGCATTGCTTTCATTGTGAAGAGCAGAGGAGTCTTTCTGATTGTTATGGTATCATTAACTAAAATTAATTTAAAATAATTAAATAAATAAACTTGAAAAACATTTTCATCTAGATTAATACATGTTACACTACACTTAATGACTAAACAGATAAAAATCTGTTTCACTTTCCTTATTACATACATGTTTCTTATTATTTGGGCAGTGGTTAGGCTCTGCTTATGCCAGCCTAGAATGGAGAAGTAAGGTGACTCCTTCCCTCCACTAGTCTGGGTGATCACCTTGGGCAAGTGATAGTACACCCCTAGCCTCCCATGCCAGGGATACTGTCACTGTGAAGTCATCGACAAGACAAGACATTAGTAAATGTAACATATAAGGTTTTTGTATACTTTCTAACTACATATACTGAACAAGTATTCCTCAGACTGGAGGGATGGTTTTCAGGGGATTTCTTCATGCTTTTGTTCAGCAAGGGTTTGCTTACTTAATAATCAGCATTTAATTACGCACGATATTCAATCTGTGAAGCAAGGTGGTTTGATTGGTGATGAACTACAAAGAAATTTCAAGAACTGGTCCAAAGAAAGCACAAAACATTTCTTAATGCGGGCTAACCTGTCCATTGGCCAAGCCGTCCATGTCAGAATCACTGGCTACATCAGCAAGGTGTTTTCAATGTTTCCTAGGCATGCTGATGAGCTCTGACATGGAGCGAAATGGTCTGATTTACGGTCATTAGTTTAATAGTTTTGTTTGTAATCTGTTTTAGGTTGAAGCAATTGCATGACGTACATGTATAACGAGATATTTTTATCCCTATCAAATTATGATGAAATAAAATGGCAACAGTTCTTGAAAAAGGTGGTAGTGATTATTAAAAATGTGCATTGAGACACTTGCATTTTGCCCTGCAAGAGTGCCCCAGAATGCAGGAAATGGCATTGCCAGATTTGAAAATTTTTATATGAAAATGTTACCCCATTTATAATTATTGTTTTGGGGGAAAGTTATACAGTTACTAACTAACAAAAAGGTCACTCAGACAACGATAAAAATAATTATATGCACAACCATTTTTTCAGTTTGGACAAAAATTTTCTTCAAAAAAGTGATAACATGTGCTATTAAAGACACAATTTTAAACTTTAGATTTTCTTTAAAAGTGTTGTCAGAATGCAGGAAATGCCATTTCAGGCACCCAAATTTCAAAAATTTTCCGGGGGGGCATGCCCCCGGACCCCCCTAGATATGTGGACCACAACTTTGACTAAGTCAAAACAAAAGGTACGCATAGCGTACATGTATCTGCGCTGAACACATTTATAGAACAGAATTTATAGCCTATAAATAGTGCCTATTATGAAACAATGGCACAAACTCGAGGTTGACATGAAATCGTAATGCATTCATTATCATCCCTGATATTCAAAGTGTCTAAAGCACTCATATTACCCTAGTTATCATACATTTCTTGCATTTTTTGTTTGTCGTGTTTACAAGGATGCTACTAGGGTAACCCAGCTGCCAGGGTTACCCTAGTAGCCAGGTTATGTTTTGTCCTTGTAAATGCATTTGGTAGGGATAACGCGCCTACCTGCCTACTTGTTATTAAGGTCTAATAAAGTTGACCTGGGCAGCAGGATGACCCTAACTTTGACTCGGGTGCTAGGGTAACCCTACCTCCTTGTAAACAGGCCAGTTCAGTGAACGTAATAACTAATAAGTGAATGAGATAACAAGCTAATCCCTTGATATTAAAGAAAATAAATCGTGAGTCTGATCGTGGTTTATTAGATACAACTTTGTCAACTTACAACAACCTAATATTTATTAAATAGGCACTACTAATAAACTTGATTGCTTTAAAAATGTAAAAGAATGCTACCTGTACATGTTGTGAAATATATACTTGTTATTCTTATTAATAAGGCAGTGAGGTTGTTAGTACTGTACATGTGTGTACTGCTAAATACACTTGATGGCATTAAAAATGTAAAATGATGCTACCGGTTGTGAAATAAATAGTTGTAAGTTTCCTCCAAAGACAATTGTTTGCCTTCCAAAGAGTAATGTTTGTCACTTGAAGACCACGGTCCTAATTCATAAACAGTTTTATATAGTACACGTGTTGGCCTGAGTCGCCTGACTCGATATAAAATTGCCCAACGAGTTGAAAACCTTTTGTCAACTATTCAATCGTTCTGTATAACGCACAAAAACTGTGATAGATCACACTTGGAAGTTTACTATAAGTCATGTTAAAAATACTTGCCATTTGTATCAGCAATATTGTCTTTCTTCGAAAATAGTGTTGCTCTTTTGATGTGGCATAGATATGGCGACGAAATAATATTATAAACACGATTGGGATTAAAGAATACTTGTTTCCATCGTTCAACCTGACAGCTCGTACGTTGACGCCAAAAAATTCTAAGCTTCGATTGTCCCCGATGTAATTGTCGCGCATTGGTTAGAGTTTACACGAAAAAGCTAACAAACACACACACCCACACACCCACACACAACACGATAGCAATATATCTGCGCAAGCGCAGATACAAACAAAAGGTACGCATAGCGTACATGTATCTGTGCTGAACACATTAGAACAGAATTTATAGCCTATAAATAGTGCCTATTATGAAATGGCACAAACTCGAGGTTGACATGAAATCGTAATGCATTCACTATCATCCCTGATATTCAACCTCGATTTCAAACCATTGTTTATGCCCAATGAAGCAAATTTGGGAAATGTCTAAAGCACTCATATTACTCTAGTTATCATACATTTCTTGCATCTTTTGTTTGTTGTATTTACAAGGATGCTACTAGGGTAAACCAGCCACCAGGGTTACCCTAGTAGCCAGGTTATGTTTTGTCCTTGTAAATGCATTTGGTAGGGATAATGTGCCTACCTGCCACCTGCCTACTTGTTATTAGCCTGGTACCCTGGACCAATTTCAAAAGAAATATGGGCCAGGTAACCACTAATCTCATTCTCGCGTCATCAGGGCTAAATCCACTTATGACGATTGCAGTTTTACTCATAGCCACTGAAAACGCGCGAAATTTTAACCAATAGGAAAGCAGAAGTCTTTAGTGGTTACCTGGCCCATATTCTTTGATTGGGCCAGGGTACCACTTATGACGATTGCAGTTTTACTCATAGCCACTGAAAACGCGCGAAATTTTAACCAATAGGAAAGCAGAAGTCTTTAGTGGTTACCTGGCCCATATTCTTTGATTGGGCCAGGGTACCAGGCTAACTTGTTATTAGTGCTTGGTAACCAGGTCTAATAAAGTTGACCTACCCTAACTTTGACTCGGGTGCTAGGGTAACCCTACCTTCTTGTAAAATTTAAACTTGTTCAGTGAACTTAATAACTAATAAATGAATGAGATAACAAGCCAATCCCATGATATTAAAGAAAATAAATCGTGGGTCAGATCGTGGTTTATTAGATACAACTTTGTCAACTTACAACAACCTAATATTCATTAAATAGACACTGCTAATAAAGTTGATTGCTTTAAAAATGTAAAAGAATGCTACCTGTACATGTTGTGAAATATATACTTGTTAGTCTTATTAATAAGGCAGTGAGGTTGTTTACCTGACATGTATGGCACGTATCTATAAGCTAAATAGAAAAATCTAGTTCGAAATCTTGGATTGTTTATTAGATACAACTTTATACTGCAAGCAGTCAATGAGTACATGTGTGTACTGTTAAATACACTTGATGGCATTAAAAATGTAAAATGATGCTACCGGTTGTGAAATAAATACTTGTAAGTTTCCTCCAAAGACAATTGTTTGCCTTCCGAAGAGTAATGTTTGTCACCTGAAGACCACGGTCCTAATTCATAAATAGTTTTATATAGTACACGTGTTGGCCTGAGTCGCCTGACTCGATATAAAATCGCCCAACGAGTTGAAAACCTTTTGTCAACTCTTCAATCGTTCTGTATAACGCACAAAAACTGTGATAGATCACACTTGCAAGTTTACTATAAGTCATGTTAAAAATACTTGCCATTTGTATCAGCAATATTGTCTTTCTTCGAAAATAGTGTTGCTTTTTTGATGTGGCGACGAAATAATATTATAAACACGATCGGGATTAAAGAATACTTGTTCCCATCGTTCAACCTGACAGCTCGTACGTTGACGCCAAAAAATTCTAAGCTTCGATTGTCCCCGATGTAATTGTCGCGCATTGATTAGAGAGTTAGACCACAGCACACACTACAGGTCAGTGGTTACACAAAAAAGTTAACATACACACACACACACCCACCCACGCATACACACACAACACGATAGCAATATATCTGCTGCGCAGATACAAAAATCCTACATCCGCCCCTGCTCATAAATTGTACAAATTTTCTTTAATCAAATCATTGACAAAGTTTGAAAACTATAAATGACACAGTTCAATTATATTCTGTATTAAGTTGTCATGTTGCTTCACCTTTAAGTTCTTCCTTCATTGTTGTTTCATTTTAAATTAACATACAAATATCACATTCAATTTTACAGATACTCACAAACAATTTTTTCATCAAAATGACAGGGAGTAAAATAGCTCAGCTGTTAATAAGAAACAATGTTGACAACTTAATTTCTTTAAAACATGACTTGGACACTGGGCACGGAGTTTAATAAAACAAACTGGCTCGTTCTTGTTATGATGCTGCTACAGTTTACTTCTATGGAAGCACCAAACATTGTAAGTATTACAAACTTATAGAGTATTAACATGCTCCTATGTTGCCAAAGAAATATGCTGCTTGTCGAAATCTACTCACAACTCTACAAGCCAATCTATCTTCTGTGCCATAATTTTACACGTCCTTCGGCTTTTTAAAATGATCTACTCGATTGTGAAGATTCCACAATTACAGTATTAACTCACATTTGTATCCTACAAATCAGTTTATTAACCACCGGCCGTTTACAATGTTGGGTTTCCCGTTTCCTCCCTTCGAAATTTCGTCAAAATATCAACTTATTTACTTACGATTCAGTTTCCCTTCACGTTCTTAGGTCCTCCATAGTTCCATGATGTATCCCGTTGCTTGAAATACCAAAATGGATTTGTGTTGTTTGTCTATTTCGCTGCCACGTCCCATAGCCACTGGAAAGGGAGAGGCTGTGAAACTCCGCTCTGAAACAATAGAACTTCCGGTTTGATGTTAAAAATTTCACGCCTGAGCGTCACGTGATCTTGAACCGGCATGGCCAGTGTATTCTTTCATATGGCTTACATTAGATTATAACCTTGTTCTTCGTTAAACGGCACGATGTCGGTTATGGTGACTTCTAAAAATCCACAAGAAACATGATATTTACAAGTCCAAAGGAGTACCCTTGTATTCCGTTAACAAAATTCGGTGGGAATTCGGTTTTTGACGACCTACGAACTTAAGACAGCGACAGTATGTATAGTGTATACTGTAGTCCGTCATTTTTATGACAAATTTTATATTTTACATTGATTCTGCGTTAATTCATAGCCACTGGAAAGGGAGAGGGCTGTGAAACTCCGCTCTGAAACAATAGAACTTCCGGTTTGATGTTAAAAATTTCACGCCTGAGCGTCACGTGATCTTGAACCGGCATGGCCAGTGTATTCTTTCATATGGCTTACATTAGATTATAACCTTGTTCTTCGTTAAACGGCACGATGTCGGTTATGGTGACTTCTAAAAATCCACAAGAAACATGATATTTACAAGTCCAAAGGAGTACCCTTGTATTTCGTTAACAAAATTCGGTGGGAATTCGGTTTTTGACGACCTAACGAACTTAAGGCAGCGACAGTATGTATAGTGTATACTGTAGTCCGTCATTTTTATGACAAATTTTATATTTTACATTGATTCTGCGTTAATTCATAGCCACTGGAAAGGGAGAGGGCTGTGAAACTCCGCTCTGAAACAATAGAACTTCCGGTTTGATGTTAAAAATTTCACGCCTGAGCGTCACGTGATCTTGAACCGGCATGGCCAGTGTATTCTTTCATATGGCTTACATTAGATTATAACCTTGTTCTTCGTTAAACGGCACGATGTCGGTTATGGTGACTTCTAAAAATCCACAAGAAACATGATATTTACAAGTCCAAAGGAGTACCCTTGTATTTCGTTAACAAAATTCGGTGGGAATTCGGTTTTTGACGACCTACGAACTTAAGGCAGCGACAGTATGTATAGTGTATACTGTAGTCCGTCATTTTTATGACAAATTTTATATTTTACATTGATTCTGCGTTAATTCATAGCCACTGGAAAGGGAGAGGGCTGTGAAACTCCGCTCTGAAACAATAGAACTTCCGGTTTGATGTTAAAAATTTCACGCCTGAGCGTCACGTGATCTTGAACCGGCATGGCCAGTGTATTCTTTCATATGGCTTACATTAGATTATAACCTTGTTCTTCGTTAAACGGCACGATGTCGGGTTGTTGAGCTGTGTAGCAGAGCACAGAGTACGTCACAGATAATATCCTGCTGATTATCGTAATTATTTATGTACATTTAGTGCTCATCTTGACTACCATATATTACATACGCCACAACGACAAGGTGGTAAGCTGATTTGCATGCAGTCATAGAGCTCTGTCAGCCAGAGTGCCAGTTTGCCAGAGAAAATAATTAATTCTCTGGCAGCCAGAGCGCCAGAGTTTACTAGTGTCCTTTAAAGTGCCAGAGCGCCAGTTTGCCAGAGAAAATAATTAATTCTCTGGCGGCCAGAGCGCCAGAGTTTACTATAGTGTCCTTAGTGCCAGAGCGCCAGTTTGCCAGAGAAAATAATTAGTTCTCTGGCAGCCAGAGTGCCAGAGTTTACTGGTGTCCTTAGTGCCAGAGTGCCAGTTTGCCAGAGAAAATAATTAATTCTCTGGCAGCCAGAGCGCCAGAGTTTACTAGTGTCCTTAGTGCCAGAGTGCCAGTTTGCCAGAGAAAATAATTAGTTCTCTGGCAGCCAGAGTGCCAGAGTTTACTGGTGTCCTTAGTGCCAGTTTGCCAGAGAAAATAATTAGTTCTCTGGCAGCCAGAGTGCCAGAGTTTACTGGTGTCCTTAGTGCCAGAGTGCCAGTTTGCCAGAGAAAATAATTAATTCTCTGGCAGCCAGAGCGCCAGAGTTTACTAGTGTCCTTCGTGCCAGAGTGCCAGTTTGCCAGAGAAAATAATTAATTCTCTGGCAGCCAGAGCGCCAGAGTTTACTAGTCTCCTTAGTGCCAGAGTGCCAGTTTGCCAGAGAAAATAATTAATTATCTGGCAGCCAGAGCGCCAGAGGTTTACTAGTGTCCTTCGTGCTAGAGCGCCAGTTTGCCAGAGAAAATAATTAATTCTCTGGCAGCCAGAGCGCCAGAGTTTACTAGTGTCCTTAGTGCCAGAGTGCCAGTTCGCCAGAGAAAATAATTAATTCCCTGGCAGCCAGAGCGCCAGAGTTTACTGGTGTCCTTAGTGCCAGTTTGCCAGATAATTCGAAAAAAATTAATTATGTGTCGGACTAATAGCTATAAGTTGTCTGTAGCGCATAAGAGCACTTTGAAATTTACTCGGTAAAAGGTGAGAAACAATCGCACTATAAATCAAGTTTATGCAGTAAAATGCATTCAAAAGTTAAAAAACAAAGATCCAATCAACAGTTTCTTTCCAATCGCAACTCTGCTAGGCTTGTAACTTCTAGTTTTAACACTATTACGTACAGTAAATAAATTTCACTCCCTCTGCGATTTGATCCGAAGCAAATGGTTCATTCCAAACAAAGCTAAACCGAGCTCATGCTGAGCATAGACAGCTGGGTGGTATTAAACTCTAATTTTTATGGGAGGCCGCACCCAAGTTGTTGAGACTCACTAATATATCACCACATAGCTTATTTTAAAGTACCTCTCTTCACTAAGAATTTCAAAAAACCGCACTAGATTTTGTGAAGATTTAAAAACGGCGGGACAATAAATAATAAATAACAATGTGTGGAACTAATTCGTTTAGGCATAAACCGGATATAAGTTAATGTGCTGCCATATGATAATTATGATTGCTCAGTACCGCCAAACAAGCAGTCCCCAAATCGTTATCCGTGTACAAGAAAATTGCGCAACGGTCGCGTCTCGTTCAATCCACCCAACACAGCACAACTCAACCCGACACGATAAAACAGAATATAGTACATATTATCCAATATCCACGACGGAGCGGAAAATCCGTTGTTGAAACAGCATGTTGCCGTCACCATTAATCTGATTATCGACGTTATGATCTTAGTACATTCCTCTTGCAGTTGAATATTTATCTGGTAAGAATCACTATAAGCGTCCCCACAGGGCCTTAGCAAGTTTGGGATGACACTTAACCCAATTATTAAGCTATTATTATGTATTTAAGATGTGAAAAATCTTTTATATTTAATTAAAATGAAGTTCGATAGAATACTCAAAAAACGAGGAGAATCAATCCTGGTTTTCATATGTCGCATTTCATCGGCGGTGCAGCTTTGCGATGAATTGCGACGAGATAGGATTATGAAAACCGGCAATCGGGGACAATCGCCGCTCATATCGGCGAAAAAAAAAAATTTGTTTCCCCCGATGATCGCCGATCATCCCAGACAACCTGTGATCGTCGCAAATGTGAACATCGGCGATCTGAAATGCGACAAATGAAAATCAGGCTTTAACATCTTGGCTTGCATGCATGGTTAACCTCTCCGAAATGTTAACAGTCAGATTTAACTTTCGCACAGTAACTAACTCCCCAGATTTAGCTGTCCCGATGGAGCATATAGGGTAAAACATGGACTGGACTGTTTTTTGGACCATATTTTGGGCTATAAAAATTAGGCATTAAATTTTGTACTTCGCTCTTTGATTTGGGTAACAAAGCTACAGGCTATTGCCATGACCGAGACTGCAGAATTTATCTCTAACTTGTAAATGTATCCACCTATAATCTATAAGCAAAATGAACACAGTATGTCTCATTGTGTTGGACTGATTTTACTACCAATTGCCAAAGTGGATTCAATAATATTTAGCAGAGCAAACAGTTCTAAGTAGGTTTTGCATGTTTTATATTTTGATTGGATTTGACATACGAAAAAGAAGATGAGTTATTCAGTATCGTTTCACGGTAAAGATTACTACTGAAATGGGCTCATTGTGTTATCAAATCCGGTGAAACAAGTATCTTGTGTGAAACCAAATCAAAACGACAAACATCCCAACAATGCACTAATTTTGTACTTTTACATAGTCATGCAAAATAAACGTACTTTGTTAGCACATAGCAATTTATTCATTGTCTCTAGTCAGAGGTGAACTGATCTTGTTGTTTATAACAGATCAAGAATTGAAATCAGGATGCCAGCAGCGCACCTAGGAAATTCAAATATATATTCTTCGGATCGCCAAGCATGATTGAGGAAACAATTGTTGTAATAAAACTATACTAAATACAAGAACAATACATAACTGTTGTTCTGCAAAACATTATGGTCTTGCAATCACGAGCGAAGAAATTGTATCACCAATATAGCAAATAAGTAATATATAGATACAATATGAGCGGTCGAAATGCATCGGATTTACGGCGAGCGGAAACCTAAGCTACGACGAGTTTATATCATGAATACTTTGTTTAGCAGCCGTATAGAAAAGGCAGAAACAAAATGAATTATTTAAACAAGGAGAAAGCTCAGTTTGAGCCAATGGGTCCTAATTAGTATGCTGTAAACCGGATAGAGCATTGATGTTTGTTAATCAATGCTGTACTATCTCATTTACAACACCTGCATGTTTAAATGAATTAATTATTAAGTAGTAAGACTAGAACATGAACTACAACAATTAATTAAAATGAGATATAAAGTTCCTATAAACATCCATACTTCTATATATAGTATAGAAAAACAAAATTAATGTACTGAAAAGTGTTTTTGGACTATATATGATACAGGTCCTTTGAAGACATCGTCTCTTTTTATATGCACAATCGAAAACGTCATGTCTCTGTTAGATTCTCTTCAACTTGTTGTAGGTACAGTTGACGAAATAATTCTGCTTCCTGGATTGTTTTCTTCAGCATCTGTTTTATCACTTGACTGTCCTTTCTACTCAAAAGTAGATTAATGCCTTGGAGTTCAGTCACAATTTTTACCAACTCATTATATGATGTAGTAATATCATCTTCACTTGGCACTTTTCCTTTTCCAATCATATGGTCAACATGGATATCTCAAATAGACTTCGCGAAAGGCTGGTAGCTCACAATGAAGTTGCATCTCGGATTCTGAATGCCGCAGTAGTCGATGAGGAAGAACAATAATCCCGTGGCATGGTTAGAAGAAAAGCCCGTGAGACATGCCGGGGCCAACACATTAGTTATATACTTCATGTTATTTTTAATTGTTATAGTTCATGTTTTAGTTCTAATATTAATCGAAGTGGGGAATTTCTGTTACTTTACATCTCTATTTCATTAAAAAAAATTTAAGGGAATAAAGTTCTCATTATTATGATATATATACATATATACATATACATATACATATATACATACATATACATATACATATATATATATATATATATATATATATATATATAAGTGAGTTATGGTTCACGAAATGTTAGAGAGTGCTCAATACCATATATAGATAGAGCAAAATACAAAGTATAAAGTATAGTTTTACCTTAAAGTCTTTGCTACCAGAGGTTTCACCCTAAACCTGATGATCCCGTTTAGGGTGAAACCTCTGGTAGCAAAGACTTTAAGGTAAAACTATACTTTATACTTTGTATATATATATATATATATTTCTAAAACTCATTAATAATTCATGAGGAAAGCACAAAGAAAATCCATGTTTAATGAGTGTCTGTATACGTGATACAGATTCCTCTTGATTTACATAAACTTTAGCTTTGATTTTCTCGACTTAGACAACGTTTTTTTAGAAAAATTACTACGCCAATGAACTAACCAAATCGGATCGTTTTAGAAGTCATTTACAGAATTCGTGTCCGTTCTGTATCGGGATACAGGCACTCGGCTTCGCCTCGTGTCTGTATACCCCGATACAGAACGGCCACTCATTCTGTAAATAGTACATATATATATATATATATCGCGCTGATTGGTCGAGCTACTTCGGACTAATAATTCTCGATAATCACCTACAGCGTTTATTCAAAATGGCCGCCAGCCAATTTGTGAATGCGACAGACGAGAAAATTAACAATATTAAAGAAAATGTTGCTTCGCTAAAAGTATGAAAATGTGGATTTATACTAAAACAATTATTCGCCTCAGGCTCAGTGAATTGCAATAACCACATTTGAAGGTTTTTTTCTTTCGTATGAGTTTTTGCGATGGCTAGCCCGAAACGTTGTTAAATTAGTTGAGATAAAGTTCCTCTTGAAAACTACTGTCACATTGTCTTGAAAACTTGTCACATTTTATATAGCAAAATATTAGCATTATAATCGCTACGGCCCTGTGGGGACGTTTACTGATTCTTACCAGATAAATATTCACATGAAAGAGGAATGTACTGAAACATTCTCTACATGATCATAACGTCGATAATCAGCCTAATGGTGAAGGCAACGTGCTGTTTCAACAACTCCGTTCCGTCGTGGATTTTGGATAATATGTACTATATTCTGTTTTATCGTGTCGGTTTGAGTTGTGCTGTGTTGGGTGGATTGAACGAGACGCGACCGTTGCGCAATGCCAATTTTCTTGTACACGGATAACGATTTGGGGACTGCTTGTTTGGCGGTACTGAACAATCATAATTATCATATGGCAGCACATTAGCTTATATCCGGTTTATGCCTAAACGAATTAGTTCCACACATTGTTATTTATTATTTATTGTCCCGCCGTTTTTAAATCTTCACAAAATCTAGTGCGGTTTTTTGAAATTCTTAGTGAAGAGAGGTACTTTAAAATAAGCTATGTGGTGATATATTACTGACTCCGACCATATGCTCCGATCATGCAAGAAACGCGTAGTGAGTCTCAACAACTTGGGTGCGGCCTCCCATAAAAATTAGAGTTTAATACCACCCAGCTGTCTATGCTCAGCATGAGCTCGGTTTAGCTTTGTTTGGAATGAACCATTTGCTTCGGATCAAATCGCAGAGGGAGTGAAATTTATTTACTGTACGTAATAGTGTTAAAACTAGAAGTTACAAGCCTAGCAGAGTTGCGATTGGAAAGAAACTGTTGATTGGATCTTTGTTTTTTAACTTTTGAATGCATTTTAATTGTTTCGACATGAAACTGCATAAACTTGATTTATAGTGCGATTGTTTCTCACCTTTTACCGAGTAAATTTCAAAGTGCTCTTATGCGCTACAGACAACTTATAGCTATTAGTCCGACACATAATTAATTATTTTCGAATTATCTGGCAAACTGGCACTAAGGACACCAGTAAACTCTGGCGCTCTGGCTGCCAGGGAATTAATTATTTTCTCTGGCGAACTGGCACTCTGGCACTAAGGACACTAGTAAACTCTGGCGCTCTGGCTGCCAGAGAATTAATTATTTTCTCTGGCAAACTGGCGCTCTAGCACGAAGGACACTAGTAAACTCTGGCGCTCTGGCTGCCAGAGAATTAATTATTTTCTCTGGCAAACTGGCGCTCTGGCACGAAGGACACTAGTAAACTCTGGCGCTCTGGCTGCCAGGGAATTAATTATTTTCTCTGGCAAACTGGCACTCTGGCACTAAGGACACCAGTAAACTCTGGCGCTCTGGCTGCCAGAGAATTAATTATTTTCTCTGGCAAACTGGCACTCTGGCACTAAGGAGACTAGTAAACTCTGGCGCTCTGGCTGCCAGAGAATTAATTATTTTCTCTGGCAAACTGGCACTCTGGCACGAAGGACACTAGTAAACTCTGGCGCTCTGGCTGCCAGAGAATTAATTATTTTCTCTGGCAAACTGGCACTCTGGCACTAAGGACACCAGTAAACTCTGGCACTCTGGCTGCCAGAGAACTAATTATTTTCTCTGGCAAACTGGCACTAAGGACACCAGTAAACTCTGGCACTCTGGCTGCCAGAGAACTAATTATTTTCTCTGGCAAACTGGCACTCTGGCACTAAGGACACTAGTAAACTCTGGCGCTCTGGCTGCCAGAGAATTAATTATTTTCTCTGGCAAACTGGCACTCTGGCACTAAGGACACCAGTAAACTCTGGCACTCTGGCTGCCAGAGAACTAATTATTTTCTCTGGCAAACTGGCGCTCTGGCACTAAGGACACTATAGTAAACTCTGGCGCTCTGGCCGCCAGAGAATTAATTATTTTCTCTGGCAAACTGGCGCTCTGGCACTTTAAAGGACACTAGTAAACTCTGGCGCTCTGGCTGCCAGAGAATTAATTATTTTATCTGGCAAACTGGCACTCTGGCACTAAGGACACTAGTAAACTCTGGCGCTCTGGCTGCCAGAGAATTAATTATTTTCTCTGGCAAACTGGCACTCTGGCACTAAGGACACCAGTAAACTCTGGCACTCTGGCTGCCAGAGAACTAATTATTTTCTCTGGCAAACTGGCGCTCTGGCACTAAGGACACTATAGTAAACTCTGGCGCTCTGGCCGCCAGAGAATTAATTATTTTCTCTGGCAAACTGGCGCTCTGGCACTTTAAAGGACACTAGTAAACTCTGGCGCTCTGGCTGCCAGAGAATTAATTATTTTCTCTGGCAAACTGGCACTCTGGCTGACAGAGCTCTATGACTGCATGCAAATCAGCTTACCACCTTGTCGTTGTGGCGTATGTAATATATGGTAGTCAAGATGAGCACTAAATGTACATAAATAATTACGATAATCAGCAGGATATTATCTGTGACGTACTCTGTGCTCTGCTACACAGCTCAACAACCCGATGTCGGTTATGGTGACTTCTAAAAATCCACAAGAAACATGATATTTACAAGTCCAAAGGAGTACCCTTGTATTTCGTTAACAAAATTCGGTGGGAATTCGGTTTTTGACGACCTACGAACTTAAGACAGCGACAGTATGTATAGTGTATACTGTAGTCCGTCATTTTTATGACAAATTTTATATTTTACATTGATTCTGCGTTAATTTTAGATATTAGTTTATTCAATAATATGATTGTGTGCACAAAGAAATCACCTCAAAAAGATCGGATTGGTTTTAACAGGACCGTGAGAGTTTTTAAGTCGCGCATTTCTCAAATAAGACGTAAACAAGTATATATGGTGCATTCGGCATTCGGTTTCATGATGGACTTTATCGTGTCATTAAAATGATCATCCCTTGAACATTACACAATCGTATCAAGCGCTAACTCATGCATGGCTCACTCAAATAATTCACACTCTGGCGTGAGCAAATTAGCCGTAGCGCGAACTATTTTCTCCCCGCCGGACTAATTATTGTAAACAAACATTTATAAGATTCTCAGCTACAAAAATCTGGGAAAATATTCCCAGTGATTTAAAAACCCTTTCTGTTTCAATGTAAAAAATATTAAGTCACCAAGGTTGATCTGAATTTCATTCTCATATTATACAATGTCTATTTTCTTACTTCGACACGATCTTAATATTTCATCCTCTGCTGATCCCCAACTTATTAATATAATATGTCAAGGCAGTGATTAAACTCGAAAGCTTTATACTTTAATTACACTCTCACATATGTATATTCTTTCATAAAATATTTTGTTTTATATTTAACTCTGATTTATTTAATGTATCACTATGTAAACTTTGTATTTTTCATTGTAAGTATTAAAAATAGTGTGAATAAATTGAAATTATCATAAATCGCCGCATGTCTACAAATTATTAATAAAAGAAAACCAAGGAACAACGCAATCGAAAAGCATTTGTCGTCTCCGTGCCATTATTAAATCGGAGTTTTGCACTTTTGTTGTCAGATGGCAATGTTTCTTAATACTTTAGTTATTCTAATAAACTGATACGCATACGACAATTGCCAGCCTCACTGTTGTTTATGAAACGCAATACACCAGACATTTAGTGCATTTAATATTCAATGAAGGCAACTCAACTTACGACATATAATTTAGCACAACCATTCATATTAAGACAAAAGCGAATTTTAGTTTTAGTTGTACTGTTGGCAAAACAGTATTGTATCATTATTTTACCTCGGCTCTCACCGTGTTCGGTCCGACCATTGATCGTTTATTCGAATTTACTGCACTTTATTAAATATTCTTTGCAAAGGGAGTTTTCATGAGGGACCATCTATGCATATAATGTCCAAATGAAGTGGAATTTATATCGAAACCATCACGGAAGAACTTCGTTGTAGCACTTGTAGGTACGCGCCTCGCTGCTCTAATGTAAAATCGTGCTTTTTAGTGCTCAATCATGCAGGTTCAAGGTCACGTGATCTTGAATTTGGCGAACAATAACATAAATCTCAGTCACGCCCACTTTCACAGCCCTCTCCCTTTCCAGTGGCTATGGTATCCTCTTAATAGCTTTCGCTTAAAATGCCCGATTTTCTGGACAATGGACACGTTGTAAAGGTGAAAGTGCTGGTAGATAATATGGAATAACAGTTTGTACAAGCCGCAAATGCAATAAAAACAAGCCAAGGAAAAACGTAAACGACAGCGAGTTCACTATTTTGAAATACAACAATGCGGAAAAAAAAGTGTGCAATTTTAAAAAGTCGCGAAAAAAAAAAAAGTGTGCAATTTTAAAAAGTCGCGAAAAAAAAAAAAGTGTGTAATTTTAAAAAGTCGCGAAAAAAAAAAAAGTGTGTGCAATTCTAATAAAATTGCAGCGCTTTTTTTAAAAAAGTCGCGAAATTAAAAAAAAAGGGTGATGGCCCTAATAAGCCATCGTAATTTCGTGATTATATGCGAAAACAACGAATTCACAACAGTAAAATATAGCAACTCACTCCTCATGGTGGGACCATCCAATATGGCGTCGCTTACAAATTAGGGCGTAACTTCCGGCTTCAATTTCTGGAGGCGCTCAGATAATAGCATCCTCGTACCCAGGGTCTTATCTCCGCCCACCGCAATCTCGTTCCCAGAGCCTTCTCACGCGGGCCGCGCAAACGTAGGCTCTGGGATAATCCGTTTCAAATCGACATTTTATTGGTTGAATAATTTATTTGATCAACAACATCAATACCAGCTTTGGTATATAGGATACAAACGTGACACTAACTACAACTACATGACATACATATTACATATATATAAAGTTAATTTCTATCATCGAAACAGTATTTCCCTGCCAAAGCCATAACTGTTCTGTCTTGCATAGACATAAGGTACATAAAAATATCTTGGGAATTAAACAATTTGAATGAACTATTTACTTTATATAGGTTATCAATAAAATTTACTCTGAGATCGGCGAACTTTGTGTTTGTACATCATGACGTTAAAAAGTGTTCTTCATTCCCGATCTCGTTAAGATCGCAATGTTTACATAGTCTATTACTGTATGAAACATTGCTGTATCGACCAGTTTCAACAGGTAATCTATGAGCTGAAATCCTTAATTTTGTGACAGCTTGACGGTGTTTGAAATTGTGAATTTCAGAAAGGTATTTTTCACAACCAAAGTTAGTTTTCAGTTTTTTGAAAATTCTTAACTTGCCATTGTTTTCACCCTGTTGAATCTGTTCTTTCCAGTATTCAATAAAATATTCTTGTGTTTTATTTTTCAAGTAATGGCAAAAATTTCCTTGTTCTTTGGTAGGTAATACAAAAGATTGAGAGTTGTAAATTTCTACCCCACCTAGCTGTAGTAAATATTTTGTGAATGATATTGGTTGTAGGTTAAAGTTCATGCATACTCTCGCCGCTTCACCAACAATGGTATCTGAAAAAGGTGAACTTTGGATGCGAAACCAATATTTTGTTACTAGTTTAGCTATTTGTATAATTAAGGGTGTCCTGCCTAGTTCAGCGTAGACGGCCAAATTTGTTGATTTTGAATGAACGCCTAGAATTCTTTTGCAAAATTTTAAATGAAGTCTTTCAAGATCATTTCTTATTTTAAAAATTTTAGATTTAAACATTTTAGATTTAAACATTTCGAAAGAATTTATTTTGCCCAGTAAGTATGGGCCCCAAACTTCGCAGCCATACAGTAAAATTGGAACTACCATCGAAGAGAAAAGTTTTAAAAGTAATTTGATTGGTACATTTTCCACGTTTGAAAAACTTTTGAATAAACTACATAATGCTTTACCATATATTATTTTTTGTGTTCGTTTAAAATTACCAGAAAAATGAAGAGTAATACCAAGGTAACAATATTCATCAACTTGTTCTAAAATGTTATTTTCAAAGGACCAATTTGATGATAAGTGTGTACGTCTTTGGGTTGGTGTTCCAAATAATATGACTTTGGATTTTTTTAAATTAATGTTTAATTTCCATTTCTTGGTGTAAAATTCAAGTTTTGTGAGACAGTTTTGTAAACCGGACTTGGATTCAGATAACAAAACTAAATCGTCTGCATAAAGTAAACAATTTAAATCTGTTTTCACCAAGTTTTACTGGAGCACACGAGCTGTTAAATAAATCAGGTATATCATTTATAAACATGTTGAATAAAGTAGGACTTAGATTACATCCCTGCTTTACTCCAATATAGGACTTAAAGAAAGGAGTACTTCCCTTATCCAACTTTACCGAACAATTGACTGAAGAATACATACTTAACATTAGACGTATAAATTTCTTACTACAACCATAAAGGATGAGTTTGAAAGAAAAGACCTTCTCTCCATACACTATCATACGCTTTTTTAAAATCGATGAAACAGGCAAAAATTGGTTTACGTTTTGACTTATAAAAATCCATTAGAGTTTTTAGAACTAATAAATGATCTGCTGTTCTAGAATTTTTCCGAAAACCGATTTGACATTTATTCATAATTTTGCAATCTTCCAGAAATGTATTCAGACGTGTATTCATAATCAATGTGAAAAATTTTCCCAAACAGCTACCTATACAGATTCCCCTATAGTTACTAGGGTCAATTTTACTTCCTGATTTATATATTGGAACAATAAAACTTTTAGACCAAAGTGATGGAAACCCACCGTGGGATAGAATAATATTAAACAATTTTACAAAATAGGATGGTAAAACTTCAACCGATAACTTAATGATCTCATTGGACAGTGAATCACTAGCACTAGCTTTTTTGTCCTTTAATCTCTTTGATAATTTGCATAATTCTTCAAGTGAGATTGGTTTATCAAGAGTATCGTTTTTGCAAGCTGCCCAAATGTTGAAATCCTTCACAATTTGAGCTTCGTTGCTAATTTTCTCAGTGTTGAAATTAATCTTGTTCAAATTTTTAAAATAGTCAAACCATTCCGATGATGGAATGACAATGGTTTTTATATCAAGGGACATTTGAAAATCTGTATTCCTTGTTCTTTCGAAAGCCTTGAGGGGTTTCAAATTTTATCTGGCGACTGAAACTTCTCAAGAACCAAACCTCTGGAACGAAACAGCAGTTGAACAGCAAGTATTCGGTGGCTTTTAATATGAATGGTTTCGAAAGGGAAAGAGGTGAGTACTGAAGTGGCGTGTTGCCCGCGCTGCGGTATCTTGTCAGTTGTGGAACAAGATGGCTAGTAATTTCAGAACTACATATCGTTGAAGTATATAGTGTACGTATGTTGTTAGATGTTGAATGAGCTTTCATTTGATGTATAGTTCAAGATCCTGCGTTTTATTAAACTTATTATAAATGTCCAAAATGTGCGAACCACTGTTTGAAATAATATTACAAATAAACAGGAAGTTGACTTCTCACAAGTGTTACAGAATTTCAGATATCTTTTGAAATACTTAACGCACAACATCGAGATATATATCATACAGAAGCTCTTGAAAAATTATATTCGTGGTGGAAATTTTAAGCTTCTAGTTAAACGGGAAATATTTTAAAAATCGAAGTCTGTCGTTTTGGTTCACTGCGTCGGTTTCCTGTTTATTTGTAATATAATATTATTACGAACAGTGGTTTCGCACATTTTGGACAGTATAATAAGTTTCATAAAACGCAGAATCTTGAACTATACATCAAATGAAAGCTCATTCAACATCTAACAACATACGTACACAATATAGTTCAACGATACGTCGTAGTTCTTAAATTACTAGTCATCTTGTTCCACTGATAATATGCCGTATTGCCGCCGTGCCACCTTGGCTACGACAAGTTTGCTAACTCACCGCTTTCTCTCTTGGAACCATTCAGAAGCCGTCGATTACTTGCTGTTTAAAATGCTGTTTAGTTCTTGACAAGTTTATCCGCCAGATAAAATTTAAAACCCCTCGAAAAAATACTAGTTGAGTTCCTTCGATCACAGAAGAATAACTGGCGGCGCATGCTCTTTTCAATCGGCAACCTGTTTTTCGGTTTTCCGGCGACGGATTATCCCAGAGCCTACGTTTGCGCGGCCCGCGTGAGAAGGCTCTGGGAACGAGATTGCGCCCACCGCGAGCAGGGTTTGGCACAATCTCGTTCCCAGAGCCTTCTCACGCGGGCCGCGCAAACGTAGGCTCTGGGATAATCCGTCGCCGGAAAACCGAAAAACAGGTTGCCGATTGAAAAGAGCATGCGCCGCCAGTTATTCTTCTGTGATCGAAGGAACTAGTATTTTTTCGAGGGGTTTTAAATTTTATCTGGCGGATAAACTTGTCAAGAACTAAACAGCATTTTAAACAGCAAGTAATCGACGGCTTCTGAATGGTTCCAAGAGAGAAAGCGGTGAGTTAGCAAACTTGTCGTAGCCAAGGTGGCACGGCGGCAATACGGCATATTATCAGTGGAACAAGATGACTAGTAATTTAAGAACTACGACGTATCGTTGAACTATATTGTGTACGTATGTTGTTAGATGTTGAATGAGCTTTCATTTGATGTATAGTTCAAGATTCTGCGTTTTATGAAACTTATTATACTGTCCAAAATGTGCGAAACCACTGTTCGTAATAATATTATATTACAAATAAACAGGAAACCGACGCAGTGAACCAAAACGACAGACTTCGATTTTTAAAATATTTCCCGTTTAACTAGAAGCTTAAAATTTCCACCACGAATATAATTTTTCAAGAGCTTCTGTATGATATATATCTCGATGTTGTGCGTTAAGTATTTCAAAAGATATCTGAAATTCTGTAACACTTGTGAGAAGTCAACTTCCTGTTTATTTGTAATATTATTTCAAACAGTGGTTCGCACATTTTGGACATTTATAATAAGTTTAATAAAACGCAGGATCTTGAACTATACATCAAATGAAAGCTCATTCAACATCTAACAACATACGTACACTATATACTTCAACGATATGTAGTTCTGAAATTACTAGCCATCTTGTTCCACAACTGACAAGATACCGCAGCGCGGGCAACACGCCACTTCAGTACTCACCGCTTTCCCTTTCGAAACCATTCATATTAAAAGCCACCGAATACTTGCTGTTCAACTGCTGTTTCGTTCCACAGGTTTGGTTCTTGAGAAGTTTCAGTCGCCAGATAAAATTTGAAACCCCTCAAGGCTTTCGAAAGAACAAGGAATACAGATTTTCAAATGTCCCTTGATATAAAAACCATTGTCAATTATTCAACCAATAAAATGTCGATTTGAAACGGATTATCCCAGAGCCTACGTTTGCGCGGCCCGCGTGAGAAGGCTCTGGGAACGAGATTGGGTTTGGCATAGCCTGGTTCCCTGGCCCAATTTCAAAAGAAATAAGGGCCAGGTAACCACTAATCTCATTCCCGCGTCATCAGGGCTAAATCCACTTATGACGATTGCAGTTTTACTCATCGCCACTAAAAACGCGCGAAAATTTAACCAATAGGAAAGCAGAAGTCTTTAGTGGTTACCTGGCCCATATTCTTTGATTGGGTCAGGGTACCAGGCTAGGTTTGGCAGTGCTTTCCCCGCACGAGCAGGCCCCTCCGCGCGATAAGTCCCCTACCATATATGGTATGGTGGCCAGCGCCATTTTGTGCTGTGGCGTTCCTTACAAATGGCGGTGTATTGCGATCATTTTTTTATTTGATTAAAAGAATCATTCTTTCAGAAAATGACACACATAGTAATATATTATCAGGTATGTTATTTGTTTCAATTATCCAAACAAGAAAGTTTTTGTTCTCGTGATATTTTTTAGGAACATTTGTCTTGGAATTTAATATAAATATGAGTCATGAGTGAGATCTTTGTATTTTTTGTCCATGTGTTGAATTCATGTGTTGGTATTCGCGAAATAGTGCGATGTTAGTCCTAATGTAATATGTTATAAACAAAGAAGAGTATATTTAGTGGGCTAATTTTAGCAGAGATGCTCGCCCGACGCCCATTCCCTTTACTGTATGGACTTCTAAAATTGTCAAACCCACAGTATACGTGACTGTTATTAGTGGCATGTTTCATACATTTGCCAGTTTTCTTCGAACTGTTATACAGTTCGATATCTAGACTTGAGTTCACCTAATAGAATATTATAAATTAAAATTATAAAATATCATTTCACATGTAGCAATCTCCAGGTTTGGCTGTCAATCTCCATTCTCCAGGTTTTTTATCATTATATTGTAAAATCTCCAGATTTAGTGTTTGGTAAAGTTGGCAGGTCTGTATACCATTTCTTCATTTAAGTGAGTCTATGTAGTTAGACCAACTAGTATTTTTTTCTAGATAAAAGCATTTACAAAATGTGAAGATTTTTAATAACTATTGGGAATCAAACTCATATAAATATGGCTGAATGTATTATGTATACAGGTATGTAATAGTCTTTTCGAAATAACTAATGTATGTTCCCATGCATAAATAGATCATACACAAGGAGGAGTGTTTCATCAGGATATCCAAACACTGAGACGTTCTTGAACAAACTTTTGAGGTGTTTGGATTTCCTGATGAAACACTCCTCCAAGTGTATGATATAGCATCTGAAAGCATATGGCGTAAGCAACAGTGGCTGTGCACTACTAGGAGATTACCTGTCTGGAAGCAGAGAGTGAAAATCTGGGATACATACTGTACTCTAATTGGGAAACTGTCACGAGAGGTGTGCTACAAGGGAGTGTCGTAGGGCCACTGTTTTTCAATATTTTCATAAATAATCTGTTTTATCATATTAAAATGGTAAAGCTACATGCTTATGCTGATGACAAACAATTGTATGACTCATACGTGGATTCCATTGCTCTTGATAGGTGCATTCAGAATTATCTCAACCTTGCAAATTTATGGTACAAAGAAAATGGCATGAGTGTACTGTTAATCCTGGTAAACATGACATCAAGCTATGGTATTGGGTAGTACTGATCATGAATTCTCATTTCCGATTAAAAGTTCAATAGATCTATTTGGACTAAATATGGATGACAAGCTTAACTTTGACAACCACATCTCTACCATTTGCAAAAAGATTAACAATCAATTTAATGTAATGAAGAGGTTCCATAAGCTGATTATCAACTAGTACATTATTACAATTAGGGGAGCACAGGTGGTGTGTGCTATTAGTGCACTGCCTCTCACCAAAAAGTTAAGCCCAGTTAGATGCTGATGGGGTTAGTACTTGGATGGGTGACCACTTGGGAATGACCCTTTTGTCGGGCTTGGACTCATGCGAGTAGAGTTGTAGTTGATCTCTCCTGTGCTTCAAGGGTACATGTACGTCTTCGCTGGGTTCTCCGGTTTTCCTCCCTCCATAAAATCAACACCTAACATCTTAGCTGTGATCCATGGTCTGAACTGTGTCAATATCCATCATATTACACATAATTACTTTTCTTTTTTTTAAATTTTTATCACTCTTACCTGAAACAGAATACCCCAACAGGATAGAAGCCCATTTAATAGGGGTTCCAAGGGTCTACAATTTATAGTTGTTATCCAAGAATACCTGAAATTCTCACCATTTGCTCATTGCAAAGGCAGCACTTTCTTCTCAATTGTTTTATTGAAGACCTGAGTGGTGGTCCAACAGTGGATTGAAGCTGCGTCTCCCAGTTGCAACCACTATACAACAGCTGGTGCAAATTATGCATGGTTTTTGTTGATTGATAGGTGGTTACCAGAAGTTTTGCCTCTTAAAGTCAGCTGTAATTATTATTGTTGTTTTGTTTTTCTGTGTGGCAATTTTCTTTACAGGTACTAGTTATGTGGCATTTTCTATATGACTGGTGCCTCAGGAAATTCAAATTTAAAAAAAAAAAAACTAAAAAATCTTCTATTGCAGTAATATTTTTGCAGATGATTTCTTCTCGTACCTATACATTCAACAGTGTGTCCTAATATATTAACTTACAATGCTACCTCAGCTATTGTCTCATTGACTAAATAAGGGGTATATTGGCATAATTAAATATTTTATTCTGGTAATTATTGGACACACTGTTGAATGTATAGGTACTGTACGAGAAGAAATCATCTGCAAAAACATTACTACTATAGAAGATTTGTAGTTGTTTTTTTTTAATTTGAATTTCCTGAGATTTTTGAAATCTTCATCAATATCGTTCCAAGTCTTTGAACAGACAAATCTAATTTCCTGTGTGCCCATTAGTGGGTTAGACAAGTGGCAATGGGGCACTTTAATATTTGATTTTGGCTGACGCCTGACACCGTGAGGCACCCATATATTTTTGCACCTTAATGCAGTTACTGAAACCTCTGATTACAATAGAAAGTAAATATGTAACTAAATCAGTTTTTGATGCATTTATAGAAGCTTTCAAGACATATTTCCGCTCGTCCAGAGCCAGCCACATTAGATGTGAAAAGGGAATTCAACAGGCCCATAACACCAGTTGCAGAAGGCAGAACAGAAAAGATGAGGTTTGTGACCTGCTTATCTACTTGGTACATTTTCCTGTTTACTAATTTCTAATTCTTTTTAATCAGCTATGTCTATATAAGAGTTTTGTTTATGAACACAACCACTAGACAATTATAAGTACCTGATCAGCCATAGCATTATACCCTAACTGTTGAAATTAAATTAATGGGTACATCGAGGGCAAATGTGCATTTTACTATTTTTTACAGCTAACAACATAAGATTTTATTCAGTATAAACTGTATAAAACTCAGTATAAAAAAAAATTCTGTAGATCGAATTTTTTTGAAAAATAGAAAACCATAATTTTTCTTCAATATTAAAAAAAATTGGATATACAGAATTTTTTTTTAAATCTGCCTATTGATTACTTAAATTTAAAGAAATGTTTTAATGCAAAAAAATTTGGGGTCCACCAAACTCGTTTTTGAAATAAATTGAATTAAATGCAAATTTATGGCCATTTTGAAACATCACTGTTGTCATAGCAAGGGCAGAAACACTTTATCTGTTAACAGTATTTAATGTCTTGGACATTATTATATGCAGAACGTTAGTTTCATTTTTTTTCAAAATATTCATGAGCAGTTTCTGAGGTTACAGTTTTGAAGAAACAGTAGGGAGCCACCTTAATGGGCATTTGCCCTATGGCATTTGCCCAATTTTTTTTTAAATCTGCCTATTGATTACTTAAATTTGAAGAAATGTTTTCAAGGCAAAAAGAATTGGGGGTTGTCAAAATCGTTTTTGAAATAAATTTGATTAAATGTAAATGGCCATTTTGAAACATCACTGTTGTCATAGCAATGGCTGAAACACATCTGTTAACAGCATTTAATGTCTTGAACGTTATTCTATGCATAATGTTAGTTTCACTCTTCTCGAAAGTATTCACAAGCACTTTCTGAGGTTGAAACTTGCATTTTTTCAACTTTTGAAGAAACAGTAGTGAGCCACCTTAAGGGACAAGGGCACATTACGGCTCTTTACTGCTGAATAAAATCATCTGGTGACTGGCGTTAACCAAATAAAATAGTTAAGCGTGCCAAGGTTGACAGCCTAAAATACAAGAAATTATCAGTTCTCCATATAAAAAGTTTTGCATGGGTTTCATATATGAGCTTCATTGCATAGCTCTAGTGGTGCTCTTGATTATTGAAAAGTTTTATATCCTCAAAGTTTACCTAAATGAAGAAATTGTGTTTCCAGTATATGCAGAAAACCTAATTTGCATAAATTCTGTTGCTCATCACAAACACAATTTCTCTAGATACACAAGCGCTAAAAGTATTAGAGCTGTGCAATGAACTAAAATTAAGCTCATGAGACCTGTGCAAAACTTTTTATATATATATTATATATATTATAGCATGCTATCGGATATGAGCTTTTGCGTAATCTGATTGGTTCCCTACTACCAGGCTATCAGCTCATATCCTGCTAGTAGAGGAAAAACAAGATGGCGGCATGTTTTTTTAAACTGCCGAAAAGAGTTGAAATTGACGGATTTTTTATACAGAAAAACATCAACACCCTCTAACAAATGTGTAATTTTGCATGAAATCAAAACCTTTTTCACGACAGCAACGCTAATATAAACAACTGACCCACCTTTTGACTTCATAAAGGTACCTTTTAATCTTTTTTGTTGATCTGCTTAACACATTTTTTGCCTCTCGAGTAACATTTATACAACATTTCAAAGCTGTTTACCGAACAGCTCAGCGAGAAACTCTGTGTGAATGCATCATTACGCATGGCGGAAGTATTAGTTGCCTATGCCGGAAGTTTGTCGTTTCAAACATTTCGCTGTAATTTTGGTCTCTATATAATAAATATATATATATATATATATCGCTATATAATAAAACAGTTATACCATTCGCTCTCGTCGTATACGAACTAATAGCCAACTCTGCGAAGCGCCTCGTTGGCTATGAGCTCATATACGACTCGAGCCCATGGTATAACTGTTAAATATGTAGTGTTAGTTTTTTTGGTATGTTGCTAAGTCTTGACTTGTGGGTTTTTTTTGCTTTAGAAGTTGGCACGTAGGTCGAAACAGCTTGACAAGGCATCGTGGAGTGCTGAAAAAGTTTCAAAGGTGGCGGATATCCTCAGGCCTGACTACATGTCTTCTGAAGAGAGTGAAAATGATGACAATCAACAAAACAACGTACTGAAGTACACCATTCACAGACTACCTTGGGAGTCGAAAAAGCTACGGTTTGCCAAGAAAAAGCTGGACAAGTTAGACAAAGCAACTTTGTCTGGGGTTGTGAAAAGACGCTTAATACCCCCGTGAGGTTGGCACTCCATCGACTCGGCCCAAACCAGCTTCTTGCCCAGACTGGGCATATACACAGGAAAGAGTCTCTGCAGTTAATGAAGATGCTACTGCGGTAGCTGAGCAACGAAATGGACAATCTGAAGCAGAATTTGAACAGAATTTGTAGCTGTATACCTGCCATTGCTGTTTGACATTGACTTTGAATTGGTTATTTTCTGCAATTTTATGTACTATAAAATTTAAATATTCATAGGCTAGTGCATTGTTCATATGTTCAAATAGAAACGAATGGAGGTGTTTGAAAACTGTTGAAATGTAAACTGTGAGCCAGTGAGGTTTTAACGTTTCGAGCGAAGGCCCTTACGTTTTTCTCTGACGAAGGCCCTTCGCTCGAAACTTCAGAACCTCACAGTTTACATTTCGGCAGTTTTCAAACACCTTTATTCATTTCTATTTGGATATATACACTGCATACGCAGTACACTTCTCAAACTCATTAATAATTCATGAAGAAAATTAAAAATAAATCAATATTTAATCAGTATTTAGAAATCGGAGGAAGATTAAAGTCAAATTTAGCAAAGTTTGAGGTCGATTTTCTCTTAAAATATTGATTCGTTTGAGAAGCTATATCCAACACTCGTCAGTGTTCATCCTCCGATGTCTAAATACAGCCAAGCTGGTTAAAAAAATTCGGCTTCGCCTCGTATTTTCAACCTGCTGGTTAAAAAAACTCGGCTTCGCCTCGTATTTTCAACCTGCTTGGCTGTATTTAGAAATCGGAGGAAGAACACTGACTCGTGTTGGATATATTACTTATTTGAAACTTCTTGAAAATGTTGCTGTATGACCTGTACATAGGTCAATTTACTGAAGCCAGCTAATTGCCACTACAAGCTATAAGTATATTGCTTTCTTATTGTAATATTTTATTCAGTTGTAAATACGGAAACTGCACAAGAAGAGCTTGTTCTGTTTATTTACTGGTATATATACGTACGTGCATGGTACTACACTATTTTTTGTATAAGGTGATATTACTTAGACATTAATAAATCTGTGTTAATTAAAAATTTGTTATACATACATGTACCTCTCTGTGTTAATGCATTAGTACGGGCAACAAAGTCAACCATTCCCAATTTTTACAATTATTCAATTATATATATATATATATATATATATATGTCAGGCGCAACCAGCTAGGCCTATTTTTTTAAATAAATAAAGCTGATTAAAGTTTCAATATAGATGTTTAAATGATTACAAATAAATGTTAATTAAATGCGCTTAAAGACGGCATTAAGCCATTTGCTCAAAGAATTAAAGATGATTAAAGCCTGTGCAAAGCCATCTAAATTCCAAGAGTAAAGTTACATGAGAAACGTTAAAGTAACCTTTAAACACATTTTTGGTGCAGGTAAAGGCAACATAAGATACCATTACTATTTCTAAAATCATCTTTAGTCAGTCTTTAATCATTTGGCTTTAATCAACTTTTATCGCACTTTAATTCGACTCAATTAAAGCCTCCGTTAAAGCCTTTAATCAGCATGAGGATATGTGATTAAAGTTAACTCTAAAATCTTTAATTGCAATGATTAAATGTGAGTGGTCCATCATATAACATTACTTTAAAACTCCATTAACAATGCGGAAAGGTGTACTTTTCGTCTTGTGTTAGTGGTAAATTGGGGTTAGTTTATGCATCAGTTGGGTAAAACATATAACGTAACATGATATAATCCATAATTACACCCCGATTTTACTGATTATTGGTAAATTGGGGTAAGTTTAGGTGTCAGTTGGGTAAAACATGTAACGTAACATTATATAATCCATATTTACACCCCGATTTTACTGATTATTGGTAAATTGGGGTAAGTTTATGTGTCAGTTGGGTAAAACATGTAACGTAACATGATATAATCCATAATTACACCCGATTTTACTGATTATTGGTAAATTGGGGTAAGTTTATGTGTCAGTCGGGTAAAACATATAATGTAACATGATATAATCCATAACTACACCCCGATTTTACTAATTATTGGTAAATTGGGGTAAGTTTATGTGTCAGTTGGGTAAAACATATAACGTAACATGATATAATCCATAACTACACCCCGATTTTACTAATTATTGGTAAATTGGGGTTAGTTTATGTGTCAGTTGGGTAAAACATATAATGTAACATGATATAATCCATAATTACACCCCGATTTTACTGATTATTGGTAAATTGGGGTTAGTTTATGTGTCTGTTGCGTAAAACATGTAACGTAACATGATATAATCCATAATTACACCCCGATTTTACTGATTATTGGTAAATTGGGATAACTTTATGTGTCAGTTGGGTAAAACATATAACGTAACATGATATAATCCATAATTACACCCCGATTTTACTGATTATTGGTAAATTGGGGTAAGTTTATGTGTCAGTTGGGTAAAACATCTAATGTAACATTATATAATCCATAATTACACCCGGATTTTACTGATTATTGGTAAATTGGGGTTAGTTTATGTGTCAGTTGGGTACAACATCTAATGTAACATTATATAATCCATAATTACACCCCGATTTTACTAATTATTGGTAAATTGGGGTAAGTTTATGTGTCAGTTGGGTAAAACATGTAACGTAACATTATATAATCCATATTTACACCCCGATTTTACTGGTTATTGGTAAATTGGGATAAGTTTATGTGTCAGTTGGGTAAAACATCTAATGTAACATGATATAATCCATAATTACACCCCGATTTTACTGATTATTGGTAAATTGGGGTAAGTTTATGTGTCAGTCGGGTAAAACATATAATGTAACATGATATAATCCATAACTACACCCCGATTTTACTAATTATTGGTAAATTGGGGTAAGTTTATGTGTCAGTTGGGTAAAACATATAACGTAACATGATATAATCCATTATTACACCCCGATTTTACTAATTATTGGTAAATTGGGGTTAGTTTATGTGTGAGTTGGGTAAAACATCTAATGTAACATGATATAATCCATAATTACACCCCGATTTTACTGATTATTGGTAAATTGGGGTAAGTTTATGTGTCAGTCGGGTAAAACATATAATGTAACATGATATAATCCATAACTACACCCGGATTTTACTGATTATTGGTAAATTGGGGTTAGTTTATGTGTCAGTTGGGTACAACATCTAATGTAACATTATATAATCCATAATTACACCCCGATTTTACTAATTATTGGTAAATTGGGGTAAGTTTATGTGTCAGTTGGGTAAAACATGTAACGTAACATTATATAATCCATATTTACACCCCGATTTTACTGGTTATTGGTAAATTGGGATAAGTTTATGTGTCAGTTGGGTAAAACATCTAATGTAACATGATATAATCCATAATTACACCCCGATTTTACTGATTATTGGTAAATTGGGGTAAGTTTATGTGTCAGTCGGGTAAAACATATAATGTAACATGATATAATCCATAACTACACCCCGATTTTACTAATTATTGGTAAATTGGGGTAAGTTTATGTGTCAGTTGGGTAAAACATATAACGTAACATGATATAATCCATTATTACACCCCGATTTTACTAATTATTGGTAAATTGGGGTTAGTTTATGTGTGAGTTGGGTAAAACATCTAATGTAACATGATATAATCCATAATTACACCCCGATTTTACTGATTATTGGTAAATTGGGGTAAGTTTATGTGTCAGTCGGGTAAAACATATAATGTAACATGATATAATCCATAACTACACCCGGATTTTACTGATTATTGGTAAATTGGGGTTAGTTTATGTGTCAGTTGGGTACAACATCTAATGTAACATTATATAATCCATAATTACACCCGGATTTTACTGATTATTGGTAAATTGGGGGAAGTTTATGTGTCAGTTGGGTAAAACATGTAACGTAACATGATATAATCCATAATTACACCCCGATTTTACTGATTATTGGTAAATTGGGATAAGTTTATGTGTCAGTTGGGTACAACATCTAATGTAACATTATATAATCCATAATTACACTCGGATTTTACTGATTATTGGTAAATTGGGGTAAGTTTATGTGTCAGTCGGGTAAAACATATAATGTAACATGATATAATCCATAACTACACCCCGATTTTACTAATTATTGGTAAATTGGGGTAAGTTTATGTGTCAGTTGGGTAAAACATATAACGTAACATGATATAATCCATTATTACACCCCGATTTTACTAATTATTGGTAAATTGGGGTTAGTTTATGTGTGAGTTGGGTAAAACATCTAATGTAACATTATATAATCCATAATTACACCCGGATTTTACTGATTATTGGTAAATTGGGGGAAGTTTATGTGTCAGTTGGGTAAAACATGTAACGTAACATGATATAATCCATAATTACACCCCGATTTTACTGATTATTGGTAAATTGGGATAAGTTTATGTGTCAGTTGGGTACAACATCTAATGTAACATTATATAATCCATAATTACACTCGGATTTTACTGATTATTGGTAAATTGGGGTAAGTTTATGTGTCAGTCGGGTAAAACATATAATGTAACATGATATAATCCATAACTACACCCCGATTTTACTAATTATTGGTAAATTGGGGTAAGTTTATATGTCAGTTGGGTAAAACATATAATGTAACATGATATAATCCATAATTACACCCCGATTTTACTGATTATTGGTAAATTGGGGTTAGTTTATGTGTCAGTTGGGTAAAACATATAATGTAACATGATATAATCCATAATTACACCCCGATTTTACTGATTATTGGTAAATTGGGATAAGTTTATGTGTCAGTTGGGTACAACATCTAATGTAACATTATATAATCCATAATTACACCCGGATTTTACTGATTATTGGTAAATTGGGGTTAGTTTATGTGTCAGTTGGGTACAACATCTAATGTAACATTATATAATCCATAATTACACCCCGATTTTACTAATTATTGGTAAATTGGGGTAAGTTTATGTGTCAGTTGGGTAAAACATGTAACGTAACATTATATAATCCATATTTACACCCCGATTTTACTGATTATTGGTAAATTGGGATAAGTTTATGTGTCAGTTGGGTAAAACATCTAATGTAACATGATATAATCCATAATTACACCCCGAGTTTACTGATTATTGGTAAATTGGGGTAAGTTTATGTGTCAGTCGGGTAAAACATATAATGTAACATGATATAATCCATAACTACACCCCGATTTTACTAATTATTGGTAAATTGGGGTAAGTTTATGTGTCAGTTGGGTAAAACATATAACGTAACATGATATAATCCATTATTACACCCCGATTTTACTAATTATTGGTAAATTCGGGTTAGTTTATGTGTGAGTTGGGTAAAACATCTAATGTAACATGATATAATCCATAATTACACCCCGATTTTACTGATTATTGGTAAATTGGGGTAAGTTTATGTGTCAGTCGGGTAAAACATATAATGTAACATGATATAATCCATAACTACACCCGGATTTTACTGATTATTGGTAAATTGGGGTTAGTTTATGTGTCAGTTGGGTACAACATCTAATGTAACATTATATAATCCATAATTACACCCGGATTTTACTGATTATTGGTAAATTGGGGGAAGTTTATGTGTCAGTTGGGTAAAACATGTAACGTAACATGATATAATCCATAATTACACCCCGATTTTACTGATTATTGGTAAATTGGGATAAGTTTATGTGTCAGTTGGGTACAACATCTAATGTAACATTATATAATCCATAATTACACTCGGATTTTACTGATTATTGGTAAATTGGGGTAAGTTTATGTGTCAGTCGGGTAAAACATATAATGTAACATGATATAATCCATAACTACACCCCGATTTTACTAATTATTGGTAAATTGGGGTAAGTTTATGTGTCAGTTGGGTAAAACATATAATGTAACATGATATAATCCATAATTACACCCCGATTTTACTGATTATTGGTAAATTGGGGTTAGTTTATGTGTCAGTTGGGTAAAACATATAATGTAACATGATATAATCCATAATTACACCCCGATTTTACTTCTCCTTCTTCTTCTACGCCTTAATCCCTCGCGGGGTCGGCCGCTCTAGTACGCTGACGCCAATAAACTCTGTCTTGGGCATCCTCTTCTCTCAGGTTCAATAACCTCATATCTCTCTTTAAGGCATCTCTCCATCTCATCCTCTGCCTACCAACCGTTCGTCGACCTTCTATCGGATATCTCCATGCAATCTTTATCGGGTTATCCTCCTCTCTTCTCACCACGTGACCGTACCATCTCATTCTAGCTTCTCTAATCTTCTCCGATATTGCCATTACGCCAACTTCATCTCGTATGTCGTCATTTCTACGTCTCTCTCTTAATGAGATTCCATGCATCCATCTCAGCATTCTCATTTCTGTTCTATCCAACTGTTGCTCCTCCTTCTTCCGCAAAGCCCACGTTTCAGATCCGTACATTATAACTGGTCTCACCACTGTGGTGTATATCTTCGTTCTCAGTCTCCTAGGCATTTTCCTATCCAATACCACACAGCTCACTTCCCTCCTCTTCGCCCATCCGCTCTTTATCCTCTCTCTGACATCTTCCTCAGTGCCTCCCTCTTTACTTATTATTCCTCCTAGATATTTGAACCTTTCCACTTGTTTCAAAATGTTTCGATGTGCGTCTTCTACCTCTATCAGTTCATCTCTTCCTCGTTTTGCACTGACCATCACTTCTGTTTTATCAACATTAACTTTCAGTCCTCCTCTTTCCATGCAGTTCTGCCACTCCATTATCCTTCGCTGTAAGTCTTCCTTTGTTTTTTCCATTATTACCAAATCGTCTGCGTAGAGCAGCTCCCAAATGCTTTCCGTACCAACAACTTCGGTGAGTACATCGAGGACAACCACAAACAGGAAAGGGCTCAAAGCTGAGCCCTGATGCAATCCCACTCCAATCTCAAATTCTTCCGTTTTTCCAGACAAGGTGTGAACTCTGGTTCTACTTCCTCTGTACATCTCCTTTACCAGCTTAATCAAAGACTCCGACACTCCTTTCCGTCTCAGTGCCCAGTATACGACCTCCCTTGGGACCCGGTCGTATGTCTTCTCCAAATCTACAAAAGCGTAGTACATCTTTCCGTTTCCTTCCAATCTCTTCTCCTGCATCTGCCTCACTATATATAATGCGTCAACCGTACCCTTTCCTTTCATGAATCCAAACTGCGTCTTGCTTATGCTAATTTCGGCTCTTAGTCTTTCATCAGTAACTCGTTCCATAACCTTCATCACGTGTTCTGTTAGCTTTATCCCTCTATGGTTTTCGCACTTCAACACATCTCCTTTATTTTTATATATAGTTACCAGCTCACTCTTCTTCCAGTCATCAGGCATTTTCATTTCCTCTATTATTTTCTGTGCAAGTTCTAGAGTCCACTCCACTCCTCTCCTTCCCATTGCTTTGAGTAAATCAATAGCCACCTCAGATGGTCCTGCCGCTTTTCCTGACTTCATCTTCCCCATTGCTCTCTTAATCTCCTCCATTGATATTTGGTTTATTGGTCCTTGTGTTCTTTCCTACTTCGTCCAGTTCCCCTCTTTCATTTTCGGCATTTAGTAGGGTGTTGAAAGTATTCTTTCCATCTGTCCTTTATCTGTTGCTCATCTTGTAATAGGTTACCATTACTGTCCTTTATCACTCCTATTTTTCCCCGGTCTTGTCTTTTCATTTGTCGTGCCCTTGCTATTCTGTAGATTTTCTTTTCACCTTCTCTTGTTCCCAGACTTTCATACAGTTCTGTCTCTGCTTCATCTTTCGCTTCCTTAACCGCTCTCTTTGCTTCTCTGTTTGCCAATCGGTACCTTTCCTCTGCCTCTCTGTTATCATTTTTCTTCCACTCTTTGAAAGCCGCTTTCTTTCTTTTCAGGCTATCCCGTAATCCGTCATTCCACCACCAGTCGTCTTCTTGTCTAGCTCGTGCTCCTGATGTACGGTCCACTACTTTCTCTGCAGCTCTCACGAGACTACCCTTCATACAACTCCACATATGTTCGACTCCCTCTCCATCTCCCGATTTTACTGATTATTGGTAAATTGGGATAAGTTTATGTGTCAGTTGGGTACAACATCTAATGTAACATTATATAATCCATAATTACACCCGGATTTTACTGATTATTGGTAAATTGGGGTAAGTTTATGTGTCAGTTGGGTAAAACATGTAACGTAACATGATATAATCCATAATTACACCCCGATTTTACTGATTATTGGTAAATTGGGATAAGTTTATGTGTCAGTTGGGTACAACATCTAATGTAACATTATATAATCCATAATTACACCCGGATTTTACTGATTATTGGTAAATTGGGGGAAGTTTATGTGTCAGTTGGGTAAAACATGTAACGTAACATGATATAATCCATAATTACACCCCGATTTTACTGATTATTGGTAAATTGTGGTAAGTTTATGTGTCAGTTGGGTAAAACATGTAACGTAACATGATATAATCCATAATTACACCCCGATTTTACTGATTATTGGTAAATTGGGGTAAGTTTATGTGTCAGTCGGGTAAAACATATAATGTAACATGATATAATCCATAATTACACCCCGATTTTACTAATTATTGGTAAATTGGGGTAAGTTTATGTGTCAGTTGGGTAAAACATATAACGTAACATGATATAATCCATTATTACACCCCGATTTTACTAATTATTGGTAAATTGGGGTAAGTTTATGTGTGAGTTGGGTAAAACATATAATGTAACATGATATAATCCATAATTACACCCCGATTTTACTGATTATTGGTAAATTGGGGTTAGTTTATGTGTCAGTTGGGTAAAACATATAATGTAACATGATATAATCCATAATTACACCCCGATTTTACTGATTATTGGTAAATTGGGGTTAGTTTATGTGTCAGTTGGGTAAAACATATAATGTAACATGATATAATCCATAATTACACCCCGATTTTACTGATTATTGGTAAATTGGGATAAGTTTATGTGTCAGTTGGGTAAAACATATAATGTAACATGATATAAACCATAATTCCACCCCGATTTTACTAATTATCGGTAAATTGAACCCGCAAAGATACAATTTCGATATATATTTATAAGTAATAACATGACTTGAGGGAAATTAGCGATTAAATTTCCCCGCCGCCGAGGGAAGATTTGTGAAAGTCCGAGGGCCGCAATCTTACCAACAGAAAATTTACACGGTTGATCAGAGAATTTGCATCTAATTTTACGGCGTGCATGTTGATGAGGGAAAATATAAGGAAGCGGGAAATTTAGAAGAAGATACTAAAAGATTTATTTGTCTTCTAATTTTCCCGGCCTCATCAACATGCACGGGAAAATTAGAAGACAAACGATAAATTTCCCTCGTGCATGAGCGATGAGGGAAATACGAGGTTTACATTCCCTCGGAGAACAAAATAATCCGAGGCGATCATGTTATTAATATATATATATATATATATGTATATATATATATATATATATATATATATATCGAAATTGTCCGAATATATCGAAATTGTTGATATTGTTCAGCAATTTTATTCGATTTCAAGTATGCTAGGCAAGACCGTTTCCGTGACAAACAAGATGGACTGCTTTCATTAATTCCTGAATCCTGAATATTTGCGGGTTCAAGTTTGCGAGACATTAGTGAGAACCAAAATATTGTTCTTTACTAGCCGCTGGTATAAAAGCACTTCCATTATTTTCGTTGTTTCAGCTGGCCGACACGTCAAAACACTCCGGAGACGGAGAGCTTGCGTGAAGCTTTCACGATTACCACAATAATGAATTAATTCAACGAAAAATATCAGAATAAAACTTATCACTCTTGAAATATAACTTGATAATTTACTTGAAAACGTGATGGATAATTTATAAGAAGCATTTAGTCACCGTAGCCACTCGATCATGACGGAAATGGTTTCGACCGCCATATATGGTAGGGGCCTTCCTGGGTATTGGGGGCTTCTCGTGCGGGGAAGGAACTGCCAAGTCTAGTAGCCCACCGCTGCATTCAACCTCGTACCCAGGGCCCTCTCTGCTTTCAAAATGGCGCGAGGAGAAGACCCTGGCAAAGGCTGGTCACGTGACACCAATAATTTTGGAATATTTTGATGATGACTCACACTGTACCGGGGGGCGCGGTACATCACTGATAAACAGAGTATAGTTGGCTTGCGTATATACAACTATTCAGCGAACTATTTAGGCACTCAAATCGTACAAATAACAAGACATTCTCTTAACAAGTTTATCAAATCAGTTAATGACCGTGTTTAGTAAGAAGCGTCTACACTACAACATATTTGCCTTATTATGCAAGCAAGAAGTGTTTATTAATATTTCGGTTTCTGGACTTTCCGAATCTAATTTAAAAAGTTTAGAAATATACAAAGTCAAAGTCTTCAGCGCTGATCTATATAAATGTTCGTCGATCGAAGAATTGTTATTGATCGTATATTTGTATTAAAGTACAAGTACAACCTCAAAGTCAACGAGGGACAGCAGATTCGATTCGAATATGCCGTTTGAGTATAAATCGACAGATACAACAATTAAATTTCCACAAATCCAAAACGTGTGGACAAGAAACATAAATGTGCTATACTGGACGGTAAATATACTTCCAACAATCAACAGCATTCGAATATTTTTAGTGTATGTATCAGTACCTGTATTACCGCAGAGCGGGTTTCTGTTTATCAGTTTATGATCGTTCGTCGCCTTCGGCTTCATTTCTGGCGATTGACGGCAACAAATATGAATTATCCAGCAAATGTCGTAAATTTTGAAATATATCTATTAAATTTACCGCTCGAATTTAACGTTACCGGACTTGCAACAACCTTGACGTTTATAAGAACCGAATCAACCGCTCCCCCCAGGACGGGCGAAGCTCAAATTATCCACGTGACCAAATACTCCAAGAATCCTGGAGTATTTTGGAATCACGTGACCAGCCTTTGCCAGGGTCTTCTCCTCGCGCCATTTTGAAAGCAGAGAGGGCCCTGGGTACGAGGTTGCGCTGCATTCTCGTCCCCAGAGCCTCTCCCGTGCTGGCGCGCGTTAAAAGGCTCTGGGTGCACCGGGACTATTATACTTGGCAGTGCCAGTACCTGAGAAGATACACATGAGAAGGACCCAAATACACGAGAGGGCCCATGCCATATATGGCATATATCGCCTTATATGTTCTTCATAGCAAGTGTAATACGACCTAGCTTTCGATTATGTTGACACTTCTCAATCTCATCGGCTATAATATAAGATCGGTAAAGAGCACAAAATCTTTGGATTTGCTTTTGGAATTTATATAAAAGTTGATGTCTTGATCAAGACTTGATGAGTTGAAGTATATGAGTTCAGTAAGGGTGATACAAATTGAAACAACTTGCCACTCAATAATCGATTTCTTTAAGTTACTGCATGTTTAATATAGCAAGAGAGGATAAATGCATAATAAGTCAAGATATCTAAGTCTGAGCATAGCTTGATAGCTAGTGCATGTAGTCTGAGCGTGAACTCTCATACTCTGAAAATATAATATATTAGGCAAGCTTATAAATCAAGCGCTTTACTTCACTATACGGAATACGCGCGCAATGATAATCAACATTCTCTGAAGGTCTGAAACGGTCGGGTTTGACGCATATTAAAAGTCTTTTAAGAAGCAGTCATGCTGTCTCAGACCTGCACCGAATATTTATTCAGGATGACTGTCTGGGTGTCATGCTTTACTGAGAATTCTAAAAATATATACCATTTATAATTTATATATAGCGACAACCGTATAAAGTTAAATAACCAAGCACTTAAATACAATTTTCTGAGAACGATCAGTGGCAAATATATTTTTAAGTAACCTTCATTAAAAGAATATATTATTATATAGTCATATAATATAATATTATATAGTCTATATAATATAGTCTTTCTTGCTAATATAATCTTGTGTATACAATATACTATTACTATATACAGGGGCGGATTTAGCGTTAGTCAAATAAGTCAGATGACTAAGGTGAAAATTGTTAAGAAATAATTATAAATATCATCATTTATTTTTCTCAGGTCCGTAACTGCAGGTCCGTAACAAAAATACCGGCTTCTGATTGGCTAAATACGAGGTCCGTATCACACAAGTACGGACCTCTCGTTTTTCCCGCCAAAACTAATATGGGGTGAAAAACAGTTTTCAAACCAAAAAAAGTGGTGAAAAATGTACTCCGACGATAGCCAGCATAGCGAGAGCGAATTTTATTATCCCCAAGACGACGTCCCAAGCACAAGTACTGGAAATTTAGACTATTCAGACCCAAACGCGAACGAAAACGGGTGTTACAATGGCAGCGATATTGACATCCAAAATTATATTCAGAGTCAACGACCGGAAAACACGAAGAAGAAAACGGAATACGATATAAATGTCCTTACCAGGTACTTTTTTGTCTATAAATGAAGTACGAGAAATTCAAACCATACCTGCCAAGGAATTAAACATCCTCCTCGCCAAATTTTTCGTTAACGCTCGCAAGAAAAAATGACGACGTTTACGAGCCTTCGTCTCTCACATGTACAGCTTTTCAGAGATGACTTTTCAGAGAAGATGACTTGAAACAATTATTTTGTTTTAATGTGGGAAAAAATAAATAAGTTATTTACCAAACTTTGTCGGTCCGTACTGGAAAAATATTGCCCTCGGTCTGGACTGCATGGAACTCGGCCTGCGGCCTCGTTCCGTACAGTCAAGACCTCGGGCAATATTTTTCCAGTACGGACCTCCAGTTTGGTAAATAACATATATATATTAACTTACTAATTGGTCTAAACAAGAAAAATTGCGAGGGCTGACTGGCTTAGACTTTTGCAGGATTTGGGCCGATTTAGATATTCTGATTGGTCCAAACCAGATAAATTGCGAGCGCTGACTGGTTTAGGAGTTTTGCAGGATTTAGGCCGATTTAGCCAATCCCGGTTTAGAATCTTGCAGGATTTAGGCCGATTTAGCCATTCTCATTGGTCCAAAACAGCCAAATCGCGAGCGCTGACTGGTTTAGATTTTTGCAGGATTTAGGCCGATTTACCCATTGTGATTGGCCAAAACGAGGCAAATCGTTGAATCTGATTGGTTGATTGCTTTGCCGAAAGTATGCTTAACGGAAGCCTGCAAAATGCGGTCTGCAAGGTCTTCGTTCAGTCTAATTCTGTTCGATCGATTCATGGCTTCTACAAGCTTGTTAGATCGTGCGTTGTGTGCTTTAAAAAGCAGCGATGATGTTCTTTTGCGGCAAATGTATGTTGATTTGTCTGCGAGAATCAGTGCTTGTCGAGTACTGGTGGCCGGAGAGCATTTCCCAAGATTGGGAAGACATCGGTGCTGAGACGGTCTATTTGCCACAACACATGAAGGCGGACAAGCTAGAGTAAACCATATGTCGCTCTAAGGTAAGCTTATAGGTACAGTTCATCAATATGGATTCAATATCGATGTTAGTCTGTTGTCATGTTATTTCCTAACCTTTGTTGATATCCGTTCCATATTAGCATAATCTGCGTTGGGCACACTGGTATAAACCAATGCTATTAATTTCATGGTAGTACTTCAGTACTATAATACTTAGGCAGTGTTTCAATTCTAGATACTCACTAGTATGTCATTAATCATGATGCAGAAGTCAGATTGCCTTTCCACAGTTTACATAATACTTATCGCCCTCAGTTCATTACAAGTCAGTTTAATTTATATATTATAATATATTACACATATGGTATTATAAGTAATAAACATATAACTTTTAAACATAAGTATAAGGTTTGGGCCTGGGGGAAACAGATCAAAAGCTAAGCAATAAATATCTACATGACATTTCTACAAATTTCCATGTATTATCATTATACATCAAGTAAGCATTCTTCTCGCATGTGGCTATTATGAAATTTTAATCTGATAATTGCACTGGACAGGAATTGAACTTGGGTAATTGGGTTGCTGGTGCCTGAAAACCAGACAGCTCATAGTAACATGGGTTGGGGGATGGGTAGTGGCATATTAGATGGGGGTTAGGAATGATCGGGATTGATGTAGAGAGTTGAGCTCCTCTATACTTTTGTATATGTCCATGTAATGTCCATTATGATCATTAACAAAAGCTTCTCCTGACTCCTAACAGACATTGTCTGCTTGGGTTGAGGTTTTTAAAAAAGCAAGTATCAGGCATTTTGAAAGCCAGACAGCTCTGTCAGCCGGGCTTCAAACAGCCATGGAAGGTAGCCCACCTTGCTCTGGGTTGTGCAGAATGTTAAATTTCAGCTAGACCTTTACTTGTGTGTGTTGGTCAGGCTATCCATGTTGGATTTACTGACTGAAACAATGTAACTTGTGTTTCCTAGGCATGCTGATGAACTTTGACATATTAGAGCGAAACAGCCAACTTTTTTATATTAGAATGTGAGCACATATCTCTCTACTGTTTATTGGATTTCCCCACCTCATTCCTGGGAAAACTTAGCCTTACACACTTGCAAACTATCACAAGGTTTCTAAGACAACAAGAATTAAATATCGAAGTCCAATTTAGATAAAATGTTTCTTGAAAATGATAAAATGTCCATTAAAAACATGCATGGTTTAATACATTTAAAATTTTGCTCAAATGTGCTGTCAGAATGCAGGAAATGCCATTTCAGAGATCCAAATTTCAAAAAATTTCCGGGGGTGCATGCCCCCTGACCCCCCTAGAAATATGGGCCGACAGCAACTTTGACTAAGGTATCAAAATTCCTAGATCCGCCCCTGATATATAATATAATAATTACTATTACTATATATAATATAATATTATATAGTCTATATAATATAGTCTTTCTTGCTAATATAATCTTGTGTATACAATATACTTCCATACAGATTTTTATAGCGCATTATCTAAATATATTAAATGTATATATCTATCAACAACAACAATCATAATAATAATAATAATAATAATAATAATAATAATAATAATAATAATAATGATAATAATATGATAATGATAATGAAGAATAGCTAGCTAGCATGATATTATCATAAGTAAGATGATAATGACGACGATGACAATGACGGTTACATTCAGGATGGGATGATGACGATAATGATGATGATGATGATGATGATGATGATGATAATGGCGACGATAATAATGATCATGTGGTCATGCCAACACTGTTGTATCATTTTCAACAAGAAAACGCCTTCGATTTCGAATAGGTACATATTGACCTAAATGTCTTGTATAGCGAGTATAAACTACATATAACTGTGGTGCATGGTCAACATTGTCTGACTTCATAATTTTTCTTGATATTTTAACTAAAGTTCTAACTTGGTAAAAGTACTTGCACATCAAAATTTCAGAAAATTTGACACTTTTCTTCCTTCTTTTCAAAAATGAAATATTTTCGACCTAAAGACGTTAAATAGAGAGTATAATTAAACTGCATACGACGGTGTTGTGTTGGTTAACATTGTTTGACTTCTTGGTTTCTCCCGATATTTTGCCCATAGTCAGTAACTTGGTAAAAGTGGACTCTTCAAAATTTCGGGAAATTTGACTAATTTATTCAATATTTCCTAAAAGTGTTTTTTAGGCCTAAAGGTTTTATATATGTGTTGGTTCACATTCTTCGACTTCATGGTTTCTCTTGATATGTTAACCATAGTTCTAACTGGTAAAAGTAAATTCATTTCAAAATTTCAGACCATTTGACAGATTTCTTCCATCATTTCAAAAAATGGGGTATTTTCGGCTAATAAACGTGTTATATATAGAGTATAAACTGCATATCACGGAGTGCGCATAAGTTGGTTGACATTGTCTGACTTTATCAGTTTATAATCAGTTTTTATGATACTTTAACCATACTTTTAACTTGGCACTTGGTAATTGTGTTCAAATTTGTACCATGTAATTAAACGACATGAAGTCTAAAATCTGAAGAGAGACTAATTAATAATAACAATAATAATAATTAGTCTTTATTCTTTTGATAAAATACATATCAAACATTACAGGTAAAAGAGTTATATAAATATGTTTACAATTAATTATTAAAAAGTAAAAACTAGAGGCTTAATGCTACAATCTTAAGTCTTCTATATTGCTAATTTGTATCTAAAATGTAATCTATTTACAAAACTGTTTTTGTATCTTTCGGTGTTTATTTGAGGGAGTTGACTGGTTCTATGTCTAAGTCTAAGCGAAGATTCTTTAACTTTCGGGAGAAGTGAATACAGTGGGTGGTTACTATCTCTCTTAATTTTGGTAAACAATCTTTTATCGTATTTCTCTAAGTTTGAGTGATTCCTTCCAACTTTTCCAAAAATGGGATATTTTCGGCTAAAGGTGTTATATATAGAGTATAAATTGCATATCACGGAGTCCGTATATGTTGTTTGACATTGTCTGACTTTATCAGTTTATAATTTTTTATGATACTTTAACCATACTTTTAACTTGGCACTTGGTAATGGTGTTCCAAATTTGTACCATATCATGTAAACGGCAAGTCTAAAATCTGAAGGGAGACTAATTAGTCTCCCTTTCCACGGAGACTAAATAGTCTCCCTTCAACAATGTCTCTCAGTTCACATTGTTTGATTTTATAATTTTTCTTGATATTTTAACTAAAGTTTTATCTTGGTAAAGGTAGACTTATCTGAAAATTTCAGACAATTTGACTCATTCCTTCCTTCTTTTCCAAAAATGGGGTATTTTCGGCTAAAGGTGTTATATATAGAGAGAGTAAAAACCGCATATATGGGGTGATGTGTTGGTTCACATTGTTTGACTTCATGGTTTCTCTTTATATTTTAACCATAGTTCTAACTTAGTAAAAGTAGATTAATTTCAAAATTTCAGGGCATTTGACAGATTTCTTCCATCTTTTCCAAAAATGGGGTATTTTCGGCTAAAGGTGTTATATATAGAGAGAGTACAAGCCGTATATATGGGGTGATGTGTTGGTTCACATTGTTAGACTTAATGGTTTCTCTTGATATTTTAACTAAAGTTTTATCTTGGTAAAAGTAGACTAATCTGAAAATTTCAGACAATTTGACTGATTCCTTCCATCTTTTCCAAAAATGGGGTATTTTCGGCTAAAGGTGTTATATATATAGAGCATGAACTGCATATCACGGAGTGCGTATATATTGGTTGACATTGTCTGACTTTATCAGTTTATAATTTTTAATGATACTTTAACCATACTTTTAACTTGGCACTTGTTAATTGTGTTCCAAATTTGTACCATGTAAACGGCAAGTCTAAAATCTGAAGGGAGACTAATTAGTCTCCCTTTCCATGCAGGGGAGACTAAATAGTCTCCCTTGAATAATGTCTCTCAGTTCACATTGTTTGATTTTATAATTTTTCTTGATATTTTAACTAAAGTTTTAACTTGGTAAAAGTAGACTTATCTGAAAATTTCAGACAATTTGACTCATTCCTTCCATCTTTTCCAAAAATGGTGGTATTTTCGGCTAAAGGTGTTATATATAGAGAGAGTAAAAACCGCATATACGGGGTGATGTGTTGGTTCACATTGTTTGACTTCATGGTTTCTCTTTATATTTTAACCATAGTTCTAACTTAGTAAAAGTAAATGAATTTCAAAATTTCTGGCCATTTGACAGATTTCTTCCATCTTTTCCAAAAATGGGGTATTTTCGGCTAAAGGTGTTATATATAGAGAGTATAAGCCGCATATATGGGGTGATGTGTTGGTTCACATTGTTTGACTTAATGTTTTCTCTTGATATTTTAACTAACGCTTTATCTTGGTAAAAGTAGGCTAATGTGAAAATTTCAGACAATTTGACTGATTCCTTCCATCTTTTCCAAAAATGGGGTATTTTCGGCTAAAGGTGTTATATATTAGAGCATGAACTGCATATCACGGAGTGCGTATATGTTGGTTGACATTGTCTGACATTATCAGTTTATAATTTTTTATGATACTTTAACCATACTTTTAACTTGGCACCTGTTAATTGTGTTCCAAATTTGTACCATGTAAACGGCATGTCTAAAATCTGAAGGGAGACTAATTAGTCTCCCTTTCTACGCAGGGGAGACTAAATAGTCTCCCTTGAATAATGTCTCTCAGTTCACATTGTTCGATTTTATAATTTTTCTTGATATTTTAACTAAAGTTTTATCTTGGTAAAAGTAGACTAATCTGAAAATTTCAGACAATTTGACTGATTCCTTCCATCTTTTCCAAAAATGGGGTATTTTCGGCTAAAGGTGTTATATATGGAGCATGAACTGCATATCACGGAGTGCGTATATATTGGTTGACATTGTCTGACTTTATCAGTTTATAATTTTTAATGATACTTTAACCATACTTTTAACTTGGCACTTGTTAATTGTGTTCCAAATTTGTACCATGTAAACGGCAAGTCTAAAATCTGAAGGGAGACTAATTAGTCTCCCTTTCCATGCAGGGGAGACTAAATAGTCTCCCTTGAATAATGTCTCTCAGTTCACATTGTTTGATTTTATAATTTTTCTTGATATTTTAACTAAAGTTTTAACTTGGTAAAAGTAGACTTATCTGAAAATTTCAGACAATTTGACTCATTCCTTCCATCTTTTCCAAAAATGGGGTATTTTCGGCTAAAGGTGTTATATATAGAGAGAGTAAAAACCGCATATACGGGGTGATGTGTTGGTTCACATTGTTTGACTTCATGGTTTCTCTTTATATTTTAACCATAGTTCTAACTTAGTAAAAGTAAATGAATTTCAAAATTTCTGGCCATTTGACAGATTTCTTCCATCTTTTCCAAAAATGGGGTATTTTCGGCTAAAGGTGTTATATATAGAGAGTATAAGCCGCATATATGGGGTGATGTGTTGGTTCACATTGTTTGACTTAATGTTTTCTCTTGATATTTTAACTAACGCTTTATCTTGGTAAAAGTAGGCTAATGTGAAAATTTCAGACAATTTGACTGATTCCTTCCATCTTTTCCAAAAATGGGGTATTTTCGGCTAAAGGTGTTATATATAGAGCATGAACTGCATATCACGGAGTGCGTATATGTTGGTTGACATTGTCTGACATTATCAGTTTATAATTTTTTATGATACTTTAACCATACTTTTAACTTGGCACCTGTTAATTGTGTTCCAAATTTGTACCATGTAAACGGCATGTCTAAAATCTGAAGGGAGACTAATTAGTCTCCCTTTCTACGCAGGGGAGACTAAATAGTCTCCCTTGAATAATGTCTCTCAGTTCACATTGTTCGATTTTATAATTTTTCTTGATATTTTAACTAAAGTTTTATCTTGGTAAAAGTAGACTAATCTGAAAATTTCAGACAATTTGACTGATTCCTTCCATCTTTTCCAAAAATGGGGTATTTTCGGCTAAAGGTGTTATATATGGAGCATGAACTGCATATCACGGAGTGCGTATATATTGGTTGACATTGTTCTGACTTTATCAGTTTATAATTTTTAATGATACTTTAACCATACTTTTAACTTGGCACTTGTTAATTGTGTTCCAAATTTGTACCATGTAAACGGCAAGTCTAAAATCTGAAGGGAGACTAATTAGTCTCCCTTTCCATGCAGGGGAGACTAAATAGTCTCCCTTGAATAATGTCTCTCAGTTCACATTGTTTGATTTTATAATTTTTCTTGATATTTTAACTAAAGTTTTAACTTGGTAAAAGTAGACTTATCTGAAAATTTCAGACAATTTGACTCATTCCTTCCATCTTTTCCAAAAATGGGGTATTTTCGGCTAAAGGTGTTATATTTAGAGAGAGTAAAAAACCGCATATATGGGGTGATGTGTTGGTTCACATTGTTTGACTTCATGGTTTCTCTTTATATTTTAACCATAGTTCTAACTTAGTAAAAGTAAATGAATTTCAAAATTTCTGGCCATTTGACAGATTTCTTCCATCTTTTCCAAAAATGGGGTATTTTCGGCTAAAGGTGTTATATATAGAGAGTATAAGCCGCATATATGGGGTGATGTGTTGGTTCACATTGTTTGACTTAATGTTTTCTCTTGATATTTTAACTAACGCTTTATCTTGGTAAAAGTAGGCTAATGTGAAAATTTCAGACAATTTGACTGATTCCTTCCATCTTTTCCAAAAATGGGGTATTTTCGGCTAAAGGTGTTATATATAGAGCATGAACTGCATATCACGGAGTGCGTATATGTTGGTTGACATTGTCTGACATTATCAGTTTATAATTTTTTATGATACTTTAACCATACTTTTAACTTGGCACCTGTTAATTGTGTTCCAAATTTGTACCATGTAAACGGCATGTCTAAAATCTGAAGGGAGACTAATTAGTCTCCCTTTCTACGCAGGGGAGACTAAATAGTCTCCCTTGAATAATGTCTCTCAGTTCACATTGTTCGATTTTATAATTTTTCTTGATATTTTAACTAAAGTTTTATCTTGGTAAAGGTAGACTTATCTGAAAATTTCAGACAATTTGACTCATTCCTTCCTTCTTTTCCAAAAATGGGGTATTTTCGGCTAAAGGTGTTATATATAGAGAGAGTAAAAACCGCATATATGGGGTGATGTGTTGGTTCACATTGTTTGACTTCATGGTTTCTCTTTATATTTTAACCATAGTTCTAACTTAGTAAACGTAAATTAATTTAAAAATTTCAGACCATTTGACAGATTTCTTCCATCTTTTCCAAAAATGGGGTATTTTCGGCTAAAGGTGTTATATATAGAGTATATAAACTGCATATCACGGAGTGCGTAAATGTTGGTTGACATTGTCTGACTTTATCAGTTTTTAATTTTTTATGATACTTTAACCATACTTTTAACTTGGCACTTGGTAATGGTGTTCCAAATTTGTACCATATCATGTAAACGGCAAGTCTAAAATCTGAAGGGAGACTAATTAGTCTCCCTTTCCACGGAGACTAAATAGTCTCCCTTCAACAATGTCTCTCAGTTCACATTGTTTGATTTTATAATTTTCTTGATATTTTAACTAAAGTTTTATCTTGGTAAAGGTAGACTTATCTGAAAAGTTCAGACAATTTGACTCATTCCTTCCTTCTTTTCAAAAAATGGGGTATTTTCGGCTAAAGGTGTTATATATAGAGAGAGTAAAAACCGCATATATGGGGTGATGTGTTGGTTCACATTGTTTGACTTCATGGTTTCTCTTTATATTTTAACCATAGTTCTAACTTAGTAAAAGTAAATGAATTTCAAAATTTCAGGGCATTTGACAGATTTCTTCCATCTTTTCCAAAAATGGGGTATTTTCGGCTAAAGGTGTTATATATAGAGAGAGTACACGCCGTATATATGGAGCGATGTGTTGGTTCACATTGTTTGACTTAATGTTTTCTCTTGATATTTTAACTAACGCTTTATCTTGGTAAAAGTAGGCTAATGTGAAAATTTCAGACAATTTGACTGATTCCTTCCATCTTTTCCAAAAATGGGGTATTTTCGGCTAAAGGTGTTATATATAGAGCATGAACTGCATATCACGGAGTGCGTATATGTTGGTTGACATTGTCTGACATTATCAGTTTATAATTTTTTATGATACTTTAACCATACTTTTAACTTGGCACCTGTTAATTGTGTTCCAAATTTGTACCATGTAAACGGCATGTCTAAAATCTGAAGGGAGACTAATTAGCCTCCCTTTCTACGCAGGGGAGACTAAATAGTCTCCCTTGAATAATGTCTCTCAGTTCACATTGTTCGATTTTATAATTTTTCTTGATATTTTCACTAAAGTTTTATCTTGGTAAAGGTAGACTTATCTGAAAATGTCAGACAATTTGACTCATTCCTTCCATCTTTTCCAAAAATGTGGTGTTTTCGGCTAAAGGTGTTATATATAGAGAGTGTAAACCGCATATATATGGGGTGATGTGTTGGTTCACATTGTTTGACTTAACGGACATACGTGTACTCTACCCCCCCCCCGAGTAATACCGAAATAAATGAGCAAAGAATGAAGCAATTAAAATATAAAAGGAAGATTTCGGACTCAGGCTATTAGCATAGATATAGATAAACAGGTATACTAATAGATAAATCTTTATATTAGTTAAATAGTTTTTATTTTGATAAGATTATGTCGTGACGAAAAATCTTTTTGTAGTTCCTGACAAAATTTTCCATATTAATTGTATTTGAAAATGTCAGAAATGTGTTGTATTTTAACTAGTTTTTATGACATTTTATGACCTTCAGTGATCTTAAAATTCACCCCTCAGGATGCAGGAAAATGGCATTTTGGAGACTCTAAATTTCAAAATTTTCCAGTGGGGGCATGCCCCCGGACCCCCCTAGAAGAGTTCCCTTCGGGAACTCTAAGTTCGTAATTTGATACAAAGTAGCTGTCATGCATCCGTTAATTAATAATAGTATTTTGAATTCAAAAGTTTCAGGCTGATTGGTAACCTTTATACTATATATCAAAACATTCTGTAATATTATTAATATAATTCTGTATACTCTTCAGGGGCGGCGTGGCCCACCGGGAGACCGGGAAATTTCCCGGTGGGCCCCAAGGATTTCTAGCCTAGTGGGCCCCATTTGCCCCTAGAATTCTAGCTGGTGGGCCCTAAAAATTTGAAGAAAGATGGGCCCCGATGATGTGTAAAACGGCCCTGGAGTAAAGCGTTCGGTCGTGTGCGAAAGCGCGTTTGCGCGTAAACGTGTATAGTTGTGAAATTTAAAATTGCTGTGTGCTCAGTGCTTGAGGCCCTGCAGGTTGCCAATTATATTTCAATGACGAGTAACGATGCTAAGTCATGGCTCCAATTATTGGACAGCTAGAGCCCCGAGCCCCGCGCGGCCGGGGCAATTTGGCTCTGGGGACGAGATTGTGCGGTACCCGTCAAGCATATACTTCCGGTCTGAGTAACAGAGTTCACATTATTTCATTGCGCATTTGCGCGTATTGAAGCCATAAATATGCCGTAGTCATTGACTGTAAATGGCTGACAAAAGAGCGCATTAGTACGCGTGATTCTGGGAATGTTCTTCCTAAGAAAAAACATAAAAGTGGGTCTCAAAAGCGACGGAGAACAAGAAACAAAGCTCTTATTTGAAAGCTTGAAGAATGTGAAACCGCTAACGTCCTTCTTCAAAGCCAATGGAACAACAGTCTCAACAGGTAATTTATAATAAATTGTGCCCATGGCTAAAGGCTTACCTTACAACAGCTCGGCAACTTATTTATTTGTATCTTTATTACTACATATTGGTTTAAAGACTTAAAGTATGTTTAGTGATATACTGATATAGTTATTAAATTGATTTTTCAATTTGGGTAATCTAATGTTGAAGCGCTTGAGTTAAGCTTTGTTAGGCACTTAAGTTCGGGCCGACCGCCACCTGCGCTCGCGCAAATAGAAAACTTCAAATTCTTAAATACATTACGGCGGTCTACACCAGCTTTCTTTTGCGCATTCACTCAAAAACTTGATAGGGAACCGCAAATATATTATTGTTTCATCCGTTTTTAAATTTCTAAGTTTCTATATACCGCTATACGGTTATTACATAATTTGTATGAAACCTGAGCGAAGTTGTGCCGCGGGCGCAACACTCTTTGGTAGTTTCCGCCCAAATGCCGGGTAGAATTTCAAATTTCAATCTCGTGCGCTATTACACTATTACGTTATTGGAAGTTAAGAAAGAATGACAGATTATCGAAAATGACGAGTCTTGTTTACGTGCTCGTTGAAAATGCGCAATGACGAAATAAATAAGTCTGACCTAGTGACATTTTGTGTAGAAATCCCACCTCCGCTTGGCCCAGGTGACGAGCTAACAACAGCTAACACGTTAGGAATTCTGCCAACTTCAAATGATGAACTTGAGGAAATTGATGGCGATGCAGTATATCGAAAGTCAACGAAGTGTTCTCTAGCTCAAATCAACCCGAACAAACTATTTCCACCATCAGAGTAAATATTAGAGTAAATATTAGAGACGCACATGCCATTATGTAATCACACTAAATACAGTTTCTTCTAGGTTTTTAGCTTAATGAAGATAAAGTTTCTGCATTCTCATTTACAATGTATCCTTTTTTATTGGTAGCTGTTTCCACACCCCAATTTTACACCCCCCCCCCCCTAAAAGTGGGCCCCTAGCATATCATTTCCCGGGTCCTAATTGAGAGCCACGCCGCCCCTGATACTCTTGAATAAACGATCGACGTCACGAGCATCGCTGTAACTGTATTTTTAGGGTTACTGTAGACCTCCAAACCATGGTGTTTTTAATTTTTTTATTCGCTGAAAGTGAAGCACTTTATGAGGGCTTTCAGATTCCGGAAATGTTTTTTTTATTTCTAAGCAATGAAAAAAGTGACAAGATGTTTCTTTCACACGGCTTTTCCTGAAAGAAATATTTTGAACTAAAGTAAGAAATTTAAAAGGCTATAAGTGAACACAAATTTATCAGAATCGTCTAAAAATTGTATTCGAGTAACTTAACATTCTGGTGACAAGTGTGTCTGGGAATTGTTAAATTTTCAATAGTTATCTTTTTACGGCCTTTTATGCAAGCCTATTCAACCTCCTGTGTTAGCTGTGATAGTGAAAATTCGATAACTCTAAAAGTTAGTTTCAGAAATTGCAGCTTGATGTTAGTAATAATTGTCAGTTGTTTGCTGTACAAGCTATGTTAGTTGGTAATAATCAGAAGAGCTCTGAGCTCTAGAAAAACTCTGAGCTCCGTTCGAGTCCCGCTTAGAGCTCAGAGTTTTTCTGAGTATTACCAACTAACACAGCTTGTACAGCAAACAACTGACAATTATAACTCTAAAAGTATTTGGAATTTTTACAAACCCGGACACCCTTTTTTTGCTATGATATTTATCTACCTAGTTGTTCACTTATAGTATATAGTATATTTCAAATTGGAATGAAAACCTTTATAAACAGAAGCGCTATTTTTTGTTTGCGTTCATAACTAAATTACCAAATGTGTTTTGATTGCAGTCTTGTAGCCCAGTATATCAGCTTTCGAATGTGTAGCTAGGTTTTGGTATATGCAATAAATGGACGGAGCGCTATGTTTTCCCTAAAAACGTAAACCCGAAGGTCTACAGTAACATTAAATGTCTGAACAACGTTTTTTGATTCAAAGTTGATCTACTATACCAAATAGCAATTTCCACCGATACCATACTAGAAACAACACCAAATTCCACTTACCTAAAGGTAAGACTAACTGGGGAAAACATAAATTAATTTATCACGAAGAAGACGGCCCCCGGGCTGATTGAGCTTGACGAACGTCCACCAAAACGTTTGTTACATTACACCAAGTTCGCAAACGTATCACATGCACATGTATACGTACAACTTATCATATCACTTTAACTACATCTTATTCTCATGCAAAACGCTAAAATCTTTTCTGAGTAATTGAGCTTGACGAACGACCACAAACGTCTATTATATATAACGTCTATATATATATATAACCATATCTTGTTATCTTGTATTTACTTCATATTTCATTTATGTTACCCCGTATATATTATTGTTATTATAGGTACCTATTGAAAAACACTTTGGTGACATGGGCTCCCTGTTAAAATATTGCGGTGCCTTGAAAGTTAGCTTGCGGGCGCAGCTAACTTTCAAACCGCTTGTGACTTCGTTCGTTCGTTCGTTCGTTCGTTCGTTCGTTCGTTCGTTTCGTTCGTTCGTTCGTTCGTTCGTTCGTTCGTTCGTTCGTTCGTTCGTTCGTTCGGAATCAATAGCAAGCGACATTTTTGACGGGACATTCTTAACGCGATGTTTTGAACGCCACAGGGTGAGGGCACCGCTTTGTAGCACTGTGTCTGGTTATATTTAAGAAATAGAAAATGGCCGCCCGTGTTTATATAGCCTGATGCAAACACGAGAGTGAGTTGGGAGAATTCGAAAGTTTATGTGAACCCGAGCCGTAGGCGAGGGTTTACATAAGTACTTTCGAATTCTCCCAACTCACTCTCGTGTTTGCATCAGGTTATATAAACACAGGGCATCCATTTTCTATTTCTTTTATGAAATAAGGCTAAAAAATGTGCCGTGACATCACAACCGTGTTTACATAGCCTGATATAAACACGGTAACTGACCAATCACAGCGTGCGTAAGACGCAACCTATTTTATATATATATATATATATATATATAGTTCAATCTACAGACACGGTGTTTCGCTGTACAACAGCTCATCAGTGTAGCTTGGAACAATCTGAATGAATTTCATCAATTACTTATACACATGCGATCGTCGGTGACAACTGCATGTGGGACAGCATCGGTGAAATACATTCAGATAGCGTGAAGTGCGCATGGGCCCAGAGTGCTCAAACTTCCACAAGGGTAGTATATATATATATATATAGTATATAGTATATAGTACATAGTACATATAGTAATGTTGGGTATACTGCCGAAACAGAGAACGTAGGAGTCTAACGTTTCGAGCGAAGACCCTTCTCTCTGCAGAGGAAGGGCCTTCGCTCGAAACGTTAGACTCCTACGTTTTCTGTTTCGGCAGTATATCTAACCTTACTTTATTATATAAAATAGAGCGGTGTTTTATTGATGTTTCCGCCACTAATAAAGACGATAATCTCACATGTGATTATTCATGATAATCTCACATGTGTCGATTATCGTGAAACGTATTAGAGTTTACTGCTCTATTTTTGTGGGGAAAAGGACTGTTTTTTATATAATAAACAGAACAATACATGAATGCTTGGAAATATGAAATTTATTTCTCGTGTTGACCCGCGCATTCATGTATTATTCTCTATATATTTCGATTACTATAAATCTGTTAGGGGGCAAAATCTGTTAGGCAAGTGTTTTTATTGGTTGGGCTTCACTAGCACTCCGTCGTGATGACGTCAGGATTGATGTTTGTCCTCTTTTACCCACAATTCTTGCACTTCGAACAATGGATAATGGCTCATTTTCAATGATTTGAAAGTCAATTTTGCTTTGTTTGTCCGCTTTTTGTGCTATTAATAGCAGCTGGACGGTACGCTATTAGATTACTCCAAGATGAAAGCAAGATTGGTGCAGTGATGGATCCAGCTTGATCTGGTAGGGGGGGGGTGCTGCAGGGGGGGTGCTGCAGGGGGGGTGCTGCAGGGGCGGATCTAGAATTTCTTTCACCTTAGTCAAACCATTCCTAGGGTGCCCCGGAAAATTTTTTAAATTTGGACCTCTGAAATGGCATTTCCTGCATTCCGACGGTACTTTGAAGAAAGATTTAAAAGTTTTAAATCGTGTTTTCAATAGCGCATTTTATCAAACCTGGAAGGTGTCATATAAATTTAGGGATGAAGTGGACGTTTTATTATACAAATACATTTAAAATTATAGAAAATAACGGGGGGAAATCCAATAAATCCAAGGAAGCTAGACATTAGAAATGTGATTGACATTTTCAATGAAAAGCCGCGTCGCATCCCACTGCAGCAAGGCACTAATCGAGTAATTGGCACCCCTTTGAAATTGAGCATTTCGGGGGTGGGGGGTGTAGAACATAATGGTCTTTAATGGACCAGGGTACATGTATACCTGATAGGGGGAAAATTAAATAATATCTCAAAGAATATAATATTAAGAATATAATATTACTGTCCATTACTCAATATTTTTAGTATAAACGTAGGAATACTATAAGGCCCACTTGCTCTTCTATCATTGAAAGAGAATATGATGTTATGTATTTCCCCTACTGTAGTTGGATATACATGTAATAAGTAAAAGCAACAGTTTTTGTTTGTACTGTAGGCAAATAATCTATTTATGAGCAGTCAACATCGAAATTTTGGAGTTGTGTTTTACCATTGCGGGCCATCGTAAATATACAATTAATACACACAATTTGCAAGAAATAAACCATGCATGTTCACTCTGATCAACCGTTTACTCCGACGATGGTTTTTGCTTAAAAACGTCAGTATCAAGCTCTCGAATTTGGCAATATAACATGCACTGAAGCACTCTTCCTTATATTTTGGTCTTTCAAAAGTAAATTCACCGACGTCTTCAAAATAAGTCAATAGGAAAACTATGACAGTAGTAAAGCAGATTGAGTATCATTTAATCCAAATGATGGAAAGTACTAAGGAACTGAAAAAAACAAAACAAAGAAAGAAATAGAACTTAGTATAGTTACAATTGGCCAGAATTTAACTAGAATACACAAATACATCATTTTCATTTGACGTGATAACCCCCGCGTTGGTGGTGTACAAGGACAAATGTCATTCCCTGAAAAAGGCTCTTTACTGTATATTACACATGATCAAATTTATATATATAATTATTACATGCCCATAATACAATTTAAGCTATACTTATAGAGAATATATAATATAAATCCTTATTAAAAATCTAAAAATTTGTTCAATATAAATTTCAAAACAGTTTTTGCTGGCAACCATGTCAAGGATAAGACATGGCGTATATTTTTACTTTGGTTTAAATAAAAAAACTGTCATTATAAACTCTGGTTACGTACCACTGACAAAACTTGTGGATATCTCCTCAAAATTAAAATTATGAAAAAATGGAGTCACCACTTAATGTAGATTAGATACATACTAATTAAAATGGATATTACAGTTTATTATACGGAGAAGAGTATTTTACTAGCAACTAAAACGAGCTATGTCCAACATAGGCACCGGATGTCGGACCGTAACGATCGGTAAAAGGGCGTTGCAGATCGTACGTACCGTAGCATCTGTGTTCCGATGGTCACGGACCGACATCAAGTGATACAGATGGTAGACACTTAGTAAATATACGCTGCTCTCAGATGTTCAGGGTTCGAATTAGTTGAGAAAAAACGATGTGCAACTATTTTTCGAAAATATGTGGTTCTGGAACGAGTGTTAAATCATTAACTATGGTTAGGATAAAAATATAATAGCTCTGTCATAATCTTAACTACTCAGTCAAACTGCGATAATTTAATAGTCTTAAAACGTTATTTGTAATCTATTTTTAATAAATAAACATGGCATTAAGTAACTTTGAATGCATTTTAGCTTATCGCGTGTCGGCGCGCTGCGTCGGACGTGTCGTTGTTTTTCTTTTTTCGTTTTTCGGGGTAAACATGGCCTCCAAATCCAATTCTGCGCTTCTTTTGACCATACCACCAATCCATCCTATGCTGATCCGAATTCATGTGATTTACTACGGAGTTCTTCTTTACAATTGCTGAACCAATTATAAATGTGCGTGAGAAGTTTTTCGCGGAGGTAATTCTGTTTTCTTTCATTGTGAAAACTTTGCAACGCAATGAATGCACCACTTTGCCATCACCGTCGGCATGTAATGTTTCTTTCCATTTCTCAATGGTGTTTACGTTGCTGGTACAGTCTTTCGATAAAGAAGCCATAAGTAAAGAAAGCGATTTCGATTGAACAGCTTTTCGAAAAGCAAAACAAAAGCACTAAAGCCAAATATGGAAAAGCTAAAAGATTCACACCTGTCATGGCGGCTAAAAATATAACACCTACCAGTCTGGTCGTATTTGTGTTGAGCATTCAGCATTGAGATAAAAAACAACTTTATTCATTTCAAAGATTCGCGAACACGCTGCTATAGAGCAAAGCGAAAGCGTTTTTTATAAAATCATAATACCTGTACCAACAGATTGGCATTGCATTACCTGTAAACGTGGACGGATGTTCATTAGTCCCAAGTCTGATTTTTTTTGCACATCGTTTTGAAAAGTGATATGCAATTTTCACTATTTGGGCCAAAACGATGTGCAAATTGCACATTGCACACCGTTAATTCGAACCCTGCAGATGTTGTATGTATGATAGTGCAGATGGTTCCGATGGTACGGATCGTACGGACCGTGGCATCTGTATTCGGATGGTCACGGACCGACATCACATGATACAGGTGGTTTAGACTTAGTAAATACACGTGACTCTGAGATGTTGTACATATGTATGATAGTGCAGATAGTTCAGATGGTACGGATCGTATGGACCGTGGCATCTGTATTCGGATGGTCACGATGCCGTGTGATGCTCTAGTCACGAATATTTCGTACTTGACGTACGCCGGAGTTTTATAAAGAACGAGGCAACATTGTGATATACTAGTGGCATTATGCTGTGTAATGTTCGAGTCACGAATATTTCGTACTTGACGTGCGCCTGAGATTTATAAAGAACGAGGCAACATTGTGATATAGTTGTGGCATTATGCTGTGTAATGTTCGAGTCACAAATATTTCGTACTTGACGTGCGCCTGAGATTTATAAAGAACGAGGCAACATTGTGATATAGTTGTGGCATTATGCCGTGTAATGCTCGATTTCTACCATCTGTATCATGTGATATCGATCCGTGACCATCCGAATGCAGATGTCACGGTCCGTACGATCGGTACCATCTGAAACGTATATATTTACTAAGTGTCTACCATCTGTATCACGTGATGTCGGTCCGTGACTATCGGAATACAGATGGTATACGGTACGTGTGATCTGTAACGCCCTTTTACCGATCGTTACGATCCGTCATCCGATGCTTATGTTGGACATGTATGACTAAAACATTCGTAGAATCGATATTTCACTACACCCGGGAAGCGAGTGGTGTATTTACATAATTATTACATGCCCATAATACAATTTAAGCTTAATACTTATAGAGAATATATATAAATCCTTATTAAAAATCTAAAAATTTGTTCAATATAAAATTGTTTCAAAACAGTTTTTGCAGGCAACCATGTCAAGGATAAGACACATGTGGCATATATTTTTACTTTGGATTAAATAAAAAAACTGTCATTATAAACCCTGGTTACCACTGACAAAACTTGTGGATATCTCCTCAAAATTAAAATTACAAAAAAATGGAGTCACCACTTAATGTAGATTAGATACATACTAATTAAAGTGGATATTACAGTTTAATTATTATAAGGAGAAGAGTTTTTTCTAGCAACTAAAACACTCGTAGAATCCATATTTCACTACATCTGGGAACTGAGTGGTGTATTTCTCATATGTAACACTGGCAAGAGACATACTGTATTGACAAATTGGATTTTATGTTCTTGTGGCAAGAGCAATATCTCACTTGTTTGCTGTGCTCACTCGTAAGATATTGTCCTTGCCACTCAAACATAAAATCCATATCTTCTCACCACTGTGTAATATCCCCTTTATATACTGTAGCAACAGAAATTGTGTTGTGGTAATTAGACACACACACAAATATAAATACTGTACAGGCCCAACTATCAACCATTCTAACTGGATAAAAACCTTGTGTCAAAACGTTGAGTCTCTCATATATTTCATTTCCAGAAGATACTGTACCCACATTAAATGACACCATTTTCCCATAATCTTAATTTCAGGGAGATATGGTGACCCCATTTCTTCATAATTCTAATTTCAGGGAGATACCCAATCTATGTGGTGACTCAATATTTTGATATCATTCTGCACTTATTTAATGTTGTGGAGACACCCACATTAACCCTTTCCCTCCTAGGGGTTCTCATTTGATGAGTAAAATCTTCTGGTGTTAGACAGAGTTAAATAACAAAGTGGCTGGTTTAGGGTGACCTAGTAGAAAAAGGGTTAAGTGGTGACCTCATTTTCCTATAATTTTAATTTCAGGGTGATACCCACATTACATGTACATGTAAGGGGTGACCCCATTTGTCAATAATTTTAATCTCAGGGAGATACCGACATTAAGTGGTGACCCTAATTTTCTATACAAATTACATGTACTGTACATGAAATCTCATTAATTTTGGGAAGATATCCACATTTAACCATTTCATTCCCATTGGTGCCATTTGGCACTTTCTATTTTTTACATGTACTCTGTCTAATGCCAGATGATTTTACTCATCAGGGAAAGACCGCCTGACATGGTGGGAGTTAAAGGATTAAGTGGTGACCCCATTTATATATATATATATATATATAAGTGAGTTATAGTATGTGAGTATAAGTATGAAGTATAGTTTTACCTTAAAGTCTTCGCTACCAGAGGTTTCACCCTAAACGGGATCCTAAACACCTGATGATCCTGTTTAGGGTGAAATCTCTGGTAGCAAAGACTTTAAGGTAAAACTATACTTCATACTTTATATATATATATATATATTTATAAAATAGGTTGCGTCTTACGCACGCTGTGATTGGTCAATTACCGTGTTTATATCAGGCTATGTAAATACGGTTGTGATGTCACGGCACATTTTTTAGCCTTATTTCATAAAAGAAATAGAAAATGGATGACCTGTGTTTATATAACCTGATGCAAACACTCGAGTGAGTTGGGAGAATTCGAAAGTACTTATGTAAACCCTCGCCTACGGCTCGGGTTCACATAAACTTTCAAATTCTCCCAACTCACTCTCGTGTTTGCATCAGGCTATATAAACACGGGCAGCCATTTTCTATTTCTTAAATATATATATATATACTGTATAATGCATATGTACTATTTACAGAATGAGTGGCCATTCTGTATTGGGGGTATATAAACATGAGGTGAAGCCAAGAACCTGTATGTATCCCGGTACAGAACGGACACAAATTCTGTAAATTACTTCTAAAACACGTTTTAAGTTACATCATGTTAAGAGCTGATAAACCTTCGAGGTAAGGTTTAATAGGCTACGATTAATAAATTAGTGATGCGCTTTGATTTAGCATTAGTCCTACATTTTATATTCTAAGTGATGTACCATAAATAACCATTCTGATCATCACTTGTTTTTCAACAAATGTTGTTGTTCACCAAATGTTTGCATCTTCATTTTGTATGAGGATGCTACCAGCGTACCTCACTCAAGATAGTTGAAAGCAAAGTGTCTGTACACTATAAATTGCTACAGAACTGATATCAGTGTGTCTGTATAAAATGTGCTACAGAACTGATCTTTTGTTAAACAGTTCTGTATCACATTTAGAGGCACTGATATCAGTTCTGTATCGGGGTGAACAGACATTGATTAAACCTCTGAATTTTCCTCATGAATTATTAATGAGTTTCAGAAATATATTTATATATACATGTAAATAGTGTATACAGACTGTCAGTAGAGGCAAGAGTAAAATTTTAATAACACTGTAAATTTCAGTCAAATCTTCTCAGTTCTGTCTCCGAAACATCCACAAGAAGAATAAAATAGTCTGGCTAAAATAAACGTACATTTCCTACACAGACGCTTCAGTACTATAAAAATGCTTTATAAGCTTAATACCTGTATAAAACATTTGTTCCGAGGCGATACTCAATATTTCCGACGCCAAGTCATCCGAGGAGGTCAACGTTTGTCGTTTGGAGGAAAGCGCTATTCTAAATTGATCAATTTTTACTCTCTGTTATGCACAAACCACTGTCCCCTAGATAGCAGACAAACTCGAAATTTTTCTTCACCAGAAATCCCTCGAGAGTGGACAAGAGTCAAGAAAACTGACGAAGGCGCCATATTGATAACCTTCGAACCATATATGGTAGGGGTGCTCTCGTGTATAGGGGTCTTCTCGTGCGGTCCTCTCGTGCAAGTGGCACTGCCAACCCTAGCCTGGTACCCTGGCCCAATCAAAGAATATGGGCCAGGTAACCACTAAAGACTTCTGCTTTCCTATTGGTTGAATTTTCGCGCGTTTTTAGTGGCTATGAGTAAAACTGCAATCGTCATAAGTGGATTTAGCCCTGATGACGCGAGAATGAAATTAGTGGTTACCTGGCCCATATTTCTTTTGAAATTGGGCCAGGGTACCAGGCTATGCCAACCCCTGCTCCACCGGGAATCCCAATCTCGTCCCCAGAGCCAAACCCCTCGCGCGGCCGGGCATATTTGGCTCTGGGGACGAGATTGGGGGAATCCAAACCGGAACACCAAGATTCTTTGGTGTTCTTTCTAAAGCGCATGCGTTTGAGTTCGCGGTTTGGGAGTTGGACACGAGATCATCGGCAGTTGTTTGCAATATAATTTTCCTTTCGTTTTCGATTCTGGCGGTTTGGCCGTTTGGGTGTCTCGTATTGACTCGTTTGACTTTGGAACAATTCTGATTGTGGTATATTCCGTTCGAAGAAGGTCCTTGCTGAGTGTAGCTCATCGCCGCGTTTATTCGGCGGGGCAAAAGGCATTAAAATTTACGAGTTCGCTTCAGATCTTGGCAAATTATACTAGAGCCACGTCGGAATTTCTTCGTATTTACGGCTTCTTTTAGTGAAGGTAGTTCTCTTTAATATGTTGCACCGTTCGTTTATATTTGACGTGTATATTTCAATGAGATTCTTATTAATATGTACCATGCACGAACAGCCAGCAGTGTGCTGTGACTGCTGTCTAATATCGTCTATCGCCTATCGATTTCAAATTGCTGTCTGTCTTCTGTGTTTGATTTGATTATATAATGGGAAATGGGTTGATTGCTATTAGAATTGTGCTTCGTTGTCAGTTTTCGTGTCTCAAATACTGTTTATTTATAAACATTCACTAAGCATAGGCCTTTGAATTTGAACAACCAATCAGATCGCGATGATATATGGATTCCCCCAGAGCCTTTTCAGCGCGCCAGCACGGGAGAGGCTCTGGGGACGAGAATGCCACCGCTGCGAAAAGACCCCACTGATCTCTATAAAAGGACTGGATAGAGCATCTATTTTTCAGGAATTGATGCCGGAAGTGAGCAGCGGCGGCCATCTTACTAGGACCCACTTGGGTCCTAAACAATATGGCGTACATAGGAGTGGAAAGCAGTTTAACGACGTTTTTCGCCAAATTCGGGAAGTTTGCGAAGATTTACCACCGAATTAAGGTTCGTAATCTTATTTTATGTAATAGTTAAGTGTTTTCAACTCTTTATTCCTTTTACAAAGGCTTTTTTTTGCGAAAGATACCTGCCTATGCATTTGCTTCACGAATCTCGGTATTAACAAAATAGTCGGTAAACAAATGTCTTCCAAGTCCGCATGTGTACTTGTTTCTCTCTTTATTTTGTAGTATAAACGCCGTATTATTAAATGGCCCAGTTTACTGTGATGGGTTTCCTTTAAGTTTTGATTGATTTATTGCCGATTATTAAATCCAAATGGGAATTCAAATTTGGAAAAGTTTTAGCATACAGTATTAAAACCTTATACATGCAATTTATATAACTTAGTAAAAAACTTTAACGTGAACGCATAAATTCAGTGAGATATGAAATATAACTTGTCTTTTTGAATTAGTATTTTAATTTGGACCCTTGATTTTACTAACTGGTCAATGACTCATTGACTATAAATGGGTGCCACACTCCCATGGACCCATAAATTAGATGCTTGAGTTTATAATACACTCTCTATAATCTGCTAGGTTAATGTCAAGACTTGGCATTAGTATTGTTTCTAATTTTTAAATAACCAAAGATAAGTTTGTGCTCCTTCAAATGGTTCAGTGGTTCACATGGTTTTCTAATGTAGTATTTTCAGTTTGACTCTTTCAATCACCACAGGCAGCATGTGTATTTGTCAGTTTGCTACCCTTGCTTAAGTTATCTAGTTCAGTAGTTCAGCATATCTCACTAGTCATCAAAACTTGCTGCAAGTGATCTTTGCTCTATCATCTTAGTAAGACTGTAATCTTTAGTTTATTACCTATACAGGTTGTGCACATACATGTAATTGGCTTGGCTTTAGTATCAGCTTTTAATACATGTATTTTATTTTGTAGTCCAGTGGCTCAGGTGTTAATCTGGATACAGATTGTAACCCTATGTAACATTTGCTCTGTTATTATAATAGTTATTGCTGTTCAATGATTAGAGAGTAGACTGTATGCATGTATATATTAAAAGCTTCTATATGTGGAGTTGCATTTCTATAATTTTACTATTTATAAATATTTAGTTTTTTACCACAATTAGCATTACTTGTCTTCCAAAGAACACTATAGTAACTGACTTTTTACCTGGGTTTTTACCACAAAGGTTGGCTGTGGTTTCCTTCTCAGGATGGCAAACCCAAATTTTGCTGTACTGAGTCCATCATTGCAATGCATTTGATAAGGGCAAAAGTCACCAAAACATAGAGTTTATATTGACAAGAGAATTCTATGATGGGATTATGAGAAACCCTGAACATCAAGATGTGTCATTGAAAGTAGCTTCAACCAAAACAAGAGAATTAATAATGTATTTTCAAATACAGAAATATTAAAAATAGATTATGCAAATGCTCTTGCTGTATTGTTGTGAATATTTATTTGCAGGTGGCTATATTATATTTCATTTATGTAATAATAAACTTGCAGATATACTGTTAGAGTTTTAGTTGGCATCCCAGACACTCTGCAGAAATGGTAATATCAACAGGTGCATTTACTTGTAAAAAATGTAAAGTTTAGCTGGTTTTCATTGAACTGCCGACCATTTAAAGCAAAAATTATGATTCAACTTTAGTGGTATAACTCAAAAAGACAAGTCATACTTTATAATATCTCACTATTATTTATGCCTCCATGAAGGCCTTTATTGTATAAATTGCATTGCAAGCTGATTTATTTCTATAGATCCATGTGAGTACAAAACCATAAAAAAACAATACACTTCTGATGGCAACAAGGTTGCCTAAAGAAACATATTAAAGGTGGCAAATAGACTATAAGGTTTTACGCTAGAACTTTCCCAAATTTGAATTCTCATTTGGATTACTCGGCAATAAATCAATCAAAACTTAAAGGAAACCCATCACAGTAAACCAGTTAATAATACGGCGTTTATACTACAAAATAAAGAGAGAAACAAGTACACATGCGGACTTGGAAGACATTTGTTTACCGACTATTTTGTTAATACCGTGATTCGTGAACGCAAACTTTGCAGTCTGGCATGGACGTATGAGTTGCGCGGGCAAGTTGTGTCCTGAAAATTTCGTTTGCGCGGCGAACTATATTCGATAAGAAAATTTCCGCGGTTTAACTGTATTTATTGTAACATGAGTCATGCTGGTCAGCGGTTCTAGAGGCTCGAGACAAGAGGTTTTGAAACAAGTTCTAGTCACGTACAACAAAATTAAACTAAATTTGCGTTAATACAGTTATGTAGTATATACAAATGAAATGATAAAAGTTCATAAAGATCAAACGTTCTTTAGATTGCATATCTTCATTACTGTACATAGATAGTCTCTGCATGACTGCATCAATTTTCGTTCAGTAAATAATTAAACGAGTTTAATAATAACAGCAACAGTGTTTGAAAACTTTATCACAATAATGTTTAGCTACGTTACGGTAAATTAAAGCATAAATGGAAGCCTTGGCGTAGATTTATGAATGCGGTCAACAACTTTTGAGATTTGCTGTGAATCCTTTTCAGATCTACGGTCTATATGTATGGGAATGGGATGGCTTTTGAGACCGTCCTCTTTGCTGCCGTTGATATATAGCTTGGCCATTTCTTCAAGGGCTGATTCGCACTGAATCACCGCAGGTAAATACCAGTCAACCTTTGAACGTGCAGCTAAGGTTTCAATGCTCTGACCTCCTGCCATCTCTTGGTTTTCTACAACTCGGTAGAAGGATTCGGCAACTGATTCAGTGCCACTTTTGGCGTACATAATGTCGAATACTAAGCAGAATTCGAGCCCAATCATATTGTAAAATAACCTCCATCTTCTGGCCATCGTTCAGCTCCACCAGAAACGTATCCAACAGAGTGAACTCTTTCATGGGCGATGTTTCAAACTCGTTGACGTACATACCATTGGTAAGACGAATTTCGACAGATTTGGAGACTTTTGCACCTTTTCCCCCTTTTCCCACTCTTTCTCTTTCGACGTCGTTAACTTTCTTGAAAAAAGTTGGAAAATGCGTCGAAAAAAGTCCTCCCCAGACGACCTCGATGAGTGCAGATTTCAACTTCCAATATATACTGAAAGCGAATTTTGCACCAAGCTCCATATTCTTATCTCTAACGTGAGGTAAGGCGGATACAAACTTTACACACCTTGTGAATTCTTCAATACCGATGCCACCAAGACGAATTTTATTGACGGGATGTCGGCCATCTTCCCTCTTTCCGTGAATCGCACGGGAAAGGTCGATTCAGATCGATTTGCACTCATTTGCGGGAAAATAAATCGATTTAGAGTCATTTAAGTAAATATAAGGATGTTAAAGTAATTGCACTGTTTCTTTCAACGGCCCACCCATTCGCTATTGCGGCAAATGCGCGGGCAAATATATAATTTGACGAAAATTGCGCGGGCAGACAGCCAGTTACGGTTTCCAAGTGCGCGGGCTAGATATTGCCCGCGCAAAGCAAACTTTGCAGTCTGGCGTCCATGTCCTATTTACACGAATTGCCATCCTTAGGTTAGGTTGTGTGTTGGGGTAAGGCTTTCATGAAGTACTTGGGTTATGTAGGACATGGAATTACTACCCCCAAGGGGGTCCTAGTAAGATGGCCGCCGCTGCTCACTTCCGGCATCAAAACCAAGTCCTTTTATAGAGATCAGTGGTCCCACCGGAAATGGTCGCCGCTAATCTATTCCGACTTCACTGCGAACACCGGATGCCAGGGCCGGAGCTATGGGGGGGTTTGGGGGGGTGTGACACCCCCCCAAGAATTGCTTTATTTGTTCTATAGTCGGCAGACAAGAGATTTCAGTCGGCAGTCGGCACCCACCAGCAGTCAGACTCGGCGAGTACTAGTACTGACGAGTGACGATTATGAGGCAGTCGGCAAAATTGAGCGTACAACCCCCCCTGCAGAATTTTTTGAGGACGGCCCTGCCGGATGCTCTATCCAGTATAATGAGTATATATTTGAGATCAGTAGGGTAACCTTGGAACCACCGGAACCTACCCGGAACCCACCGGAACTCCCCCGGAACCCACACAGGCATAACCCTAAAATAGCTTGACACCACTTAATATAACCCTCGGGCAGCATGAAAAAATATTTAAAAACACGATTGAAATGTTTTAATTAATCAGGTTTAATACGTGCTGGGCATAGTTCAGTCTTAACGGCTTCAAATTCGAACCGCTTTACAGTCGTTTGCAAATCACTTTTCACCCAATGAGCGAGCTCATAGAAAACTCGGGCTCGTTTACCAATTGTTTTAGTATAATTTTTTTATTGATAAACAAACGTTCAACATAGTCATTTTGGAAAAAAATAACAGTAACAGCTAAAAAACTATTAATGGTAAAATCGATTTACTGAGAACCGAACTAAAACACATTTCAAAATTGCGCTTGCTAATCTTGTCAAGATTTCGTGATGTAAACTACAGGCTAAAATTAATGTTAATTTCTTTCAACTTTTCTGCATCTTTGTATATCTAAACTGGAAAAATATTGTTTCAATAAAACCCATGTTATATTAAGGTCACGCTAGAAAATTTACTTTTTTTAGTTATAAACGAAATGTCTATGTTGAACGTTTATGTAATATATCCAACACGAGTCGGTGTTCTTCCTCCGATGTCTAAATACAGCCAAGCTGGTTAAAAAAACTCGGCTTCGCCTCGTATTTTCAACCTGCTTGCCGCTGTATTTAGACATCGGAGGATGAACACTGACGAGTGTTGGATATAGCTTCTCAAACGAATCAATATTTTTAAGAGAAAATCGATCTCAAAGTTTGATAAATTTGACTGTAATCTTCCTCCGATTTCAAAATACTGATTAAATATTCGTACACGCGACAAAATTTATTTTTATCAGCTTTTTTCGACATATTAACAATTCACAAGATCTGTTTGTTCATGTGCAGTTCATATTTAAAACAATGAGATTTCGTGTCTTGCCAGAAGTGATAAATTACGAAATTAACACAACAAGTAAAGGGACCCCGTGTCCTGATAAACTTATTGCGAACACTCCTTGAGATTGAGAAAGAGTTAAAAAAAATTCTTGGTTGGCGTAAGCACGTGACCATGCAGTGCGTCGCCTCTTATGCCACGTCGACAAATGTGATAAGTATATCAAGATTAATGCGTCTTTGTTCGTGGCGGCAAAATATTATTTTGCGCGTATATACATACCGTTTGACAAAGGTTTATTCAATAACTATTTCTAAACCAGAGTTTGAACGGTTGTCACTTAGAATTTTATATCAAAAATCACTAGATAAGAGATATGAATACCACATTATTGCTGAAGATCAATGCCAAAGAATTTATAGATGAGTCGGTTGTTCTCGGGGAAAGCCCCCGGCCACAGAGAGCCTGTTCACAGGCTAACAAATTGCACGCAGTATAGCACCGGTAAAGAAATATATATATGGTCGGGCTCCTGTCTACTGTAAAGTGGCGTATAATGATATACTAAGATAAATAAATATATGAATCGACTCTATAGGAATGCGTTAATGCCGTAGAAAAGCGTTGTCTTCGCTGTAGTGGTTCAACGAACTGTTGTCAACAATAAAGCTTTCTTGTTTAGTGAGCCGTCGTAAATATGACCAATCAAAGCTTCGAATTACTATCACATGATCCTGATTGACCAATAGCAGCGAGCCACATTGCAACGTCGACGCAATTTATCCGTAGCGTTCTCCGACGTCTTGTTATTATTCTCAAGGTTGCTCAAGCGAATGTGAAGCAGTATACCTGCGCATCGAGACAATATGGTTGCGCTTAAATACTTGCTGTTAATGTTTGTTCCGATTGTGGTCTCTGTTGCTCACGTTATGTCGGGACACAAAGAAGATGGGCATTACAAGGACGGCGAACACAATGACGAGTATGATCAGCAAGCATTTCTTGGCGAAGCCCAGCAAAAAGAATTCAGTACATTGACCGACGAGGAGAGATTGGAAAGACTTGGGTAAGGAATAGTTGGCTGACCCTTAATTAATACAATTGAATTTTTCTCACACAACAAAGCCGAAAATGAATAATTTTTAGTCTCAAGAGTAATCCTAAACTCTTGAAACGGCGAAACCCGTCTGTTGAATTTAAATTCCAACTATGAAACACAATGGCCTTCTAAAACTCTAAACTTTTGTCTCTTATATCAAACACGATAGATATTTGTCTCGCAGCTACGCCAGTCGCCAGGTCAAAATCTTCAGGAAAAGCGACGCGCAGACGAGAGAATCTTGCTGAGCAAATAGCCTTGCGATTTGCGAGGCGATGATAGACAATAGCATTTTGTCACATGCGCATATCCCAACTTGTCAGTGAAGCGTACAGTGGAACTCCTCAATAAGAGGGAGTGTTCGTCCAATACTCGATCGTACCAGAGAGATTGAGGCAGTGAGGCCCCCTTTTCTAAAGATGCGTGAGCGTCCACTTCGAGGTCTACTTGAAACCCAACAAATGTCATATGACGGAGACGACGGTGTCGGTGGGGGGATGTTACTGTATCTCATCAAATCGCAATATATATCATTTATTTTTTTATTCATTCATTTATTAAGTTTTGTTAAGTTTTTTTATTAATTTATTAAGTATCAACAAGAGTAGTAATTAATTAAAATGAAAAAAAGTATTTTATTACTCATAGTGAAAATTAAAGGTGATGTACAGTCCGTTCGTCTGCGCATGTACGAAACTAATGTTTACATCTTTATTTACAAAAATAATACTAATACCTTATTCAAAATTGTAAGCTTTTCTTGGTTCCCATTCATTACTTGTACCCAAAACAAAACATTTTCAGGAGAAATAGAAGAAATCCGAGGAGATATCCTTGCCGAATCAATTGGTTTTCTGCCATGGTGTTCCTAACGGTTTACATTTTGCGGAGTACTTCATGTAATTATCTACGAATGTCATATTTTGGGGACCACATTGCGGTGATGCGCAGAACTGCACAGAACGGACTGTATGTCACCTTTAAGTTGCAGCCTGCAGGGTAACATAAAATAATGTGGCAGATCTGTAAATTTGTGAAGCAGACCCTGACTCCCATTGACAATAAGTCAAACTTATCCCATAGTTAAAAGTTTGTTCATTTTTCTGTTAATTATGACAAAAGGGAATTGGTTGATAAAATTGACAAGAACAAAGATGGGAATATCTCAGAAAGTGAACTGACAGACTGGATTAAATATGTTTCACTGAAAGAACCAAGAGATCTTGCAAAGCAGTTATGGGATGAAAAGTTGAGTCAGGAAACCAAAGATGATGCTTTGTTGAGTTGGGAAGAATATATGAATCTATATTTTCCAGCTATTCATTATGGTAAGATTTAGATTGAATGAATGAATGAATGAATTTAATTATTTTAACAGGAAACCATGAATATTGCCTGCTTTACAAATGGGACCTGCATTACTTTACCCTGTACTTTGGGGAAGGGGGAGTGCCTGGGGCAAATTCACTGAACTTTTTGGGTATTTATATATGTATATTTTGGGTAAAATAAATTAATGCAAGGGTGGTGGAACTGGGGGGTTAATATTTCTAGCAAGGGCGCTAAGCCCCTCGCTCTTTATTATTTTATTGACATATAAAAAAGGTAAAACAGTGCGAGACGTTTGGGACTTTGGTCCGGCAAATTTGCTGGCAGTAAAGACCTACCTAATGTGAACGAGTTTCCTGATTGGCTATAAGTAACCAATCACGTTGTCAATTATCAATTCATTCCCATGCTCCTTACTGATTACGTGTAGAAAAAAACAGGTTTAGCTAACAAACTATGTTCTATCTCTTTATAAGACGACCCGGTGATTGAAAAAAGAATTGCCAAGAATCATAGGAGATTTATCGCCGCTGACGAGAATAAAGATGATCAGTTGAGTCTCGACGAATATGTGGCTTTCAGACACCCTGATTTGTTTGATGGGATGCACGAAATTTTCATTACAGAGGCTATGGAAGGCTTGGATTTAAATAATGACAGTGTCTGCTCATATGAAGAATTTACCAAAGGTTTGGAATTTAGCAAAGAAAGTACATTGTCATAATAAGAACCACCATTTTCGAGTTAGCCTAAAAAGTTCTTATATAAGCTGCCTCCTCCACAGGCTCTTCTTATAATTTTTAGGAAAATAATTGTTTAAGTTAAATTTCTCATGTTGAGTGAAACTCGATTGCATTTGTGAAACCAGGGAGGATTTTAGGCTATTTATGTTCTTAAATAGGTTCTTATTTTTTTCGAAGTAAGGGTGCTTGCTGTTGGTCCAACAACAAGCTCAAAGTGGGTGTGGCCCCCCTTGCTTTTGTACAATAAACACTTTAATTATAACTAATATGACCACATAATCAAAAATAACCCTGCTCTGATTTATATCCAGGTCCTTTATCCAGGTCCTTTATATAACGATTAAACTGCAACTAAACTAGAATGTTCATAAAACAATATGGAACTGCCTGACAGTTTCACAGTCATACTGTCTGTAACAACCAGTTTTTTCCCATTTATTTTCAGTTATTTCAACTGAAGTTTTTTAAATAGGAACAGTGTTATAATTTTTAAGCCAAAAGGTTCTTATAAAATGGGGGTCTAAAAAGCAAATTTTAGCCTAAAGGTTCTTAATTCATAGGTTCTTATACGCGGGTTTTTACTTTAGCGAAAAAACAAGAACTGCGAATTATTTTTACAGTTGATTTCCCATTGCGTACTGTACTTCACATTTAATACCATCATGTGTTGCGAAGTTCGTTGGAAAAATCCGAAGTTTGTTCGGAACTCTGGAATTATGTGTTCACAAGATTGACAAATTATCCAATCATAATGAGCTTTGATCCAAAGCTCACAATTTGATTGGGTAATTTGTCAACCACTACTTATACTATCCCACAAGCAGTTGTCACCGGCAATTGCTTGGGTATATAGGTGGTGTTCTCACATCTAGATTTTTCCAAGCTACACTGATGAGCTGTAGTACAGCAAAACATGTGTCTGTAGAATAAACTATATATATATATAATTTACTTTACCACTGTTTGTTGCGAAGTTCGTTGTGAAGTTCTGATGTTCGTTCGGAACTTCGGAATTACGTTGTCATGGACACATCCAGACAGCATGCATGACAAGGGCCACAAGGGTAGTGAGCGTTGTATATATTATAATTTTTATTTGCATATCAAACAGACTGAAATATCTCCAGTGCTGTAAAAGTTACATAATTTTTGTAACTACAATCCTGGTCAAAATCACTCGGACACCTTGCCTTAAATCACATCTGATATCAAATTTCCTTCTAAAAATCATTCCCCCCGCTCCCCCCATTCAATGTTGATAAAAATTTGCGCTGAACATACTTTGCATTTTATTTTCTAACCAACATTGAACGGGGTAGTGGGGGGTGGTGTTATTTGAACATAATCTTAGGAATTGATGCGCTTAAGTTCGTTTTACGCGACTGTCCGAGTTAATTTTGGCCAGGATTGTAGTTACAGTTACAGGTACTGTACATCGTTAGAAAAGTAACTAGTTACCAATAAAAGTTACAATGAAAAGAAACTAACTAGTTACAGTTACAAAGTTATTTCAAAAATTTTGTAACTATAAGTTACAAAGTTACATTCCATTGTCCGTGTTACTAGAATCGACAAAGAAATTACTGGTTTTAGATGCCAGTACCATAATTATGTTCTTACGGCTAAATGCCTAAATATAGTTGTCACTAAGCAGAAATAGTCAAATGTGTACATAATGCACCTTTATTATTATATCAAAACTATTTTTATCAAGAAAGAATGACATCCTCAACTGAATATCAGTAACTATACTAGTCACATTTTTGAACCAAATATTGTAACTAGTTGCAGTTCTTTAAAAAAGTAACTAGTTATAGTTACTTCTTCAAAAAGTAACTAGTTATAGTTACAGTTACTTCTTCAGAAAAAGTAACTAGTTTCAGTTAGCAGTTACTTAAAAATGTAACTAGTTACTGTAACTAGTTACTTGTAACGAAGTTACTCACAGCACTGAATATCTCATTAACGACGCAAGGAAACGAAAAACTGCAAAAATGTTATATTGTCATTTTAAGCGTTAAGTTTCTGATATATAATAAAAATCATTATCTTCCTTTCTAGCGAGAAGTGGATCTGAAGATGCCATGAAAAGACAATTTGAAGACAAAGATGCCAACAACGACGGAGTTCTAGATAAGGTGCGAATGAAAAAAATGTGAATTAAATGTTATTATTATTATTATTATATGATCTTATGGAAACTTACGAAACCGGAAACGATGTTTGCACAACTTGCTATGATAAATTATACAATTTATAAGCGGCTAATGCAGCTATTGCTGAAATTAAACAATAGTGTAATATCATTTAAGTTCAGTAGTGTCTGATTTTAGCCATGTGGGACACACGATCGGAAATCGCATAGAAAATCGGCCACTTTCATGGGGCAGTTCGCAGTCCACGTGGTTGCTGGCTCAAGTGAGTTGTCGGCCGTGTATTGATGACGTTTACACGCAAAATATTCGTTCTACGCATGCGTAGCGAATACAGGTCAGCCCGTATTTCGCGAGCCTCGACAGCCGCCATTTCCGATTGTGAACCGTTAGTGCATTAGCCGTTTATAAGTGTGTAATTACCATAGCAAGTTGTGCCAACACCGTTTCCGGTTTCGTAAGTTTCCTATCCAGTTTCCCTGCCATTAATATCTATGATATGGCACAAGTTACTTCCGTTGAAATTGTGTGTTCTCATTGGCTGAGACGCGTCACGTACTCACGGGTTTTGTCAGCCATTTTGTTTACAAAAGCTACAACGGAAGAAAACTTAACCACTCGGTACGTACTATCTAGCCTGGTACCCTGGCCCAATTTCAAAAGAAATAAGGGCCAGGTAACCACTAATTACAATCTCGCGTCACTCAGGACTAAATCCACTTGTACGTCTGCGCATGTCTTGAATCCGCGAAAGTTTCAACCAGTAGGAAAGCAGAAATATTTAGTGGTTACCAGGCTACGTACTATCATGATATATTAATCGTAATGACCGCACTCTCAGTTTAGCAATGAGAAGATAATAAAAAGCTATCACGATGCAACTTCAAGCGAGTTGATTTTTGATTGATTTCTGATTTTGGGGATTTTGTTTCTTTTTGTTCTTTAGGCTGAGTTAAAAGAGACGTATTTCCCGAGTTTGTATGATATAGATCAAAATGAAGCAGATCATCTCATCTTTAAAGCAGACACTGATAAGGTTTGTCGCTGAATTAATTATTATCATAACTTGTCCTTATACTGGGGACAAGTTTATACGCAACTGATCTCTATATGGGGAGCACGGGTGGCGTGTGCTGTTAGTGCGCTGCCTCTCACCAAAAGTTAAGCCCTGTTAGACGGGGTTAGTACTTGGATGGGTGACCGCTTGGGAATGACGCCGTTGTCGAGCTGGAAACTAATGCGAGTAGAGTTGTGGTTGATCTCTCCTGTGCTTCGAGGGTTTTTCGCCGGGTTCTACGGTTTTCCTCCCTCCGCAAAACCAACACTTACATCATGGTAGTCATGTTCAATTGGGGCATTTCGCTCTGTTTGACCACCAGTTGCTATAGGCAATAAAGTTATTAAATCTAAATCTAATCTAAATCTATATAAACTGGATATTGCTCACCTAGCCACGTAAAAACGCGCAAGCTGTTACAGACCTGCAAGCAAGTTGTTACAAGGCTGTTCAACAGGCTGTCACCGTCATGTGTTCGCACTGGCTGTCCCAGTCTGTTAACATGTCTGTAACAGGTTGTTGACAACTTGTAACAAGGCTGATGACTCCAACAGACTGATGACAAGTTGTTCCAACAACCTGTTACCAGGGGCGGATCTAGGAATTTTCCCGACTTAGTCAAACTATCTAGGGGGGTCCGGGGGCATGCCCCCCCGGAAAATTTTTGAAATTTGGGTCTCTGAAATGGCATTTCCCACGTTCTGACAACACTTTTAATCAAAATTTCTGAAGTTTTAAAACATATTTTTTAGCACATTTTATACTTTTTTTGAAAAAGTGTCAAAATTGGATTTGGATTAGTGAATTATTGTAATAGTTTGTAAGTGCGTAATTATTTTTTTCTAAAAAGAAGGCAATACAACAAACAGTAGAGATATGTGATTATATTTAATTACTAACTCAAAAAATATATGGTTGTTTTGCCCTATGTCAGAGCTCATCAGCATGCCTTGGAGACACCAAAAACATATTCTTGCAGTCAGTGAATTCAACATGGACAGCCTGACCAACATACAAGTAAAGGTCTAGCTGAATTTAATGTTCTGCATAACCCAGAGCAAGGGTAATGGGTCTACATCATCCCAGTCATCCTAATTAAGTCGCAACTAATCCAAGCCACTACCCACCATTACCAATCTATGTTACTATGAGCTGTCTGGTTTTCAGGTGCCAGATACTCACCTTTTACACATCTACCCAAGCAGACAATGCCTTGCTAAGGAATGCTTTTATTTATGACCATAATGTGACATGGACATAAAGGAGCTCAACTCTCAACATTATCCCAGTCATCCTAACCACTGAGCCCCCAACTAATCTAAGTCATTACCTGTTTATATGATTTCAATTTTGTAGACTATGAAAGTATATAAACATTGAATACTAGAATTAAGCAGATATTGTATTTAAGCCAGATAATAAAATGTAAATAATAATTGTAATACAGCACATGTAGTTATTGGTTCATGTGGATATCAGTACTTAGTACTGTATCTACTGTACACATGTAAATTTATATTAAAAGAAGAAACCAATCATCATTTACTAATCAAGTTTATTATGACACCACATATAGTATAAATCATACAGGACCACACATACAGTACATGACATGTTGTGTATATATATTATATACTGTAATAATTAATATTAAAGGAACAGAAATTAGCAATGTATGAAAAGAGTGCTTTAACTGCCAGGTTGGCTGGCTAGGTTACAGTCTCACTCTCACAAAGATAAAATTAATCATATTACTGATATTAATAAACCATGAAATCTCCAAGCAAGATCAAATTTCCAGCATACACTAGTCCGTCCAACACACGTTTCATTGCAAAGCATCAATTCAACATATTATAGATCAAATACAAGCAAACGCGAAGTCTAGTCCAAGAGTAAATCTATAAATTATCATAAAGACTATAATGATATTCAAATCATACAGTATAGTGAGGGTTTCTTACCTCAGACGACCTCAGAGCGCACACTGATTCACTGTATAAAATTATCGCAATTGATATTTCGATATACATCTTTTTCAATCCTCTGTAAAAGGTCATCTTCAGTGCATAAAGCACTTGATGAAAATTTCCCGAATATTTCATCATAAAGGTCTTGTAGATATCCTTGCTAGCAGCTATTGAGTGTTGGGAATATAAAAAGGACGCAGAATATGCGCATGGCCTCGTAGAACCACAGAAGCGATCGCTAACCATACTGATTACTCAGAAAGGCGCTTATCCTGCAAAATGACGTTTCAGCCTCTACACCAATCGTAAGTCGTGATTAAAAAAAAATTAACCAATCAGGAACGTTAAAAAATCTTAAAAAACCAACCAACTTCGTCAAAAAGTGACTAACTGCTTTCCTTCGTCAAATTCATCAAGCCGAGAGCCTGCATCGCATTTGCGGCCTGGAAATGACTGTGAACCCGATCCTTGATTCTCCCATTATGTCCCTGCATCCCACTGCTATACCCTCGAAATCAGTCACAGCCTTTCAGTTTGAGGCCTTGAAATCAGAACTTTCAAGGCCTCGCGCGTAAAGAAAACGGAAAAACGCCAACGGGGAAATTTTTCTGGCCTGAACTGAAGCCTCTGTAGATAGGCATTTTAAGAATAGAACATACTTCTTCCTACTAGATAATTATTTTTTATTTGCAGGATTTTATTTGTAAATTTTTGACAACGTGCAACGAACGAAAATTATATATTCACGTCAAATTTTCACTTCGTCGCGCGACTTAGTTGACGTAGTCTAAATCCGCCCCTGCTGTTACCGCTCTGCACTTGTTAACAGGTTGATGCTAACAAGGTTGTAGCAGCTTCTTGAATGAACAGCATTGTTACAACCCGTTAAAGTGTTTATGAAACGAAAATTAAGTTTGTCTTATTTGAAAGAACTTTTGAAATGACAAAGTAAGATCTTTTGCTGTTTTTTGTTTCCTTGCTTCGTTTATGAGATATTTCAGTTTGTTTTATATGTGAAACTAACCAGTGACATCACAAGGTGCATAATGACTTACTGGGAAAGGTTATATATCTTTTCTGTTATCAAACGGAATCACTTCAAAGCAATTATGTGTGCGTTTTTCCCTTACAACAACAGAAATATACATTTTCAACTGATTCCGTTTAGTAATAGCAAAGATATATAACCTTTCCCAGTAAGTCATTATGCACGTTGTGATGTCACTGGTTAGTTTCACATATAAAACAAACTGAAATATCTCATAAACGAAGCAAGGAAACGAAAAACAGCAAAAGATGTTACTTTGTCATTTCAAAAGTACAGTACTTTCAAATAAGACAAACTTAATTTTCGTTTCATAAACACTTTAACAGCCTTGCTACAAGCCTGTTGCGAACACATCCTGTTGACAAGCTGTGAGATTTTTACGTGTGTAGCCTGCGTGCAGACTAAAAAAGCCACATTAAAAAATTTATGCTATTGGTATCAAACAAAGAACACTGCACAAGGCTTAGTTTTGGCATTTGTTGGTATTATTAAAGGGTATTGGCAATAAAAATTATGTTTGTCTCATTTGAAAGAACTCGTCAAATGGTATAAGAAGACCCTCTGCAATTTTTCCGTATCTGTTTTGGTTTTGGAAATATTTCGACCAAAGACAGCGTGCTGTCCGCCATCTTGTTGTAATATTGGGTCTAATTAACTTGGAAATTGGTGACGTCACAACCAGGGTAAACCTGATGAAACTACTCCGTGGGTGACCAAATTTCCACGGAAGGCTTTTTAAATGTTGTGGGTCAATTTAAAATGGAAATAGCGCAACAAAATCGAGTTTCTAGCTCATAATGTTATAAGGTTGGCAAGATAAAAATTTCACTTTACCCTGGTTATGATGTCACATGCATATCGAAAATAATTCCAAGATTGCGGACAGCACGCTGTCTTTGGTCCAAATATTTCCAAAACAAAAACACAGATACGGAAAAATTGTAAAAGGTCTTCTTACACCATTTGACGAGTTCTTTCAAATGAGACAAACTTAATTTTTATTGCCAATACCCTTTAAGCAGTAAAACGTGTTATTTCGTAGGTTTTTTTTACTCTGCCCAGTAAGAGTTCCTCCAAATAGGACAAATTAATTTTCTTTTCACATACACTTTAGTCTATGCCACAGCATATTTTTTTGACAAGTAAAACGACAAATTATCTTGCCGTCTTTTTCTTATATATAGGATAAGGTCCTAACAAAAAAAGAAATTCTGGAAAATTACGATATTTTCGTTGGAAGCAAAGCCACTCATTGGGGCGAAACATTGAAACGACCAGTTGACGAATTGTAACTGTGGACTTGCTGGTGAAAAGAAATTCTTGCTGCCCGTCTTAAAAATCTGTTCTACCGCTTATACGCTTAACCAGCCGAGTTTAGCCAGCTTATTCGAGCGCTTACGCATAAGTCAGAGAGCTTCCTGTGTGGGCGCGCGCTTCGATGAAAGATGGCGCCTTGTACATTTAACCAATATTCCTTCGTAGTGGGGACGCAATAAGGACCATGTGATAAAATCAAAGATCCAGAAAGCTATTATATGCATTGGTCATTGAGTCTGGTTTCCATATAGCCGTAAGAGCCGGCGGCAAGGGGCGATTGTCCAATCATAGACAGTGTTGAATTAGCCAGCAATAAAAAGCTGTATGCGATTGGACCATTGCCCCTTGACGCAGCCACGTCGCTGGCTCTTACGGCTTTATGGAAACCAGGCTTTACCGAAACGAGTTGAAGACTGCTAAAGAGCATTGAGCGCTGGTGTTTTGGGGATCGTTTGGAAGGACAGTTTCACTGTGCTTACGCTACCAAGCATGAAATATGTCTCCCCAAACGATCCCAAGTACCATAGCGTTCCTTACCTGTCACCAGTCTTTTAAGTCTTTTCGGTAATGGCCAATTACATCGGTAACGGTCGGAAAACTGTTACAGTATCACCTTACTGATTTCAAGTAATAGTACACGCGTAAAAATCTCGCAAGTTGTTACAGCATTGTTGCCTGAACAGCATTGTTGCCTGAACAATGCTGTAACAACTTGTTGACATATGTGAACAACATTGATAAATGAACAACATTGTTCATCATTGTTTCAACAAGTTGTTACAGCTTTATGAAACAACAACCGTTGTTCACGCATGTTGTAACAACCGAAGAACGTGTTGATACATCAACCATGTTCACCATTGTTGTAACATTGTTGTTCATCGTTGTTATTTCGTCATGCTGTTACAACATGTTGTATCATGTGCGAACAACGTTGTTGGCTATACAAATGTGCTGTTGGAACAACTTGTTCATGACTGTTGATTTATCCGTGAACAAGTTCGAACCATAATTGAACAACTTGTCCACGGCGAGCAGCACAACATTGTTCACGCCTGTTGACAACCGTGAACAAGTTGTGCGTTTTTACGCGTGTAGTTGACAAGTAAATATGTAATGGTTAAGTGTGCAATCGCGCTATGTTTTCAATACAAAGGCTACATCAAGTTTGCTAAAATCAAACCCCGAACTTTGTTTAAAATCAGAAATTATTTTTTGAACTGTTTGCTGCTTCATGCTTTCGCTTGCATTTGCTTTTTTGACTGCTTGTGAACACTATAAAAATAACTTATAAGTAAAAATTAAACATGCATCGTCTTGGTTTTTTTGTCTTGTGCAGTGTTTAATTGTATGTTGCATCAGCTGTGGTGACTTCGTGTACAGACGATAACGGTTAGGCCAAGTTTAAACTGATCGAATTTCACATGTGCCGAATAATGAAATTCTGGCGGCCATGTTGGAGGAACTTTAACAAAATAATTAATTAGCAGCTATTGTATTTGGAGTACGTTTTCCTCCAACATGGCCGCTGTATATGCGGAATGGAATGAATGCAGTTATGAATCTATTCAAATGATCTGCCCACTTTAACAGATTTTGAATCTGAGTGCGAGTGATTAGATTTTGCTCAAAAGTGCCCTCAAAGTGCAGGAAATGCCATTTCAGAGACCCTAGATTCAATATAATATTTTCTGGGGGAGCATGCCCCCGAACCCCCTAGAAATGCGGTCACTAAATCGGAAAGGGCCCCCGAAGTAATCAATTCCACGCGCCCCAGATGCCTAGTTGCACCACTGTGAACAATCATCGCTACTATAAATGATTGTAACGTGTAAATGTCTTGGATAGGGCCACCTCATAACGGGAATATCAGATTGACTGCGCAGTACAGCTTTTTCCGGACATGTTATTTCAGGACATTATGTCAAATGAAAAACATAAACTAGTCTACGAAGCCTTTTGCCGCCGAGGAACAATTCCAGAGTGTTAAGGAAGAATCGCACCTTTAGTTTAAATTTTCGCACTAATAGATTTAAAAATAATTTTATAATATCTAATGCAACCAAGGTCTAGATTTTTAACACTTGTTACAACTGTTTTACAATTGTTTACTATTATTATTATAACATTGTATATATTTTAAAATGTAAGATATGACGTAATTCAGCCTATTGGCTGCAAAGTCTTTTCAATAAACCATCTATCTATACTCACCAGATCTGTCTTCAGACAGATCAGCTCACCGGGAGTTTTCCAGATGCTTCATATTATGTGTGGCTTGCAGTCTGTTATTGTCTTCGAGAATAATTACTTTCATCTTGATTGCACTGTCACTGATATTATAGACCACAGATCAGTGGGTCTAGTATACTGGATTACTGGGCATTTTAAATTCAGTCCCGTATGCATGATAGGCTGCTTCGCACCTTATTATGCAAAAACTTTACCTTGGCCCAAGTTAACACCAACCGGCAACAAAGAACCTTTGTATAGTGTGATATAGTGTAAAGATTTGCATGCTAATAACTTTATAATAACTTTTAGCCCCAGAAACCTTTGTGTAAGTATGATGACAATGGGACTTGCGAAGACAAAACAACAAGACTTTTTCTTTATTTTGTCCGTTTGTTCTGCCCTTGGCGCCGGATTTTGATTATGACTGTCCTTATCTCGCAAGTTTGACTTCATTCTTTTGTTTTGCCTTTTGTTTTGTCCTTGCATGATGCGTATGCTCAAATGTCAACAAAGCTTAATAGACCATTAAAATATTGCTCAACTATTTTCAGCTATTAAACTATTCTACGCGTCTGTTTATATACTTCATGAGTTTATGGGATCAAATTTCCCAGTGATCTATTACGGTTAGAAGGTGAAATCATCAGGTGAATGAAAGAAGCAGTGACAGTGAAGATCTCTATATACTCTGTATAGATGATGATCGATGTTTGAAATAGCTACACGCGATCTTGGCGAATAGAGCTGTGTTTTTCTTCCTATATATAATGGAGGAGTTCTATGAAATGCCGAGCGTCTCTCAGCTGTATACGGCAATCATTAGCGAAAGCTCGCTGTTGTTTTTGGGTTTATTTGTCAGCATCTTTACAATCCTCGTCGGTTGGTCGCTTACAAAAAAAATAAAGGAGCGAAAATGGTCCACAGCGTGCGACAAAGGTTCAACACAAGGCCACCATAGCAGAGGAAGAAAGATGGATTTTTTCGAATTAATCCTTGATGAAATCCACGAGATCGGAGGAGCAAATATCTGTTGTGGTTTTGCCCTCCAGTCCAATGTATCACTTCGTTACAGCAACGTACACGAAGCGCTCGCTTGTGTTGCTCGAAGATATCCGTTACTCCGAACTGTTATCGTAAAAGAGTCAGACAATGAGGAAAATACCGCCGTGAAGTTCTTGCGCGTTTTTGATCAGACGAATATGCCGCCGATCGACTTGAAGCGACTTGACGTCCATGACAGCGAATGGGTTGAAGTATGGGAAGAGGAAGCACAGAGGAAATTCAATTGCCAGAAGGGACCATTATGGAGGACGACCTTACTTCAAGAAAGATACGACCCGCTGGTTAAGAAATACAATAACACTATATTATTTACATTTTATCACGGCACCATGGATGGAATGTCAGTTCTGAGATTTGCCCAGGAATTCCTGAGTTGTATAGAAGGTGTTACGAAAGGCACTTTAAGCCCAGACGATGAACGAAATTACGAACGCGCACCAATCCAGCAAGGTGTTATGAAACTACTCGCTTCTTCACAACCCCTTCATTATAGAATAATGCAATGGTTTTTCCCTCTGTTTCTTTTGGCATACGTTGTGAAGTTTTGTATGCGAGTCAATATGATGTTCGATGTTAAAAATCCTGTAACACAGAAGTTTTCAAAATCCGTGTGCACAGTTGGACAGGATGCAAGAATTAAACTCATTCCTCGCCAACTGAGTCCCGAAAAGACAACCAAGTTAATAAAACTCTGTCGGAAAAATCGCAGTACGGTGCAAGGTGCGATGTTGGCGTGCTGCCATCTTGCAGCCGCACGTCTTGTTCAAAATGGAAAGACCACTGGCTCTTCGATCAATCTCGGCTGGCATTGTCCCGTAAATGTTAGGGTTCAATGCGTTCCAAGAATCCTCGAAGATAACCTTGGCTCTTATACTACTCTCCTCATGGAAAACGTTCGTGTTCCAGACATTGATGCCAGTAACCCGAACAATTTCTGGAAATTTGCTTGCCAATGCACTCACGCCGTCCATGGCGGTATTAGAAAAGGCCGCCATCTTTATTCACTCTATCTCCTGCCGATTGCGCATCTGTTGGATCCCAAAGAGTTCGTCTCCGAGTTTCTACTTCATTCAAAGATGAAAGAATCGGAGTTCTTCTCGCCTGTGCACGTCTTGACAAATCTTGGAAGAATAGATTGGGAGAAGACACCAGATGATGTGTATGAAATTAAGAGTGTTTTTGGTGGGGCTGGGGCGTATCGTCACGGACCGACGTTTATCAATCACATCGCAACTTTTAACGGAGAGTTTACGTGGTCCACATCATATGTCACTGAAAGTATTACAGATGAACGGGCTCGTCAATATGTGACATTGGTGTTTGAAATTTTGGAATCCATTCTTGCTACCTACGAGGACGAATGACAATAGCATTTAAAGTGCCTATGAAACGAAAATTACGTTTGTTTTATATGAAAGAACACTTCAAATTATAGAGTAACATCTTTTGCAGTTTTTCGTTTCCTAGCTTGTTTTGTTCTTGAAATATTTTAGTTTGTTTGATATGCAAATTAAACATTTTGACGTCGTAGGTGCATAATGAGTTATCGGAGAAGGTTAGATATCTTTTCTATTATCAAACCAAATTAATTTGAATGAAGCATGTGGGTTATGTTTCACCCAGAACACTAAGCATATGTAGATCTTCAAGTGATTATATTATATTTGATAATAGCAAAGATAACTTATTCGCTAACTGATCATGCATGTGTGATGTAATGTTTACAGCAAGGAAACGAAAAACTGCAAAAGATGTTACTCTGCCATTTTAAGTGTTCTTTCAAATAAGATGAACTTAATTTTCGTTTCATAGGCAGTTTAAAGGGAATTGGTAATATAAATTAATTTGTCTAATTTGAATTGAAAGAACGTAGAACTTGAGTCCAGGGGCGTCGGAAGCGGGGGGGCTTGCCCCCACCTTTTTTGGTGGGGAGCCAGAATATATCCCCCCCCCCACTTTTTAACAAGGCCAGTAATAAACAAGGCCAGTATAATAAAGTTATGATTAACGAAATCAACAAGAAAACAATTTGTATACATACCATATATTTTATACATTGAATCGTGTTTTTAAATGTACCTCTTGTAAGCCTGACCCAACACAATACACTAACCCTAGCTAACCCACGACTTTGAATAAAGATATAATAAAGAAATTTGAATGCAGATATTCAATGTCCGGAAAAGTGTTGTCTTTTGAGTATTTTATGACGTTTTTGGACCTTTAGAATTCTGTAAATCCTTGATGCAGGAAATGGCATTTCAGAGACTCTAGATTTCAAAATTTTCCATGGGGCCGGCATGCCCGCTGGACCCCCCTAAAAATTTTGGGACCTGCTTGAGTCGCACAGGTCAGTCATTGATATAGGATACTAGCAGTTCAGTTATACAGTGTGTATCAAAAAAATTCGAACCCTTAGGAAATGAATTAGCATTCTTTTCAAACAACCTATTGTAGTAGTTTGAAAGCCCTAAAAGCGCTGCGTTATAAATTAATCAGCACATAAGTTAAACGAAGCGAAAAAGCTTTTAAATACTTTCACCATGCATACACTTCAAGTTATCTTAATTTCCCAGGTGTATAAGACCGTGTGTTCAGTGGGTTCTGTGGGTTCAGCGAAGTGCTTAGGGCTTTCAAACTACTACAATAGGTTGTTTGAAAAGAATGCTAATTCATTTTCTAAGGGTTCGAATTTTTTTGATACACACTGTATATAGGCCAGTGTCGTTTTTTAGACAAAAACTAAGTCATCTTTTGCAAGGTGATGAGAACGTGAGCGACGTTTACCATTCCTATGACATGGTTTTGAAGAGATTTCGTCAAGTAGTAAAATGTTGCCGTCTGGATCTTCAGTTTGCCATAGCCGCGAATGAATGAGGACTGGAGGCGAAAGTAGGTGACGTTTAATTTCATCCAGCTTACGAAATTTCAAACGCAACGCTGCTTTGGTGTTACGTCGTGGGCTCATAAACGTTTGGCTCTTGAGGGATAGATGAATCTCTAAACCAGGATGAGTGTAGACTACAAAATAGCAGAACCCCTGTCTTGAAACTGCGCATGACTTCCCTATTAGTGTTTTGTAGTACGCTTTCATTTTCTCGAAATTTTTAACGAAGATATTAAAACGCAAAATTTCGTTCCCATAATGCACTGGTGCGACTGCCCACAGAGGGAGACCGTGTCGGTGTGTGCCTAATTCATAGAAATTATGCGAAGCCACAACGCTTGAATCAATTTTATTTAGGAGTTCAACGTTATGATGAAGTTTCCAAGGAGCTGACGACATCAGGTCCATTCCGTACTTCTGACTATCCACCAGACTCCCTCCGCACCGGTCTTCGTGAAGAAAGAAGATAACGCTGAGAGACTGGGTACTATTCGTTTCAGACCCAGTCTCCTTGTCTTCACTTGCCGAGTTATTTAAGCTATTTAAAACTAGCGTATGCAGTGGAGACTTTTCATCCTCGCGAATTCTTATAAATTTCCAACCTGGATCGAGGTAGCGAAGAACGTTGCCTAAAATCTTTTTCGTCGAGGGAATTTCTCTTCTTGGTAAGCTTATATCCATTTTGCAAGAGTATAAATTCGATGTCTCTCTTTTCTCGGTCGCATCTCTACTCGTGTCATTCATGATTTCCATTGCTTTTTGGAACTTAGATCTTTAGCTAAAGAATTCGAAAGATTTATAGGGTAAAAAATAGATTACTAACGCAGCAAGGTGAGGGATTATCAGACATAGTTTATGGTCTTCAAAGTTTCAACTTGCTTTTGAAATCCGATACGTATAATTGAGATGAACATTCCGAACTTACGTTGCAATGTTCCGAACTACGTTGCGAGGTAGATACAAATTTAAGTCGGCAATTTGTTTCTGCTTAACCAAGTATCAATTATTATATTCTATACAACAAATAATCTTCTTCTCCGTGATTTTACCAAAGGAATTCAATTCAAAGCTTCGAATTCAGTTAAATTCGAACTTCACGACGAACTGCACAACGAACTTCCGTACCAAGTTCCCAACCTTCCAACGAAGGTTGACAAACGAATTTCAAAAGCAAGCTGAAACTGACTATAACTCGCTAATCGCTTAAAAGTTTTGAACGTAGATTAGTAGAGTGTCTATGTATAAACTGTGGCTACGTTTACACGGTACCGGACGAATTCGAGACCGGTCTCGAATTCGTCCTATTTCGCCTGTTTACACGGAAGACAAATTCGGAACCGTTTTCGAATTAGTACGGTTCCGCCCTGTTTACACGGCGAAATAAGGACGAATTCGAGGCCGGTCTCGAATTCGTCCGCTACCGTGTAAACGTAGCCTTAATGATTCATTGGTAGTGTTGTTGTTTTAGCTTTTTGGGGAAGTTTGAGAAGGAAGAAATTCTTATTAAAAACGTATAGGTGAGGCCAGCATCTGGGCCTGCATCCACCAAATGTTACGAGGTGCGGCGAGGGTCTCATTGTTAACGAGAGCTCAAATTTCTTTTAAAGGACATTGGCAACAAAAATTAAGTTTGTCTAATTTGAAAGAACTCATAAAATTGTAATAGAAGATCCTTTACAATTTTTTCGTATCTTTCTTCGTTTTCAAGATATTTCAATTTGTTTGATATGTAAATGAGATGGTCTCTGACGTCAGGTGTGGGGTAAAATATTTTCACATGTATCAAAACCAGTTATATCTCTAAGTTTGTTCAGCGAAATCATTTGAAACTGTGCACATAAAAACTCCGTGCAACGCTGAACATTTCATGTTAGATATGTAAGTGATTTTGCTCTGTATGAAAATATTTCCCCCACTCCTGACGTCAGAGACATCTCATTTACATATCAAACAAATTGAAATATCTTGAAAACGCAGAGAGATACGAAAAAATTGTAAAGGATCTTCTATTACAATTTCACGAGTTCTTTCAAATGAACCAAACTTAATTTTTATTGCCAATACCCTTTAAAAAGATAATCCATTGCAAACTTTGAGAGTTTAGACTACAGGGTACCAGACGAATTCGAGACCGGTCTCGAGTCTCGAATTCGTTCTTATTTCGCCGTGTAAACAGGCGGAACCGTACTAATTCGAGAACTGACGGTTCCGAGTTCGTCCGGTACCGTGTAAACGTAGTATGTACAAAACTAATGTTTGCATCGGAGGTTTGCATGTTTATTTACGAAAAATAATATTGATGATGATACCTCATTCAAGATTGTAAACTTTTCTTGCTTCCTCGGCGGCCCGTTTTTGTTTACTCGAAAAAAACCATTTTTATAGAAGTCAAGAAACAGAAGAAATCCGAAAAGATATCCTGGCCGAATCGCTTGGTTTTGACTTTTCAGTTGCCATGTTGCTCCGAACAGTTTACACTGAACGGAGTACTTCATGTTATTATTACCTACGAATGTCTTGTTTGTGGGCTCACAAAGCAAACATGGCGGATCATCCGCAGAATAGAGTGGAATGCGCCACCTTTAATAGTGCGAAGACTATCTGTTAAAATTTATAGTGATTGCTCCTGTCGTACTTCTCTGTTCATATATAATGATTTCCCCCACAATTAAAACTGTTCAAGGTAACTAGATTAAAGAGGTAGCAACGGTGTCAATAGACTTGCTGAATAAAAATCCTAAAGTCAACATTCGCCATGCCAACTAATCCATCATTTCTATCGCCTTCTTGGCTTTTCCAAATATTTGCCTAGTACTTAATAAGTCATTGTAAGGCTTCGAATTATTAAATACTCGGCTTTCAAAACTCAAGATATTTTCATGAACAATATATTGCATCAGTTCAGAAAACAACTGTGTATTATACCAGTAGATTACGAGTCAATCGAAGACAATCAGTTCTTCGCGAGTTTTGTAATTTGCTATATTTCCAAAGGAATCAGCTAGTGCACTTATTTACCCGGTTTATGAATATTTGCATATTGAATCTTTTCACCTTGTTAATGCAATTTTTCTTCACTTTACCGACAGTCGAGCTGCGATTGCACTCTAGTCACTATATCTATTTTAGGTTTTTCATGGACATTTAGCAAAATACTTCGTTTAATATTTATGAATTAAGAGCGTTGTTTGTTCTACAACAAAAGGACACTCGGACCTCCGCCAGCGGGTTATTAAAAGACCCCAGTGGAAGTCGCACTACACCGGATTTCTGGCATATCGGTTATATGGCATAATAAGGCACAATAAAGTCATAATAATAATAATGTCTTAATTATTACTTTTATACAAGGAAAAAATGTTTATCCAATTTTGAACCAAACCAAAATTTAATGGCTGATAAGGTCCTTGGTCTATATATATATATATATAGCGAGGTTCAGATCACACTTCCACTACCACTACTGCTACCGTAAATGTGGTTAAGCTGATGTAAATGTTCACTGATTTTTTCGTTCTGTAGTCGTAGCCGGTTGGTTTTTAATCCTATATATAGTATCGTAAAACGCTTTCTTTTTGCACTAGGTTTGAGACCTGCGACCATTACTGAACGTAAAAACAATATTTGACATGCTTAATTATATTTACGGTACCGGTAGTGGAAGTGTGATCTGAACCTCGCTTATGATCAATCTTTCAACAAACGTTCATGAAGCTTTCATGAGATATCTTGGCGAAAAATTACTCGAGCATGCACTCCAAAGGATTCGGTCTCGGGTGTGGACGACTATGGGGAAATCAGACACGACTTTCGATTCAGTCTTGGCTCTGATCTGGACTGCAGTCGACCCTCAGAGATACCAAATGTTATATCCATGCAGGTTTTACAAGACAATATATATCCACTGAAACTTCGTCTCAACTTTATAGCCTTGGCAAAGACAAAGTTTGGTTATTTGAGTTGGCTACTAGAGCTGAGCAATTGATTCGGCTTGACCAGAATTAACTTAAATCACTCTACTCGACTCTTTGGAGACTCATTACAACACTGTTAACACAATTGAACAGTAGTTAATATACACAACTGATTAAAATTGGGAAGCAACTGACCTCATTTCAACGCAACCGGTTATTACGTTTCTTGTTGCCAACTGCTATATACTTGAGAACGTGATTGTTCAACGTAAAGTGATAACTTAAAAGAGCAAAATTAAAAACTAACTTGCTTCATGCTGTCCTGTCTCGTCGGGTATAGACGAAGCTTACAGTCAAAGCCGACAATCACTAATTACATTTGACACAAGCAATGCAAGAATGTAAATAAAGCGACATTTAATATAATATGATGATTTATAATGAACTTTACACAGTCTCAACATCACCGTAAAATCAAACAATTTAACATTATTTTTTTAAAAAGCCTATAATAATTAAAGCTTTGTTTGGCAGTTTTTTTAAAATTCATCAGTATAATTAATTATATTTATTAATGTCCTTGGAAGATGTAATAAGGAAGAAATTTCCTAAAAACGTCATTTTCTCACTTAACGACACGAAAATTAGATTTGTCTCAGATTTGAAAGAACATTTAAAGTAACAAAGGAACTTCTTTTGCAGTTTTTCGTTTCCTTGCTTCGTCGTTGAGATATTTCAGATATTTTTTTTAAAAAAGTTGACGTCACACGTGTATATGTATATAAATGAGTTATATATATATATATATATATATATATATATATATATATATATATATATATATATATATATATAATATTGTATCAACATTCCGTGCAGCAGGTTTATAAGTATATTGGACCTCGTAGGGTACTCGTAAATTCTGGCATCTGCACTACGCGCTCGCCATTCTCGTCCTCACCAATCAGGTTGGACACCCTTCCCTGCACTTCAGTAATAATATCTAGAAAACGTCTCTTTTCCCCTGCCACCTCGGTGCGTTTCAAAACCTCTGTAAGTTCTCGAATGTAAGGGCTTCCATCTCTTTCACTTCGGAACGATTTTTCGCCCTCACTCGACGAGAACGCCACTAAGGTGTCGGCATTTCGTGGAAGCAATCCTGAATTACCGTTGTCTTCAAATCTTTCATCACTGTTTACTGCTGCTACACAGATATCGTCACCAGAACGCTCTATCTGATACCCACTGCTTGGGGGTGTCGACATTTCACGAGCACCAGGATCACAAACTGCTACACACGTCTTGTTCCCTCGGCAAGCTTGTACGATAAAAATTTTCGGCTTTCCTATTAGAGTAGGTGATTTATCACCGTGGAATGGCGAAATTAAATCGGCCAGTTTAACAAGTTTACGGCTATCAGCGTCCAACAGATGCCCAAGTCGAATGCCGTGGGCCATTATAACCACCACAAGGCAGTCAGCTTTGCTGAAATCCCGATTTGCCAATTTCGCCCAATCTTCACAACACTTCTTCATGTTCTCTGCAGTAAGATTGCGTTCAATTGGTTGTACTACAAAGTGCAATCCTTTAAAAGCGGCGTCTAATCTACTAACATCGAGATTACTACCGAGACGACATTGAGTACCAGCTACAAAATTATTCAAGATAAAAACGGGGCCCCTTGGTCGGCTGTCCATAGCATAACCATTAGGTAAATGACCTCCATCAGTTTCTTCTGTACCAGGCTTTTTTTCTAAGGCTTTTAACGGAGGATAAAGTTCATCAACCGTGCCGTATTCAGGTTTAGAAGCACCAGACTGCTTATCGTTGTGACGTTCTTCAGAAGAATTGGCAGTTGGCGACGTGAGAAGACCGTCAAACGCACGCCTTGTCGAAGATACTGATGTTTTTTTCTTTGAGTGCTTTCCTTTTCTATTGCAACGATCGTCTGATGATGATTCTTCGTCAGTAGCTTTTGAGTCATGACGTTTTTTGTTTTTAAAACTAGATTGAGAGCAACCCATATTTGCAGTATAGTGGTACAATTAAATGGTGATATGAGAACAATGCATGCACTGCACCCTAATAAAACAGGAAAAAAAAAAGTTGACAATGTCGTTTTCACTCACGTGATCGGTGACCCCGTTGGGGGTGGTGAACTATATATATATATATATATATATATATATATATATATATAGAACAAAGTGTAAATTTAGTGTTCACTTGGTCAAGAGAGAGCTCAACACGACAGTTAATGTTGCGGAGCAATGATATTATATATATATATGTATATATATATATATATATATATATATATAATGCAACGCTCACTACCCTTGTGGAAGTTTGAGCACTCTGGGCCCATGCGCACTTCACGCTATCTGAATGTATTTCACCGATGCTTTCCCACATGCGGTTGTCACCGACGATCGCATGTGTATAAGTAATTGGTGAAATTCATTCAGATTGTTCCAAGCTACACTGATGAGCTGTTGTACAGCGAAACACCGTGTCTGTAGATTGAACTATATATATATATATATGTATATAGATAGATAGATAGATAGAGAGATGGTGCACCAATATGGCCGCCATTTCATTGTTTCTGTGCACCAATATGGCAGTGCAGGTGTAACCTCGCCCTCTCCCATTTTGTCACCCCCTTATCCGTTTTGCGCCCCCCCCCCCCCTCGCCTCCCGCTAATATGGCTGCCGATGAAATTAAACTTTACTATAAACTAATATAACTGAGCAAGGATTCATAAATCATAATTAAGTATTCTTTAATACTAACATCTGGACAATTACGCCCTTAAAAATTGATTTATATAGATATATATATATATATATAATATATATATATATATAAATGCACGTACGAAGAAAATTATGATTTTTACACGAAACCAAAAGTGTGGAAAAAAATACAGAATATATCGAACACTTCATTGATTTCCGCCATCTTGATTATTTTCAAACTAATATAGGCGAAGATCGTTCGAACGACATGGCCAGTGCCGACGGGAGACTAAGGTGGAACAACTCGATTACGGACAATTCTTTCGGTATGTAGTGTATATGTGAACTACCAGAAATATATGGAGCCCAAATCTTACGGTTTGGGAGTGGACATTTGACCTTCCAAGTTCTATAGATGAAGCTCTTCAAACATTCACAGTAGTCTGCAATTATCAATGAAAGTGATCAACTCTTTAGTAGCAACACGTTATTAAAATCTGATTTGTTCCCTTTTGCCGGTGCCCTACCAAGCTGCCTCGGAGTTCGTCAATTCGTTTGTGCGGAATCGATAGCCGAAGCGACGTTTTTAGCGCGTGAGATAGAGACATAGCTAGAGTCTCGACTCTCGACATCGGATAGCCAAACTTGACAGTTGTACTAATATTATAAATCCTTTAAATAAACACATGTATACCATTAAAATATACTTGAGTTGATTGTGGAATAATAGTTAAATTCGAATTATAGTCTTACTTGAATATAAGGCAAAGGATCGTATCCTCCTTCGAGTAACAGCAGCAGTAACTAATGACAAAATCCTGTATATCGCCAAAATATATAATATCTCGAGCCTTCTCGGTAGATTATAATTTTCTATGAATTATATACCTTTAGGGGGAAAACTTGCCGTGTCACTGATCACATGGCATTGTAACATAATATGCCATATGTCTTAAATGTTGTACAATCATGCATGCAATCCTCTGCATGCAATCATGAAGGCACAGCATGAAAGTCAAAACAACCAAATTTATGCATGCAGTTCAGCATCGTTGCGGCGAGAATTTTGTTTTTTGTTAATCGGTAAAGTAGCAATAAATAAAATATTTCCGACAAATAAAACATTGGCAGTAGTCAGTCCTAGGAAATCTTTTCTAATAGAACCGACTCTCGGTTACAATCATGTTTACATATGCTTTACCAGGAATTTCTAATTAATTATGAAGAATTCATTACATGCACAGTTGCAACCACTGATTGGAATTCAAAAGGCATAACCAACACTACTAAAAATACGCGTGATTCAATAATAAATATAGTTCTAACCCTTTTAGGGCCTGTTTATATGGAGCCGAGTTACCCGGCTAGCCAAGTTACTCGGCAAACCGAGTTACCCGCCATGTATAGAAATTCAATGCTATCCCGGCAGAGTGTTTATATGAGACAGGCGGGTAACTCGGCTATCTCGCCTAGCCGGGTAACTCGCCTAGCCGGGTAACTCGCCTAGTCGGGTAACTCGGCTCCATATAAACACAAAAACAAGCCCAGCCATATAATAAATACGTATATATTAGTTTTACTAATAGTAAAGATCTGCTTTTATTTCTGCCTTTATTGTATGAAATGTTGACGCGTTTCAGATAAGCGTTTATGTCTCTGCGTTTATGCGAACGACTAGTTAATGACCAACCGTATCGTACGCGTGTATATATTACTTTTCTCGTCAGTTTATTATGGGGCAAATACGAGGTCAGGTGCTATTCTTGTTTAAAAGTAAAAACCGGTAATCAAGTCTCCTATTTCAACTAAAGTCATCACATGAAAGCGGGTATCTCCCCGCGAAATATATTGATTAAATGTGGGTATCTCCCCAAACTTGATATTGTTTCCGTATTTCCCCGAAATTAGAATTATAGAAGAATGAGGTCAATACACTTAATGTAGGTATCTCCCCGATATTATACAGATATGATAAAAATAGAGAAAATAGGGTCACTACGTAATGTGGCCAAACGCTTTCAACATTTCATTCAACATCGTATCGTTCAACATTGTTGAATTCAACCGTGATTCAACATGTTGAAAGCATTTGGCCACCCTGTTGAATGATGTTGAATGGTGTTGAATGATGTTGAACGAAATTTGAACATGTTCAAATTTTCGTTCAACATGCATTCAACAATGTTGCATGAACGATGTTGCATGAAATGTTGAAAGCGTTTGGCCAGTATCCCCTTGAGATAAAATTAGTGATAAAATTAGAGAATATATATATATATATATATGAATTCAGTTTAATGACTTTGATAAATATATATCTATATATTTATTATATAAAATAGAGTGTTTTATTGATTTTTCCGCCACTAATAAAAGTGATAATCTCACATGTGCGATTATTTATGATAATCGCACATGTGACGATTATCGCTGAATCAGCATTATAGTTTAATGCAATTTTTGCAAGGCAATAGGACAATTTTTTTATATAATAAACAGAACAATACATGGATGCTTGGAAATATGAAAATTATTTCTCGTGTTGAACAGGATATGTCACTCGTTCGCTTCGCCCACTCGTGAGATATCCTGGTCAACACTCGAAATAAATTTCATATTTCCACACATCCATGTATTATTCTCTATATATATAGAAAATTCAAATATATATAAAGAAAATTCAAAAGAATTAATTTTTAATCAATATCTGTAAATCAGATACAGATCGCTGCTTATGCTTTATATATATATATTATAAATTTGCCTTCGGGATTATATATAGCCAATAAACTTATAGCAATTTCTTTATTATATATATATTTATCAAACTCATTAAACTGAGTTCATGAAGAAAATTCAAAAGAATATATATAATATATATCAATATGTATATGCATGTATATATATATATATATATATTCTATTCTATTCTGATAGAATTATGAAACAGGAACTATATTAATCATAATTTTATATCTGGTTTTGCAAAAGAAACTAGTGTCTTGGAATATATTATACCGACACGTATAGCTTTAGCAGTAAAATGGGATGTTTTTCCTTTTGCATTCCTAGCTATAGCTATATAAAAGCACATATAAATCAAAGATATTCTTTAGTCAAGGCGCCCAACGGCGATGTAAGAGTTGTTTGAGTGTGGAACCGAACCTTGCCAAGACCAAAGTCTTTTTGTTTTGCTGTAGAACAGAGAGCTCTTATTTTTTTGACATCCAGCGGAACACGACTCGCACGGACGGTGTAAGTCTCTTTATTCATGGTCCTGCTTTAAGACCAATGGCAATGCCAAGCTATTAAGCAAACACATGCATGCATGCATTCGTTCGACAACCTGTATACGTCGTGAAAGTCTACATAACGAGGAGCTCATTGAGGAAGTTGTGTTCTCCTTTAGCAAGTAAAAAGGGCAGAAAACTTGGTAAGAAGATTTAATGTCGCATAATTGTTTTAAGTGAATACATATTTTAAATGTCTCAATGCTTGGGAACATTTAATACAGTAAATTGAGAATATAATTGCCAGGATCTATTTCCTGCGTACAGTCTGGCAAAGCCAGAGGTCGTATTATCTCTTACACTTAAAAGGCTTAAAGCTGCAATTCAGATAAGTGATTCAGTTTAGTATCATAATTGCAATAATGACATGCATGCAAGAAGGTCAATAGACGGTAATTTAAATACATTTTACTTTTTCATATTCTATATGAAGTTACAGACGAATTGACCACTTAATTAAATATATAGCACTAGGCATCTAACGGTAATGTTTTCCAGTTAAAGTATCGATAGATATAAACATGCAGCGTTTGTTTTACCTTCGAATTCTGACTGACACTGTGGTAAACTTCCTATGAATGAATCTTTGAATACTATAATACTATAATATAAATATAGTATAATATAATATATATATATATACAGTATATATGATTATATATATATATGATATAAAGACTATATGGCCTGAGACTAGGGTGAGGCGGTTTTTATAAAAAAACGAAAACCGAAAACCGCCCGAAAAAACCCGAAAAAACCGAGTGAACCGATTTTTTTAAAACGCGTTCGAAACCATAGTTAAAAAAACATGCATGACGCTACTCGCGAAAGATTTCAGTTTCAAAAACAATTGTATTGATTATAACATCCTAACTACGAATTACAAAGAAACATGCAGTATATAAGATAAATTTTACAAATTTTATGATCATATTTACAAATAACACTGACACAAACGACTATAAGTTCTCTGCCAGGAACACAAGCTCATCCACTCTCCGGTTTCAGCTGTGCTCGTGCCGGTGTACTAACTTGCCCTGCTTTGCTAAAAAGTCTCTCCGATGGGGAACTGGTTGCTTGGATGGCAAGATATCTTCTGGCTAATTGGCACAGCAACGGAAGTTATTTTGTGTTTGACTTCCAAAATTCATCTTCGTTTGATCCGCTTATGCGTTCAAGCTCGTGCGAATCTGAATCGAAGCCTTTCCGTAATTTCCGTTCTTATATCGGAGATCATACCTGGCAATAAACGTACGGTATTTCGAAGACGCAAATCTCTTCAGTCGTTTCCCCGTCAATTCCGTGTGTAAACGCAACAAAAACCCGTGTAAGTATGGTTCAATTTTATTGAAATACCGATTTTTCTTTCGGTTTTTCGATTTTTTCGGTTTTTCGGTTTTCCTCCAAAAGCAACATCGGTTAAATCGGTTTTCAAAAAACATCGGGTTTTTTCGGTTTATCGATTAACCGCCTCACCTTACCTGAGACTGCTCTTTTGTAGGGGGAAATAACCAAAACTACTGGCCATATGGCCCCGTTTGTCACAGGTCATGCACGACTATTTTTGTAACTGTAATAATGACAATGATGAATATTTTTTAATTAAATATTTCAGTTATTTTCAAAATATCAAAGAAATACTGCCAATGGGTTGGTTTCTACACTATGTTGCTAGGGAAATGGTTTAGGCTCGTGTTTTGGTTCTAAAATTAAAGTATTTTTTAGGGTGTGATCTTTAATGAGTTAATTAAGTTTGCTCTAATTAACTTAGTTTGGAACCAAGTATTTGAGGTGGGGCAGGGGGGGCCATGGCCCCCCTGAAATTTGTTCAGAAATAGTATGATAAGGAACAGAGAAAAAATTTCAGCCGATATTCGACAAATTGTATCCTGTACTTTAATCCTTTTGATTTTTTTTATTAATTACTTGATCTATGAAATGTTTAATTAAAATTCTTTCACTCGTTGCTAGTCACTCCCCTCATGGTCTCGTTGCTTACCTAAACTATCGCGATGGTTTACGATGTTTTACCTAAAGCATCACGATGGTTACTGGACTGTTAGCTTACAGTGTCTTACTTAATAAGAAAAATACCATGAAATAAAAACATTGGATGTATTCAAATATTTGAAATAATTATATTGTCTTTTGACTGTTTAAAATGAGGTTTCATAACCTTCAGAATTCTTTAATATATCGTCTCAAAACGCAGGAAAAAGAATACATTCTAATTCGAGTTAACACGTTTTCCTGCTTTAAATATTGTCTTTTTGTAGCACCGATACAGACCTTTAGAGATTTTAACAGAATTGAGAGTTGAAGTGTCAACATTTCCGTTTCAGAGCATATTTTTGTGTTAGGAATTTCTAGTCTTCCGAAGCCATCAAAGTTTGCAAACGTTTATGAAAGAGTGTTTTATATTAAAAGAACTTACTATATCTATACATGGCATTACCTTGAAACGATCATGCGACCCAAATTTGGCGTATGGACATTGCAATCCCCTAGTGATGTAATAGCTCTTTTAGTCATTGTGAAAGTATTCCTTTATATATATAGTTCTCTACAGGCAGAAGTACTTAGGTCTTAAGGCTTATGATCCATCATATTTGCTGCATATATCGTAATAGATTAACGTTTGATGCAGCTCGTATCATGGAAACCTGGTCCAATACTGGTATATAAGTATAAATGGCTTTTTAGGCCTTATTGATTTGCTAGAGTAATATCTGCTCATTTTCCAGACTGAACTGTAAACTTTATTTAGAATTTTTTTAAATAACTGGCGCCAGTTGTATAAAACTCTCAACGATAGTTTTAACTATACCCATCCCGTAGTTAAATGGTAGTTAACTTCTCAAACCCTGGTTGCGATTGCCTAGAATTAAGCTATAACTACAGATACGATAAAGTTAACTACTTTAACCACAACGTTAACCACAACCGGTTGCCTCATGAGATTAATCGTCCTTACTTGTATATAGCATATGTAACTGAATTGCGAATTATGAAGAAGATTAACGTGGCCGAGTCGAAGGCATATTGATATTTAGGCGTACCAGTGTTAGTGTTTATTAAAAGCGCCGCCATTTTGAATTCGCAATGCATATATTGTGGTCTATTCAGATTTCAGAATGATTGCTTCGTGTTCCAATGCGGTAAATTTATCTTTATAAATACTTTCATAGCGACAATATCTTAATATGATCATTGTGAAATTTGTAAAGACGACATTTCTCGGACGTATATATAAGCATACGGCATTTTTTGTTGGGTTTTTTTTCATAAGACTTCCTGCTCGGTCAATAAAGTAAGTCTAAGTCTAAGACGAACATAATTCAGTGGGTGAGTCGCGATATACAGTACGAGTATAAAAACACACATACAAAAAAGTAAAGCGCACAAGTTTGCATAGAAAAGCCTAAAACCGCAGCATATCTCTAGGAAACTGATTCATCCATCTCTGTTCTATATACCTTATCGTCTGGATCGAACTCAAGTCCCAGAATTGGTCTTGAATCACTATCAGCAACCAACTATCTCATCTTTTGTCTATAGCTTATTTTGTTTTCTTTTTCCCCATTAACCCTTTGAAGCCTGAAGACGAGTCTTTAGTATTTTATCTGGCTAACGCCAGACGATTTTATTCAGCACAGGGAGAGGTCCAGGCCTCAAAGTGTTAAAACCTATCTCTTTAACCCTTTGAAGCCTGAAGACGAGTCTCTAGTATTTTATCTGGCTAACGCCAGACGATTTTATTCAGCACAGGGAGAGGTCCAGGCCTCAAAGTGTTAAAACCTATCTCTTTAACCCTTTGAAACCTGAAGACGAGTCTCTAGTATTTTATCTGGCTAACGCCAGACGATTTTATTCAGCACAGGGAGAGGTCCAGGCCTCAAAGTGTTAAAACCTATCTCTTTAACACTTCGAAGCCTGAAGACAAGTCTTAGTACTTTATTGTGGCTAACGCCAGACGATTTTATTCAGCACAGGGAGAGGTCCAGGCCTCAAAGTGTTAACAAATTTAAGTTATGTATACGTTATAAATTTACCGTTGATGAGGTGCCTCTGCTAACCGCGTTATAAGCTCGGTCGACCGAATGGGATAAGATTAGTATCTTCAGATGGGTATATACTCACATGAATGCATGTATATATACTCATGATCAGACCAACTTATAACTGCATGTGAGTAACGTAAAGTTGTTGGGGATTTTCTGTGCCTTGCGGGGTTTTATCGGGCTCGCTGGTTTTCCTCCCTCCACCAAATCAACAGCATAATCTTACTAACTTGTTCATCAAACGGTGTGTTAGTATCCTCAATAAATATTAAGATACTCTAATACACCTTGGCTTGTATTTCATCTTTCCGAAGTATGTATCAGTATAAATTACTAAAAGCGTCGTTCTGCAGTTTATTAATTAAAATTATTACAACGTTATTACTTTTTTACGAAAGTTTGACCAAATGATTCCAGGGCACTTCTTATTTTATTGTTTAATTAACATAATTATTTATTTACTTTTCCTGACTCCGGGCTCCTTGTTCAATGATCGACAAAATATATAGGAAAACAGAAACCCAATCTGAACTATAGCATCGAATGTATTATAAGTATCCACGCAAGATATACTAATATAAGTTATTAAAAAGTTATATATACAGAGTAAGAGAACACACAACACAAACAACGTCTTCAGTGCACCGACATCTCAAAGAATGCCAAAACAATAACAAAGACATAAAAGTAAAGATCATGTGCAGAGATAACGATACAGTGAACTTGCGACCTACAATTTACTACCCAATGTTGTTATGGTCTCTTAATTTATTATCGAGGTCGGTTTTCTTTGTTCTTCCGAGGTCTTTATATCGCATAAAGACCTTGAATAATAATTAGATACGAAACGAAGAAAAAAACAAGGAAAATCTTTGTCCAAGGTGGAAAAAAAAGACAAAACTTTGTTGGAAAACCTCCTCGATAATAAATTAAGTCAGATAAATCCCTCGAACGTCGGGATGTATGCGATATAAAGCCCTCGGACGCTGCGCGTCCTCAGGTCTTTATATAGCATACATCTCTCGTTCTCGGGATTTATCTATTACTTAACAATTTATATATAATTTATTCCTACATAATTAATCGAAATCCCTATTTAAGCAGCATTCTGGTCACTCTTCTTAGTTTCTGATGATGTCGTAGACGACGAAAGCTCAAACAAATAAATATATTTTAAACAGTAGCTACTTGGCCTCAATTGATTTTATCTCTATATATAAGTTATTATAACTTTTAAAAATAATTCGTGGTTGAGATATATTACAAGTATACATCTATATATATTATACACTTGCGGTGTCAATGCTTTTTATTATTTTATTAATTGCCTGAATGCCTTCAAAATTCCAGAGAGAATCCTTCAGATTCTATATATAGCTTCAGAACTTAAGGGGGCTTTCCATTTACACGGTTAGACCGGTCAGTCCGGTTAAATGGAACACGATTCGTTTGAGGCCTTGGATGGTCTAACTGGAAAATTTGGTCCTAATCAAAAGCAAGTCGATTCTGGCCGGACTGATCGGTCTAACCTTGTCAATTGCATGGAAAGCGCCCTTTGTTTCCATATATCTGGTCTTTCGTTCTATTTTTAGCTGAGCCCAGCTTTGAAATTTCTGTTGTCTTGACAGCATTTTCCAAAGCCATTCATGAAAAAGGCCGGATTTAGACCATTATAGACCTTGGCACGCGAACAGTGAGTTGCTTCCGAAAACGGAGAAAAACAAGTATTTATAATGAGAGTGTTTGCGAGTGATTTGAATCTGTAAGCGACAACGGGTGTAACTATATAAGTGCGCTGGCGATTATATACGTACAACTTTATATAATCCATTTTTAAATGTTCGTACCCAATAGGCAATGCAATATATAGATATACAGTACTGATTACTAGTGTTGGCAAAGTCAGCTATATCGTTGGCCGATTTGCTGAATACAAACTATCGATCATATATGATCAGTCAACGCCGACATTGGATATTGAAGTGCCAAAAACAACTCTTTTGCTTTTGTTGCAGATATTGGATAAAAGCCCCCGATAGCAAAGAAAGAAGAAAAATTGATCGCAGAAAGCTAGTCGTACATATTTCACTGATTCATGAAAATGTTGGTGTTTTTAGCAGTTCTCACTCAGGTTTGTGTAGTTATATCGTAAAGTATAAAACAGAATTTCACAAAGTTAGATGCTTCGTTTTTTCTTGGCGAAATTAAATAAGATTTAAGCGCAGTAAATCGTTTGTTGATGGCCGTGTACTGGTTAAAATCTGATAGCAACAAGGCTTTTATACAGTTATATATAGTCACTTTCAGAGTTTTCGATCTTGCGTTTGATTTGATCAGTTCAGAGTCACTTGTACTTTCCGTATAGATGGATATTCTTGTTGCTTAATTTGACTTAATACGAATTTTAATACGTTGCTTAATACGAATTTTAACCATGTTTTGTTTGACGGAACATGTTAATAATATGCAGCAACAACGGTTTACGTAAAGTTATAGCGGATATATAAATTTCTGTAGTTTCCGTTTAGCCAAAGAATATATATACTACATGTGTGTATTAACATCTATATATGCAATTGGTCGTACTCATGCATGTAGAAAAGGAAATTGTTCGTATCAAAAGAGTATATAAGGGGGCTTTCCATTTACACGCGGTTAGACCGGTCAGTCCGGTTAAATGGAACACAATTCGTTTGAGGCTCAGGACGGTCAGACTGGAAAATTTGGTCCTAATCAAAAGCAAGTCCATTCTAGCTGGACTGACCGGTCTAACCTTGTCAATTGGAAAGCGCCCTTACAGTCTCATGCTAGCAAGTTTAGTTTATACACAAAAAGAAAAGGAAACGAAACGAAGGTTCGTAACCAATGAACTTATACGGTCCAGGAAGCAAGTTTATAATCTTGAAATGATTATCGTATATATGACGTTTTAATTGTCATATCGCATGCATGCATATATATGAAAATTAAAAGACATTTTAAGTGCCATGGCGCAGAAAAGGCCGACGCCTTTCCGGCCGCCAGCGAGATCAAGACAGGAGTCAATGAGAGTCTGACTATTATGTAATGTTATACTTCAAAGCAGGGTCGGAGCAATGGAGGGGGAGGGGGGGAGGGGTGTGACACCCCCATAGTCGACAGACAAGAGATTCAGTCGGCACGTTCGCTTCTGCTTGATTTTATCATCATAACAAACTACTATACTGCATCCTGTTGATTCGAAACTTGAATAATAATCCCTTTTTGAAACATTCTTCGTATTTAAAATCTTTGAAAACGTTTGGCCTGCACCCATGAATTTATTTGTATTGTAATTATGCGTCAAAACACCGAACATGAAACTGAGTCATAAATTAAAACTCTTTAGTCCGGTCACGTACGGCGATGGCAGTGCATGAAAGGAACGGGGACTGCTGACGTTATGTTGTTAAATGACGTATTATGGGAACGGTTTAGTAAACACACGGTTATTAAGAACTAATTTTTACCTTAAGAAACCAGAGTTGGAAAAAAAGAGGCGGGAATGCGGTCATGCGGATACCTCCCGCGAGGAAGGTTTACACTTTACAGTAAAGTTTACAGCACATTAGTTTATGAAATTATTTCTCATGCACGGACAGCACGGTGTTAAAGTGTATATGAAATGAAAATTAAGTTTGTTTAATTTGGAAGAACTCTTGATATTGTGAAGTAACATCTTCTACAGTTTTTCCATATCTTACTTCATTCTTGAGATCTTACTATTTGTTTGATATGTAAATTATCACACTGCATACGTCACATTATATCATTGATATTAATCTGTTAAATCGCTTGAACCTGTGTTTGTTTAAAGTCATGAGACAAATACACCTACATGCCCAGTTTCGTGTGACTTTATTCGATAACTTCAACAATATTCCTAATTTTCCAACAAGTCATTATACAATGTGACGTATGCAGTGTGCTCATTTACATATCAAACAAATAGTAAGATCTCAAGAATGAAGTAAGATATGGAAAAACTGTAGAAGATGTTACTTTACAATATCAAGAGTTCTTTCAAATTAGACAAACTTAATTTTCATTTCATATACACTTTAAGGTAAAAGGTATATTGATTTGCCGCAAAACACTGGATAAGTTAAGAACTGCGCTACACCGGCAGCAGCAGCAGCAGCTGTCGGGAATGAGACACCTAAAGTCTGCCTCTCTGTACCAGTTAGGAGTAGTTAGCTGCAGTTAGTATTCGGTAGTATATATCAGTATGGCAAAACTAATTACCCAGCAAAGCTAGAAAGCCAAAATAAAAGTCACGCTACTTCTAGCTGAATATTGCAAAAACCAAAATTCCTAACAGAATGTTTTTTTCATATCTGTATTAAGCAGATGGTCTTCACAGCTGGTATGACTCCCGATCCTCAACCATGCATGATATGCGGTGGAGCAGTGGCTAGGATATGGTCGATGCACAGCCATGTAGGAGATCGATATCTGCGCATTGACATAACAGCATTTTACAACGCAAGCACTCATATTGCAGTGAAGGTTGACTTTGGCGGAGATCTGGATAACCATTTTACTACTGGTGAGTAGTCTGTTCTGTTTTTAATGGAGATTTAGTTAGTGCCCAGGTTATCATGACGATGGTGATGATGACCTGACGATGATGGTGATGATAATGAATGATGATGATCTGATGATCGATGACGGTCATAATCTGATGATGATGATAATGAATGATGCTGATCTGATTGATGATGATGACGATGATGGTGATGATGATATTGATGATGATGGTGATGATGATGGTGATGATGATATTGATGATGATGATGATGATAATTATAACGATAATTAACGATAATGATAATGATAACGATGACGGTGCCGATGGTGATGGTGATGGTGATGGTAATGGTAATGGTAATGGTAATGGTGATGGCGATGGCGATGGCGATGGCGATGGCGATGGTGATGGTGATGATGATGGTGATGGTGATGGTGATGGTGATGGTGATGGTGATGGTGATGGTGATGGTAATGGTAATGGTGATGGTAATGGTGATTGTAATGGCGATCGCGATGGCGTTGGCGCTGGCGTTGGTGTTGGTGTTGGTGTTGGTGTTGGTGTTGGTGTTGTGTTGGTGTTGGTGTTGGTGACGATGACGATGACGATGACGACGACGACGACGACGACGATGACGATGACGATAGAGATGATGTCGTGGAGGAAAATAACATTCCTTTTTTATTTCATTTATTATAGCTTTGGTCCAGTTCAAAGACGTTTCTACTGGTTTTCCAGATTTTGAGACTAGAATTCAAATCACGTTTCTTGACAGCATTAATGGCACCAGGTACCATTTGCAGGCTGTCGGTGAAAATGACGAACTTCGAGCAATTGTAAGTATCATTAAAAATATCAAGATAGAACTATTAAATGTGACGTATTCAGTCCGTTCTGCGCATGACCGCAATGTGGTCCCCAAAACATGACATTCGTAGATAATTACATGAAGTACTCAGCTCAATGTAAATCGTTAGAAACAACATGGCAGAAAACCAAGCGATTCGGCGAGGATATATCTCCTTGGATTTCTTCTATTTCTCCTGAAAATGTTTTGTTTTGGGTACAAGTAATGAGTGGGAACCAAGAAAAGCTTACAATCTTGAATAAGGTATTAGTATTTTTTTTGTAAATAAAGATGTAAATATTAGTTTCGTACATGCGCAGAACGGACTGTACGTCACCTTTAAAGGTGCCAAAAAATTATATAGTTAATCACTAGAGATACAAATTTTAATAGCAATATAATATAATATAGTACTGTCGGCTATAGCATTTTAGTAGAAACTTACTAGCATACTATTGCAAATGCTGCAATGTGATTGGCTACTCTACTCGATAACTATTCGTCGATAGATAGCGAGTAGGAAATTGGGAACCAGGAACTGCGCGGTCTTGCAATAAAACAACATGGAGGTGACGAGGAGTGGAAGATTTGTCTTTATCTTGGTTTTCACACAGAAACAATGGTTATGCTTCGTTTTTGAAATAATTTGGAAGAACTAAGATACACAAGTTAGTTTCTACTAAAACAATTAGATTATTCGCTCTCAATTTCTATGAGATGATAGTTGACTCAAGCTTCACTCTTGTCAACTATCTTTCATAGAAATTTTAAGCTCATATTCTAATTGTTAAAGGTGCCGTCCAGTCCGTTCTGCGCATGATCGGAATCTTTGTTTATGAGGACCCTCAAACATGACATTCGTAGATAATTACATGAAGTACTCAGCTCAGTGTAAACTGTTAGGAACAACATGGCAGAAAACCAAGTGATTTGGCGAGGATATCTCTTCGGATTTCTTCTATTTCTTCTGAAAATGTTTTGTTTTGGGTACAAGTAATGAAGAGCAAGCAAGAAAACCTTACAATCTTGAATAAGGTATTAGTATATTTTTTCGAAATAGAGATGTAAACATTAGTTTCGTACATGCGCAGAACGGATTGGAGGGCACCTTTAATTAAATTGCAATATGTCAATATATTTTCCGCGGGAAACAACAGCATGTTAATGATTTACTTTATAGTACCTATATTCCCAGCGCCCACGGCATCTTGCCCGTCTCGCACCTCCCAACCAACACAATCAGTCTTATTTTTTAGCCTGAAAGCGTAGCTGCAACTCTTACAGACAAAAGCGATGTGTTTTCTCCAGAAAGGTTAAAATATGAACACCATCTTTTTTTCGCGTTCGAATCTGTCAAATATCGTGACTATTACCTTGGATCTAAAGGAAACTCTGTAAGCAAGTTGGTTAATACCCACAGTGAAGCATACAGAGATTCAGAGACACTTTTTAAACTCGTTGACCCAGGTAAGAGCATTGGTGTATATTTATGCATTGTTAGTATATATATATATATATATATATATATATATATATATATAAAGTATAAAGTATAGTTTTACCTTAAAGTCTTCGCTACCAGAGGTTTCACCCTAAACGGGATCATCAGGCGACTCTTTAGGGTGAAACCTCTGGTAGCGAAGACTTTAAGGTAAAACTATACTTTATACTTTGTATTTTGCTCTATCTATATGGTATTGAGCACTCTCTAACATTTCGTGAACCAGAACTCACTTATATATATATATATATATATATATATATATAGTTCAATCTACAGACACGGTGTTTCGCTGTACTGCAACTCATCAGTGTAGCTTGGAACAATCCGAATGAATTTCATCAATGACTTATACACATGCGATCGTCGATGACAACCGCATGTGGGACAGCATCGGTGAAGTACATTCAGATAGCGTGAAGTGCGCATGGGCCATATATATATATATATATATATATATATATATATATATATATATATATATATATATATATATATATATATTAATTATATAAAATTATATTATAAATTCATGACTTAAAAATTGAAGTGGTTTCATCAGGTTGGCTAGAAGAAAATTGTCAACTCAATATAGATATCCTCGTAGATTTTGTTAACGTTAAAATTTCGAAAAACCTCCTTCGCAATTCAGTCGCTGGCTGCAAGTAAGGATGATTAGCCCCCCAGTCCTTTATACCAAAAATACAATTGCGAACAAGCGTTAAAGTGCACACATTTGCATAAATGTTGAAAAAATAACATGGAAGAAAACGTTTGGTTGTGTTTTCAGACACTTTAATTTTAAAGACTGTAAAAATGACTATGAATTAAGACGGACGCTGGACGCTGGTATGTCGTGTTATGAACATCAACTGATAAATCTAAGGCCACATAAAAAAAATTCCTTGATTCTCATCACCGCCCGACCACATTTTGAAGCCCGCGTACACATATGTTTTTATTTTGTTATAAAATATAAATGTGCCGCCCGACCGAAAATCTGCAGAAAGTTAATTTTTTTTAAATTTTATATTCGATTTTTGATGTCCCAAGCCGAGAATTTCTGCAACGGAATTATTTCATTGCGTGTTGGGGGACATGGTGGGACCTTGGTGTGACTTTGAAGGAAAATATAGGAACTGTCAACTTTTCTACGCAAGTGTTTTATTGTGTACATTTTGGAAAACAAGGAAAAATAAAAACACCTCCCTCTCCAATTTCAAAATTTTATGGAATATTTTTTATATTTATATATAAAATATAAAATATAAACCTCCCGCCTCTTCGACATTTTCAAAATGTAGTGATGAGAATCAAGGAATTTTTTTTATGCATGTGGCCTAATTCTAATTCAATTCAATTCAATTATTAGGAAACGCCATTGCAGGTGCATCGTTTGGAAGTGTAACAGCAAAACGAAGACGCCGTGGAATAATTCGTTCTGATAACAATCTCAATGTGATGGAAATTAAAGAACTTTTCCCTGGGAAAGCTTTTCAAAAGAAGCCACTTACTAGTACCCGACGAAAAACTAGACAAAGTGCGATTAGGTATCCCGTTAAAATGGCTGTTCTTGATACATTCACTTTATGTTTCTGGATCAGAACCAAAGACGACTTCGCACAAATATTTGCCATTGTATACGAGAAAAACAAGAATCCTAGAATCCAAGTCTTAATCAACAATGGATATCTGACACTAATCTTGAACCGTAAATCAAGGTAAGTATGTAATATATCATACGCGAGAAGCCGTTTATTATCTGATTTGAAAACACCGAGAAGTGTGTTGAAAAACGAGGCGATAGCCGAGTTTTTTAACTCACTTCGAGGTGTTTTTAAATCAGATAATAAACGGCTTTCGAGTGTATGGTATAGCTTCTCAAAAAAATCAGTATTTAAAGAGAAATTTGAGGTAAAACTTGTTATAATTTATGGGCGTTTGTTACCACATTTCACACTACAACGTCTCTGTAACTGATTTCATTATGTTTTCCTCATGAATTATTAATGAGTTTGAGATGTAAATATAATAAAGTTAGCTGATTAGATGAAAGATTAGAGAATGATGATGATAATGATGATGTGTGGTGATGGTGATGATGATGATGATGATGATGATGATAATGATATAATGTGATAATGATGATGATTATAGGGAGCTTAAGGAAGCTAGGTCGACGACGACAATCTAAAGTTCAGTATCTAGCAGAAACCACGAATCATTTACGTAGTATTGAATACTTAAAGTATGTCTTTTGACATCCAAAAGCTTATAGAGTTCTAAAAGGATTTTGTCGCATAGTTTGAAGTCAAACTCGACTAACAAGTTTCGTCGTTTCACGAGTTAACGTCGTCCTAAAGACGTGAAAATGATCACTGAATAACTTTGAATGTAGAACGGGGACGGCGTTAGGATTACTCTTGGGACTAAAAATTAGTCATCTTCTTTGTTGTGTGAGGAAAATTATATTGTATTACATGTAAGGACGTTGTCCTAGACGTTCGCGTTGTATTTGCTTAAGCTCTCTAATGATTTATGACGACGATGATATGATGACGACGATGACGATGATTAAAGCCCTGCACAGACGACCAAGTTTTCCTTGACAAGTTCCTTGGTAGCTTTCCTTGCTCATGTGTACGATGAACACGTTTTTCCACAACAATTTTCCTTGACAATTTATAATTGCTTGTGTGTACGGTTGGACAAGTTTTCCTCGACGGCAATGGTCGCGTAATAAGCTTTGGAGATGATCTTGTCAAGTTTTCCTTGACGACTATACACACGAACAATTTTCCTTGTTCAAAAGCTGGCATGACCAGCTTTTGAACAAGGCTCCTTGTCAAGGAAAAACTTGTCAATTTGTGTCGTACACACGAACAAATAAAACTTGTCAAGGAAAAGCTTGTCAAGGAAAACTTGGTCGTCTGTGAGGCGCTTAATTATTAACAAGTAATCACGTGGGTCAGCGTCAAATTAAGACTTAATTTCGCTTGTGTTTTCATAGCTTCCAATTTTGTGAAGTTCTAAAAACACTGACTGATTAAACATGAATTTTACACGGCCTCATGCATGACATTATCGGCTATATTATAATTTCTGTTTTACGTATATAGGCGCGTGAGAAGTTGTCAAATAAGTGATGGAAAATGGCATCATGTTTGTGTTTCTGTCAAAAATACATCTCGGATGTTTGTTTACAAGGATGGAGTTGGTATATATCAAACTCGCTTCAGGTATCAAAAAGGTTTGCAGAACAGAACAAAAGAAAGTGCTACTGTGTTTCTTGGACGTCGTAGTGGTAAGAGAAATGCTGTTAATATATCTTATTTCGATGTGTAATTTCTCCGTGCGCGAGCGTGCGCTGCGAAAGTAGATTTAATTGGTCAGGGGGGGGGCGGTCGCCCCCCCAATGGTCTCCAAGACCGTTCTCGTGAAAAGTTTAAATCCGTTGAGAAACTTGTAGCGGGGGGGGGGGGTTACATTGTTTTAAGGCCAAGTGAGTAGACTAGTAATGTGTTATATATATTGCAGGCATGCATATGCTATACTTAAATTACAATACTATACGACTTGTTTATAAATAAATCTAAAGATATTCTGACGGCGTATTCTACGTTCTGGTTTGATTTCAACAAAATTATGTAATTTATGGCTTTCAGATTACTCTTAAATACTTGCCTCAAAATGCAGGAAACAGTGTTTCAGAGACCCTAGAAATCCAAAATTTGTTGCGGGGGCATGGTTGCGTAAACATGAAAAAAACGGGTGTAGTTGCTTAATCAATCAAGCGCGAATATTTGTTAAATATTTATCCAGGAAGCCTATCGCGCTTGGTTGATGTTTATTGAGTTCTAGTGTATTCAATCTTGGTTAGTCTATTATTTTAATTGTGTGGCCAAGTTACGTCTCTACACTGAATATGATAACATGCTATATTAGCCTTACCTCTATGATGTGATTAATTCATTCACAGGTTCCAAGCGAAGTTATGGTCTAAATGGTGACTTAACGCAAGTGAACATTTGGGATGACTATCCGCTCTTCCGTATTCGACGCATAGCCACGAACTCAGCGTGTGGTGGAGGGAACATAATTGAATGGAACGATTTCTTGAACACCGCTACCAACGATGTCTTGCTTTTCAACTGTGAAGATTGTCCGCAACGAGTTGGTTACATGTTTGATAAGAAAACACAAAATAATTTAGTTTAGGAAAAGATTAGAACTTTCAAACTCTGTGTTGATATCAAGCGAGTTACCGAATTAGCGTGTCAACTTAATTTTAAATTAATTTACCGCTTTTACTTATAAAAGTTAATTAGCTAAACTGGCAACAGACGTGACTGGGTTTCAATTTATACTCGGACATGTATGCGGAGATATAGCTTCATAATATTGTTGCTGTTGTTGTTGTTGTTGTTATTGTTGTTGTTGTTGTTCTTCTTCTTCTTCTTCTTTTTCTTCTCCTTCTCCTCCTTCTCCTTCTCCTTCTCCTTCTCCTTCTCCTTCTCCTTCTCCTTCTCCTTCTCCTTCTCCTTCTCCTTCTCCTTCTCCTTCTCCTTTTTCTTTTTCTTTTTCTTCTTCTTTTTCTTTTTCTTCTTTTCTTCTTCTTTTTCTTTTTCTTCTTCTTCTTTTTCTTTTTCTTCTTTTCTTCTTCTTCTTTTTCTTTTTCTTCTTCTTCTTCTTCTTCTTCTTCTTCTTCTTCTTCTTCTTCTTCTTCTTCTTCTTCTTCTTCTTCTTTTTCTTTTTCTTTTCTTCTTCTTCTTCTTCTTCTTCTTCTTCTTCTTCTTCTTCTTCTTCTTCTTCTTCTTCTTCTTCTTCTTCTTCTTCTTCTTCTTCTTCTTCTTCTTCTTCTTCTTCTTCTTCTCCTTCTCCTTCTCCTTCTCCTTCTCCTTCTCCTTCTCCTTCTCCTTCTTCTTCTTCTTCTAAATATATCGAACAATGCAATTTCTTATAAATGCTCCCGCCAAAATCCAGCCTTTGTTGCCATCGCACGAACGCCCTGGGTGCGAGGGTTTCAATACATAATAAAGTGTTTTATTTGACGTACTTATTCGGTACAAGGCAAGAGTACTGCGGGCTCTGAATGTGATTCAAGATGGACGATGGATTTGATGGCAAACGAAAGAAAAATAAGAAATCTAGAAAAGCTAGAAAAACGACGAGGAAACAACTTTGCAGCGATGTCCCTGTCAATGGTTAGTTTAATGCAGTTACTCACTTCAGTTAAGTTACTGCTAGTTACCGATCAGGCAAAGATTTAAGTCAAGGACTGAAGTATGTAGGTAGGACTGAAGTATTATTATACAAGTATATATACATTTTGCCGTTGTCTGTTTAACAAATATAGATTCCATTTTGCCGTTGTCTGTTCAGTTATGGATGCACAGATGACGTCACAACGTGGTAAGAACAAAAAAGTGGCCCACGAGACGCAGTCGGGTCACTGATGTTCTTACCGCGTTGTGACGTCTTCTGTGCATCTATAACTGAACAGACAACAAAAAAAATGGAATCTATTTGTTTTATACAATACAAAAACTTAAAAGGTTTTTAAAAAAACCCTGTTGGGTTTTGGGGCATGAAGAAAGAAAAAAACAAGTCAGCTGACGTGATCTGACGTGACCATGCGTCTGTCTTCTAATAGATCATGGGCAACAACCAATGAAAACACGCATAGCAACAAGGGTATTGTATAATAAGTTATAGATGCACAGATGACATCACAACGTGGTAAGAACAAAAAAGTGGCCCACTAGACGCAGTCGAGTGGGTCACTAATGTTCTTACCACGTTGTGACGTCTTCTGTGCTGACTGTGCATCTATGACTATAACTGAACAGACAACAAAAAATGGAATCTATTTGTTTTATACAATACAAAAATTTAAAAGGTTTTTATCGAAACTCTAGCCGGATTTTGGGGCATGAAGAAAAAAAAGCAAGTCAGCTGACATGATCTGACGTTTCCATGTGTCTGTGCTCTAATAGATCATGGGCAACAACCAATGAAAACATGCGTAGCAACCAGGGTATTGTATAAATATATAATATATATATAGATATATAATAATATATATAATATATATATATATATAAATATATATATATAGATAGTTTCAGTCACTATGCCAGTCTTGTGTGGTCTTTTGATCAGATTAAACTGCATAAAGAACTAAGGCCGCATTTGCACTATTACGGTACCGTAACCACTCCAGATAAAGTTTGGCATACATGTACTGTAGTGAAATGCACGTCTGTTTACAATATATTAACGAATAATGCATATTACTAGTTCTCCTACAACACATATATTTACGGTAGCGTAATGATTTGCATTTGGAGTGCTAAGCGTAGTAACTACACTACGGTCAACCACTCCGGAACAATATAAACACAACAAATAAACGTAGAGATTTTTTAATGGACTTGTAACCGTTAAACTGTACCATAATGTTTGTCTCTGTCTGTCTGTATGTCTGTCTGTCTGTCTGTCTGTCCATTTGTTCATTCGCTTGTTTGTTTGTTTGTTTGTTTGTTTGTTTGTCTGTCTGTCTGTGTCCGTCCATCCATCCATCTGTCTGTCTGTGTCCGTCTGTCCATCCATCCATCTGTCTGTCTGTGTCCGTCCATCCATCCATCTGTCTGTCTGTTTGTTTGTCCGTCCATCCATCTGTCCATCTGTCTGTCATTTTATTCATCAGAACAATCCATGGGAAAAACCAGCAAGGAAATGGACTGAAATTATGTTTAACTTTGCATATTGGCAGATAAATTAGTATTTGGCATTTTCATTTATTGTTGTTAGAATTTAAGTTTCCTTTACTTCATTTCATTTGACATCAGCTCATAATAATTGACTTAATGCTTTTGTCTTACAGAGGTATGTCTGAGTGATTTTGCAAATGCACCTGACACTAGAGGAGCACTGAAAAAAATTTCCAAGAAAATGATTTCATCACCAGGTATGTGTTGACATGAAAAAGAGCGGTTGACTTTAGAGGTGAGCCGATCATCGGTAAAACATCGGCAGAACCGATTATCGGCTAGTTTTTCTCACAATCGGCCATCGGCCGATTGTCTTTCACCATTGGCCCAACGGCTGCCGATTGTCCAGCTTTGTATTTAACTATCGTTTTTGTATTTCTGCTTTCTCATCCTCGCACTACTATTTCTACTCTTTTTTAAAAATATTATAAATAAAGAAAAAGAATGACTAACTAAAGAGTAAAGACTACTTGACTGTTTTCTGTTTATTTTGTTGCATGTTAAAATAGTTAAATAACTTAAATTAAGAATTTAAGAGAATTGGCTCCTTTCATTGCGGAATTTGAGATGAATAAAACGACAAAACGGAAGCGGAGCAACCATTCACAAACATCGTTTTTTGCCGATTAATCGGCCGATTGTGACTAAACATCGGCTCTTAACAATCGGTATCGGCAATCGGCTTTTTTTTAACATCGGCTCACGTCTAGTTGACTTCCCATAGTTATAAATTCTTGATATGATTTTACATTGGCTGTGGTAGTATTGAGGTTAAGTTCAACATCCGATGTGAGTACCAATACAGTAAAAACCCGCTAACAAGAACCTACCACTATTAAGAACCTCAGGCTGAAATTAAGAATTTATTTATATAAGAATATATAAGAATATAAGAACCTATCCCAGGCTGACTGGGTAAAATGTAGGTTCTTGTTATTGGGTTTTTACTGTACTGAATACAGTTCGTATGTCCGCCATCTTGGAATTATTTTCGATATGCATGTGACATCATAAGCAGGGTAAAGTGAAATTTTTATCTTGCCAACCTTATGACATTATGAGCTAGAAGCTCGATTTTGTTGCGCTATTTCCATTTTAAATTGACCCACAACATTTAAAAAGCCTTCCGTGGAAATTTGGTCACCAACGGAGTAGTTTCATCAGATTTACCCTGCTTGTGACGTCACCAATTTCCTAGTTAATTAGACCCAATGTTACAACAAGACGCTGTCTTTGGTCAAAATATTTCCAAAACCAAAACAGATACGGAAAAATTGTAAAAGGTCTTCTTATACCATTTGACGAGGTCTTTCAAATGGGATAAATTTGTGACACAAATATTGTAAAACATGTACAGATTAAATACAGTGATAGCTTCTGACAAATGATTGTTGCTCGTACAAAAAATTCAAGTATTTATGTAGTACTGTATATACTATAAGTATGTAAATTATATATTTGTTCAATCCATTCTGTGGCGAATGATCTCTGGAGACTTTATGACTGATATCAAACCCAAACAAATTCCTTGTTTTATTTTAAATTATTTCCACAACCAGAAAAAAAACCTTTCTTTCTTTAGCTTCTAATTGCCAACCCAAGAGGTTTGACCAATTGGGTGTACTACCCGACGATATTACGACGAATGACGATGATTCTCCGTGGTACGATCGGCTGGACGACGCAAACACGATGGATGATTTGGGTATAGAGGAACATTCCGACGATGAAGACGTTGACCAAGATACTCTAGACAATCCACATCGATCCAAAGAGATCTTAAGTGAAGTCTGTAACACACAGCAATTGCTTCATCAATCTAGGAAGTCTTATCCATTTGATATTTGGTGTTTAGTAGCCAACTTCATTAAACCAGAACAAATTCAAACGTTTTCCTGTATCTGCCGAGCAGCTAACGAAGCAGTGAATTCAATCGCTTTTTGGATTCGTTTATACAAAAAGTTCGTTAGCGACAGTGATTGTTTACCGGAGCGTTTGAAACATGATTGGATAGAAAGTCGACCGGGACTAAAAACGCGTGTTGTACGAGCTTTGTTTCTTTCCTACAAGATTCTACAAAGTTATTTGCTACGGGAAACCTTGGAAGGCACTCGGAACACGCACACGGTTTCGCAACTCGTCGACTTACAATGCTGTCAATCGTGGTACAAACTTACGCCTTCGTCAACAAAAACGAATTCTTCTTATATGTTTTTCTATAAGTTTAAACCTCGTAATGTCAAAACGCTTTCTCAAGACTTGTTGTTAAAGAACTATAGCAAAAGGGATTATTTGACGTGGAATCATGAGCGTTGTTTTATTATTCTTCAGATCTCCGTCTCCAATTTTATTCGTCTGCAGTCGATTTGTGGAGAAACGCTTACAAATATTTCATTGAATCTGAGTAGAAACATGCGGTATCATTGCCTTAAAATGGTCTTCCATCGCTTTCGCAATGATGGCAAATACAGGAAAGGTGATGGGACAATAATTATACTTGATCCGGTTTGCGAGTTTCGTCTTTTGCGTTGGTGGGATCCGACTTACCCACACTGTGACGAATAGCAACGTTTCTAAAATTTACCAGTAATATAGATTTTATAGATTTAATAATAAATAAATGAAGGAAAGTGCTTAACTAACAAATGATTTATTATAATATTGTGCGGGTGCATGCAAGACGTCCTACGAGGAAAACCCGACGCAAAACGATGCAATCTGATTGGTTTCTCAACGGTCGGGATTCGACGATATTGACCGACCGGTCAATATGCTTTTTTTTTTCCGGACTGGTAAGTTTTGGCGGGAAAATATCTGAGTTGATTTGAAAACAAATAATATAATAGAGAATCGAAATATTGTAAGGTTAGATATACTGCCGAAACAGAGAACGTATAGTAGTCTAACGTTTCGAGGCAAGGTCGTCCTTCGTCAGAGAGGAACCTTTTACGTTTCTCTCTGACGAGGGCCTTCGCTCGAAACGTTAGACTACTACGTTCTCTGTTTTCTCTGTTACCTTACTATATTTCGATTGTTGTTTCAACACTGCCTACGCAGCACGCTACTTTTATTTCACTAATATAATAGAGAACCATTGGGGTCAAATTTAGGGACAGTTTTGTGCAGAGTTGGAAAAAGTATTCAACCTTCCTCCGGATGGGTTTTTAAGTTTAGATCAAATAAATACTGCCTGACTTTTACAGTACCTTGGTTTTGTAGGTTTTCCTAGGTAAGCTTTGGCATACTACAATAGCTACTAATAACTGATCGCTGCAAAGTGATAGCCTGCCAACTACCCTCGACTGCTGCGAAGATACAGACATCACAGCAGACATCAGCGTACTTGTCTCACACATGTAACTGCTACCACTGCCAGAGCTGCATAATTGTTGGTTAGCCAATGTTTTGCTGCAAATCGCATTTCTTCTCGACACCTTGCTTGATCAATTGTAACTTTCTCAGATTACCGAATGTGTTGTTTCACGTGTTTTCACTTTAAACCTTCCTCACTAAAGTAAACCTTCCTCCGGGTGGTACCCGCATATCCGCAGCTTTTTTCCAACTCTGGTTTTGTGGCCAAAAACATTTTCGACCAAGAAAGACTGCGAAATCGCGCAAAGGCTTAAGCGATGTGATGATTGCAGTTATAAGATGTCAAAATATTGTTGAAATTGAAAACAACTCAATTTATTCAATATATAAAATATTTTAAATTATTGTTTTTTACAACCGTGCATTTAAAAGTTAATCAAATCCGTCAGACGTGCATTAATAAAATTGGATATTTTAACCAATCCTTTCCATGTTAAGTTAATTATAATTTTCTGAATCATTTGAAATAAATCCTTTTCCCTGGCATCTTTCACAGTGGACTTCGCCCCGTCTCTTCCCGCGAAGATAGTCCTTGGTGTGTTTTATTACTGGAAGAATGGAACCCTTTTCCTCTTCTTGTGGTCCAACTAAAGCAAGCATCGTGGTAAAAAATAACAACGAGAAAAGAATGGAGAAACCGATTGTGCAAAACATGAAAATACCAAACTGAAAAAAGAACACAATCTTGGCAGCCAACATGAACATCGATGCACCCAAGGTAGTGCAAGCTCCGGACAGAACTGAAATGCCAACATGGCCAAGGGTATGACGTACTCTCGCTAATCTGCTTTCACCTCTTAGCTCCATGTAGCCTTCTGCTAAGTGAACGACGTAGTCAACAGCTAGACCAACGACTAAAGTGAGATTAAGGGATTCGAGCATACCGAGTTTCCAACCAAGAATCGTAATCATTCCCAGCACGGCGCATGTTATCAAGGATATAGTGAACGAAGCGAGAACGCCGACTATTAAATTTGTTGTTGCAAGAATTAGAACGATGAAAGAAAACAACAGGCCCACCATGACGCCTGTAATGGCACTGGTTACGAGGATCTAGTGTAAAATAAAAAGAGTGTTGGTATAGTAAAAATAATATTGATAAGTAATAACAATAAAGGGAAATTAGCGATTAAATTTCCCCGCCGTCGAGGGAAGATTTCGCAGGCCCGAGGACTTTTACAAATCTTCCCTCGGCAAAGGGGAAATTTAATCGCTAATTTCCCGAAAAGTCATGTTATTAGTTTGTAATATTATGATCGCCAAGGAAAACTTTGAGAATCTTACCGACAGGAAATTTACACGGTTGATCAGAGAAGTTGCATCTATTAGAAGAAGACAAAGGATTTCTTTGTCTTCTAATTTTCCCTCATCAACATGCACGGGAAATTAGAAGACTAAGGATAAATTTCCCTCTTGCATGAGCGATGAGGGAAATACGAGGTTTACATTCCCTCGGAGAACAAAAGAATCCGAGGCGATCATGGTATTACTTTATTAAAAAGTTAAAATTGTCCTTCAGTAGCATTTTGTAAAAATATATAGAGATAAAATCAATTGATTGCCAAGAAGCAATCTATATCAAGCGAGAAAGACCGCGGATTAACTCTCGGGAAGAATAATGCAGCGAGTTGGCCGAACTTTTATTCTAAACCACTATATTAGCACTTTAGAAAACACTTAGTAGATTTTAACAATTTTAACATTTGAATATTTAAATTAGTATGTATATGTTTTTTACCTTTTGTCACCTACAACCACCCAATGTTGTTATGTTCTCTTAACAATTTATATATAATTTATTCCTACATAATTAATCGAAATCCCTATTTAAGCAGCATTCTGGTCACTCTTCTTAGTTTCTGATGATGTCGTAGACGACGAAAGCTCAAACGAATAAATATATTTTAAACAGTAGCTACTTGGCCTCAATTGATTTTATCTCTAAATATCTTTATTGATAAAATAATATATTTGGCCTAATAAGAATACATGCACCAACCAATACATGCACTGGAAGCTGGCTTTCTTTTACTATTTAAGAAATGGTTCATGGTTTGGCGTGCTCCATCGAGTTTTATACAATACCCTGGTTGCTATGCGTGTTTTCATTGGTTGTTGCCCATGATCTATTAGAGGACAGACGCATTGGTCACGTCAGATCACGTCAGCTGACTTGCTTTTTTGCTTTGTCATGCCCCAAAATCCGGCAAGAGTTTCGACAAAAAACTTTTAAACTTTTATTGTATAAAACAAATAGATTCCATTTTTTTGTTGTCTGTTCAGTTATAGATGCACAGAAGACGTCACAACGTGGTAAGAACATCAGTGACCCACTCGACTGCGTCTCGTGGGCCACTTTTTTGTTCTTACCACGTTGTGACGTCATCTGTGCATCTATAACTGAACAGACAACGGCAAAATGGAATCTATTTGTTAAATAGATGCACGCGGGAAGTTCGGAGAGCACAGAAAAAGCGTAAGGGTTGATCGAGGCGTAGCCGAGAACAACTCTAGCTTTTTTAGTGCTCTCCCAACTTCCAAGTGCATCCATAACTCAATGGAGCAGCCAAACCATGAACCATTTCTTTAATAACAGAGAATCAGACACAATACAACGGAAAACAATATCTCTATCGCTGATCAAAAATGAGTTTCTCATTAATACGTTTGAAATTGCCGTGCTCCATCGAGTTATGGAACACGCACGGTAGCCAATCTTAGTAGAATTAATCTTAGTAGAATAACATTTGTCTTTACCTTCTGTACTTTTAACCAATGCCAGGGGTTTCTATGACCTACAGTCGCCTGAAATCCATTGTTGCACGAAGGTGGCATTTCGGCCATCTACAAGATAACATTACATGGCCATGATGTTAAAGAAAATTATTAGCCTTTTCTTTTAATTTTAGATTGCGCGCAAATGTTGAGAATGGCACTAAGTAACATCGGGATAACAATGTTAGGAATTCAAGATAAGTTTTTTGGAAACACCACGTTTAATATTTATCAGTTATAGACCTGGAGCGAGGGGAATTCGATGAAATATTACCCCGAGGTATGATATATCATCCCGAGGGGTAATATTTCATCGAATTCCCCGAGCGAAAGGTCTATAAATTATATATTATATCGAAACAATTAATCTTTCCAAAAAAAGCTTAAATAATGTTAATAAAGTTGGCTTAGCTTAACTTTTGTCCGCTTTTCATTTGTCTTTGTTTCCATTCTTTTGTCGTCTCAAGGTTTCTGGATGCATTGTTTGTTGCTTTCTTTGTATTGTCTGAATCCTTATTTTCTTGTAACCTAACAATCTTCTTGTCAACATCTGAATGTTCAGGCGAAACGTTTTTTTATCTCGCCAAACTCCGCCATTGTTCACAGCTTCGTGAATCTTGCGTGACATTCACGCGTCGTACACGAACTCGAATACCCGGAATACCCCGCTGTGCAGCGGGGTATTCCTGGTTATACCCCGCTGTGGAGAGTAATTTTACGATAAATTAACTGGTCACGTGGTACAAATCAAACTCTCTGACTGGACAATTTACAGTTGAGATATAATATTTGTGGAAACACCATGTGAGTGGGACTTGGTATACATCGGAAAAACGGGAAGGAATCTCTCAACTCGCCTGGAGGGGCACAAGACGTGTTGCATAAAAGCCCAACATGAAAAATCTGCGGTTGCTAAACACGCTTGGGAAGTATAATCACCGTGTTAAGTGGGAAGAGTCGGCACTATCTTAAAGCAATACTTCATGCGAAGAATGAGTCAATGAGGGAATCTATTGAGATTGCAAAACATCATACTACTTCTCAGGAGGGACAGCCATTAAACATACATTTCGTGGCGTGCGCCCAATGCCGAAATGTGTGACAGAACTTATATCTATAGCTTAGCTGTCTTACCTTTTGTTTTACAAAGTATTCCCATTCATCGTATATAGGCAAGCCAACATCGTACGGGAGATTTTTCGGATTTAATGTAGTGTTTAATGTTACCGCTATAAACATGAGACGGTGTCCGTATTTACCTCCTGCAGAAAATCAATGTCACAATTACAACATATTATCCTGGGCGTGATATGTCGAGCTATTTTGTCTGTCTGTCTGTCTGTCTGTCTGTCTGTCTGTCTGTCTGTCTGTCTGTCTGTCTGTCTGTCTGTCTGTCTGTCTGTCTGTCTGTCTATCTGTCTGTGTCTGTCCGTCCGTCCGTCCGTTCGCTTGTTTGTCTGTCTGTCTGTCTGTCTGTCTGTCTGTCTGTCTGTCTGTGTCTGTCCGTCCGTCCGTCTGTTTGTCCGTCCGTCTGTCTGTCTGTCTGTCTGTTTGCCTGTCTGTCTGTTTGTCGGTCCGTCCGTCCGTCCGTCTGTCCTTCTGTCTGTCTATCTATCTGTCTATCTGTCTGTCTGTCTGTCTGACTGTCTGTCTGTCTGTCTGTCTGTCTGTCTGTCTGTCCGTCTGTCCTTCTGTCTGTCTGTCTGTCTGTCTGTCCGTCCTGCTGTCCGTCCGTTCGTCTGTTTTATCACATGTAGAAGTGCGAAGCGTGGATGTTATACTATTCTCACCTTGCATATAGTTTTCATTTTCCGAAATAGTTTCGTCCAGAGAACCTCCGATGAGTTTGCTATAAACTTCGAAGTCATAACTATTAGCATATCCAGTCGATTTACCGTCGAAGATAAAGAAACCAAGAGCAACCTCGAAATATCTGTAATAGGTTTCGGGTAACGACGTCACATTGTAAATCATCGGGTTAGCTTTCATCAATGGCAATATTTTCTTGGCGTTAACAGGAAGCGTGAAATCTGATCCTGGTGGATATTTTGTCTTGTTACTCTCTTCCTGTGAGAATTAAAAACAAGTTAGGATTAAAGGGCAACTATACGTTTCCAGGTTAGTCGATTTCCGGTTAAAGTCGGAAAAGTTCAATCTAAAACCGAAGAAATAATTGAAACCAGTCACTCGGTTCCACTTTTATAAACTGTCTAAGTTTGAGTTTTTGCTCCTTTTGCTGAATTCGTGTGAACGACGACCGCGTCGAAATAAAGACTGGTACTAGCACCTTCTGATGTCATACCGGTAACAAACAACAAGGTGGATTGGTGGATTTTACTGGTACGACGTCAAAGGCAATGGAGTACCCATTCTCCTAGAAACGCGGTCATGCGTCAAGAGGACCCAAGAAGGCTTCGTTGATAAATTCTTTGCTTTACCTCGAAATTCATATTTTTCTTTACTTTTGCTAAGTTAGATAATAGCCCTTTCAGAAGAAAATATAACTTCAAAAGGTTTAGTTGACCTTTAATGTTTCAGTTGTTTTAGCTGTACAAGCTGTCGTGAGTAGTTAAACTGAGAAAACTCTAAGTATACGTGCTTACCTGCAGCCATTCGTCGAGTCTTTCAAAGATACATTGTGTTTCAATTTCGCCAGAAATGCCATTCCGTCTTAACCGAAGCTTTTCTTCTTGCTCTGGTGGAACGTTTTTTAGCTTTTTGCACAGGTCCTGTTGAAAATTAAATACATAAATTAATATAGTTTCGTTGGCCATATTGGTGTGCCGAAACAATGAAATGGCGGCCATATTGGTGTACCATCTTTATCCTATGGGAATTTAGCTCTATTCTTATTAAAAAATTTCGTATTGTTTCACAGCATCCCAATGGGGCCACCGATCACGTGAGTGAAAACGATCCATAGCATTGGAGAGGGTAAATATTTATTTAGAGGGTGGTGAATATCCTAAGAATTTTCTAGGAAATTTTTCCACCAGGCTGGATGAGGGGGGGGGGGAGTCTTGTGTGGTAGTCTGCGAAAGCACGCTGCATCTCGTTCGACCATTTCCCCAAAGTGATACCGGTTCTCATTGGAGTTCTAGTACCACTTAAATATCATTAATAATTCATGAAGAAAACACAAAAGAAATCAATACCGTAGCAGTGGTTGTAAATCGATTACAGCATCGTCCTGATTTACATAAACTTTAGCTTCGATTTTCTCGGCTAAAACAGACCGTATCCCCAAAATAGTTGGTGAACTTGATTACTTAGATGCATTTGTATTTTAAGAAAGATACACTGTCTGGCTGTGTGAATAGAGCAATTCTGATGCAAATCTTGAGCCAAAAGTCCTTAGGACACCCAAGAGAAAATCGTCAAAAACAGCAAAGTGTCCCAACATTTTGGCCAGGATTTCAGATGCTCATCGGCTCAAATGGAAAATTTCCAAAATCTTTAACTAATAACACGTTTAATAGAAAAAATGAAACAACTAATATTTACCAGCACAGCATTTTGACATGGAGGAGGATTCAGATCGAAACTTTTATCAAAAACAGTTTTTCCTTTACATTCGTAATCCGTGTGGTGACATTCGCTGCGATCTTGGTCTTTGAGTCCCCAGATTATATGAACAACTACAATATCATCCTCTTGACTTGAACGGAAGGCTGACATTCGTAATTCATCAATTTTTGCCCAGTTCGTGTTTTCACGCCAAATTTTCGTCTAGAAACATCAGAAGTTTATTATCAGTATCGTTAAAGCTATCAAATGGTTAAAGTTCTGTTATACATTTATAAGGTGATTTTGTGTTTTTAACTTGCAATACAATGACAACGTGTTGTGAGAGAAGTTACTGATGGCATTGCACGATTGTTACGATTGCTGATGATTACTAGTGGATGATGATAACAATTTAATAAGATGATGGTTATAATGATGATAATGATCAAAATGATGATGATGATGAGCATAATGATGATTATGATTATGATGATGGTGAACATAATGATGATGATGAGTGTGATGATGATTATGAGCATGATGATGATGATGATGAGCGTGATGATCGATGATGAGCATGATGATGATGATGATGATGAGCATAATGATGATTATGATTATGATGATGGTGAGCATAATGATGATGATGAGTGTGATGATGATTATGATGATGATGATGATGGTGAGCATAATGATGATGATGATGATGATGAGCATAATGATGATTATGATGATGATGATGGTGAGCATAATGATGATGATGAGTGTGATGATGATTATGAGCATGATGATGATGATGATGAGCGTGATGATCGATGATGAGCATGATGATGATGATGATGATGAGCATAATGATGATTATGATTATGATGATGGTGAGCATAATGATGATGATGAGTGTGATGATGATTATGAGCATGATGATGATGATGATGAGCGTGATGATCGATGATGAGCATGATGATGATGATGATGATGAGCATAATGATGATTATGATTATGATGATGGTGAACATAATGATGATGATGATGAGTGTGATGATGATTATGAGCATGATGATGATGATGATGAGCGTGATGATCGATGATGAGCATGATGATGATGATGATGAGCATAATGATGATTATGATTATGATGATGGTGAGCATAATGATGATGATGAGTGTGATGATGATTATGAGCATGATGATGATGATGAGCGTGATGATCGATGATGAGCATGATGATGATGATGATGATGAGCATAATGATGATTATGATTATGATGATGGTGAGCATAATGATGATGATGAGTGTGATGATGATTATGAGCATGATGATGATGATGATGAGCGTGATGATCGATGATGAGCATAATGATGATGATGATGATGATGAGCATAATGATGATGATTAATGATGATCATAATGATCGATGATGATGAGCGTGATGATGATGATTGACGATGATGATCGATGATGAGCGTAATGATGATGGGCATAATGATGATGATGAGCATGATGAGCATGATAATGATCGATGATCATGATCATGATGATGAGCGTAATGATGATGATTAATGATCATAATGATCGATGATGATTAATGATCATAATGATCGATGATGATGAGCGTGATGATTATGAGCATGATGATTATAATCGATGAGCGTAATGATGATGAACATCATTAACCGATGAGCGTAATGATGATGAGCATATTGATGATGATGATCATGATGATGATCATGATGATGAGCATGATCATGATGATGATCGATGATGATGATCGATGATGATGATGATCGATGATCATGATCATGATCATGATGATCGATGATGATGAGCGTAATGATGATGAGCATAATGATGATGATGATTAATGATTAATGATTATAATGATCGATGATGATGAGTGTGATGATGATGATTATGAGCATGATGATCATAATGATGATTAATGATCGATGATGATGAGCATAATGATCATCATAATGATGATGATAATCGATGAGCGTGATGATGATTATGAGCATAATGATGATGATGATAAGCACGATGATGATCATCATCATGATAATCGATCTGTTGCTATATAGTGAGGTGGTTTAGAAATTAGAATCGTATTTATGTACTCACTTGTTCTTCGTCTGGTTTAAGTTGTGCTGCAAACCCAAGAAACGTTGATACTAGAACGAAGAAAAAGAACAATACTATCCATCGGACATGCTTGTGAGTAACAATATTCTCATAGAACCATCCATCTAGGAAATCGATCACAAAATTCCCCGATTTACTTCGACTATTTTCGGGAGGTACGCCATTTTCCGTCAATTCCCGGCCTGGGAGCGTCACCGCATTCGTTCGACAGCACATCTGCCACCATAAGCACATTCCTTTTCGGGATAGCTCGTGCCGAATTATGACAGTTGGGAAGAAAAGTATAGCGGACAAATAATTCACCGCTACCAGGATGGCAGAGAAGAGACCAAACGAGGAAATAGCGAGGAGTGGTGATATAACGTTTGACAAAAATGCGACCATCGTTGTGAGTGATGTGATGAAAGTAGCTTTGGCTGCGCTCTTGTAAACCACGGACAGTCTTTTGACCAGAGAATTTCCACTGCCTCTTCCAGATTCTTTCCAAGTGTCCATAAAAACAAAAATATTATCCGAACCAATTCCCAGGATGATAAATATCGACAGGACATGAAATATGCCGATGTATCTGTAGTTAAATACTACTCTGTAGAGAAGATTTGTGATGTTGAAACTAGAGAATATGCTGAAAACAGCCCAGGAAGTCAGCCACAGCGAGCCTGTTTGTAACCACATGAAGAACACGATGAAAAGCAAACTGGCAATGGCCAATAGCATATCATAGATCACTTGATTTTCCATTGCTTTCTTCATCATTCCCCCGTTGAAAAAGTAAAAGTTCATCCCTTCAAGTTTGTCATTGTATTTAACCATTAGTTTATCCAAAAACGTATCGACAATAAGCTCATCCAACTCTTCTTGTTGCTCAACGTCTCTATCCTCTGTAGAATTATACCCGTTTATGGGCCAACCAAAGTAGAAAAGGGATCTTGTATACTTCGATGTTACGAGGCCTTTTTGTTTATCAATAACGGCGTGTTTACCAAGATGAAAATTCAGAAGAGTAGCGGTTATGTTGTTCTCTTGGGCAGATGTGAATACTAAAGTTATATTTTTGAATTCCGGATCGCGAAAAACGGGATTGATATCTTGGTAAGTGCCATCGAAGAATCTTAGTACTGATAAAGGCAATTTGCATGTTTGGTTTGGAGTAGTACCGTCCAGCTGACAAAGCTTCGTTTGGTATGTTGCGTCGTTAAAGATCTCCTCTTCGTTCTTTTTAATGGTCAGCAAGTTTTCGCGAGCGAAAACGTTTCCTCCTTTTAGCTCGTACACAAACTCGAGCGGTTGATATAGCACACTTCGTTGCGTTTGTCCTGATGAGAACGCCAAACTTGGTGTAACTGACTTATCATCACGGGCATTGTTCCAGGCATCCGTTCGTAACTTGGTCGAGTCTTCTTCGATGTTCAAAGGCAAAGTCGTAAAGTCAAACGCTAAAATATCATAGCCACTTACAACCAAGATCACAGTTAGCAAAAACATAAATAGATGAACACCAAGACCAAGACCTTTAAGAAAGATGCAGAATATTATTTGTAAATAAGTAGCGGTACTAACATTTTACTAAAAGCTGTGTGTTTTCAGTCCACTCACCGAAGGCGAATTTCGAGTTAGCAACGACGAACGTTGCGTAGGCAATGGGTTTAATTTCGATTTCATGGTCGCTTGAAGGGTTTAGCGGAGTTCCACTTTCACTCTTTTTCTCCATCTCGCTGTTTTGTGATTCTACATCAGTTATTTCAACTGTCATACTTCGTTTCGTCCAGCCAAGTGAATGGCGAAGTATTAAATCTGCTGAACTTACAGTTATGTCTGGTTTGGTCTGAATTAGGATCACGCAATCAAACGCTGACGTCAATGGGAGTTTTTATCCCACCGGGTTTATGTTACCAGGGGTTCGATATCCTTGTGATTCTCGCTTTGGCCACGCTTTGGAAAGTATGTGCGAGACGGGAGGCGGGATTATATGGGGACTATATATATATATATATATATATATATATATATATATACACACTACTGACTGTTTTTACTTAAAATATTATCGTTACTACTCTGAGTTTTTATACGCGGTTAGGCGATCACAGGCAACTGCGGAAGATTAGGTTAGTTTAACTATGTGTTAAAAACACGTTTTATCTCGACTCAGAACGTGTTAGACTTTATGCGGCACAGTTGAAATGGCAAACTTGTTTTATATTATTATGAAACAAAAATTATCTTATTCTAAAAGCTTTGATAATTTAAAGTTAAAGTGCTTATGAAACGAAAATTAAGTTTGTCTTATTTGAAAGTACTTTTGAAATGACAGAGTAACATCTTTTGCTGTTTTTTGTTTCCTTGCTTCGTTCTTGAGATATTTCAGTTTGTTTGATATGTGAAACCAACCAGTGACATCACAGCGTGCATAAGGACTTACTGGGAAAGGTTATATATCTTGGCTATTATTAAACGGAATCAGTTGAAAATCTATATTTTTGTTGTTGTAAGGGAAAAACACACACACATATAATTGCTTCGAAGTGATTCTGTCTGATAATAGAAAAGATATATATAACCTTTCCCGGTAAGTCATTATGCAAGTTGTGACGTCACTGGTTAGTTTCGCTTATAACTGACAAACTGTGATATCTTAAAAACAAAGTAAGGAAACAAAAAACAGCAAAAGATGTTACTTTGTCATTTCAAAAGTACTTTCAAATAAGACAAACTTAATTTTCGTTGCATAAGCACTTTAAACAACAATGCATACAAAGTCTAATGATCGAGCGTTTACAATTATAAATAATTTATAAATAATTCAGAATATATCATAAGGCACGGACAATTAATTTGGTAGTGTCACTGAATTTTTTAATGGATGGTTGACTCAAGGGAAAACTAATTAATAATGTGTTTCTAGTTACTCGTGACATACTGAGCTGGCTTGTAGCACCAAGTTTCTTATATACGACAGGTATGGATGATGTTATTGTTTGTACTCAAAATAACTAAGGCATTATTATACTCTTACTCTTGTAATATATTTATTTATATTTATTTTAATGGTCGAGCGTTTGCAACACGAGCCTCTGGCTCGGGAGAATGGGCAACCACTCCCCACGTCGATCGCCGACAATAAATAAATATTGTATTGTGTTATTATTGCATTGTAAGTATATGTATAAGAATTAACAATCGAAATATATAGTAACTAGTAAGGTTATATAGATATACTGCCGAAAAGAGAATGTAGGAGTCTAACGTTTCGAGCGAAGGCCCTTCGTGAGAGAGAAACGTAAAGAGTGTAAAAGAATTAGCATGCAACGACTGGCACGTAAAGCGTCTTCTTCACAACAGTGCTAATAACTCATTAGAAATCATATATATATATATATATATATATATATATATATATATATATATATATTACATAATATATATATATATATATATATATTACATAATATCACGGCCATGCACCTCGGTTTTCATTGTTTCCACACGCACATTTAATATCGAAATAACCCGATGCATAAAGATGAGGTACGATTAGTAACTAATCATACCTAATCTTTATGCATCAGGTACGATTAGTAACTAATCATACCTAATGTTTATGCACAAGGTACGATTCCCGTGAATTTGCAATAGGCACTATCATTGCCCAATGCAACGGGACTTTGCCTAAAACATTTCGAGCAGAGTACACTGGTACGTAGCGCCCCCAATCAAGAAGTAGAGACACGTGTTTGCCTATCTCGAATTAGTAGGTTCGCTGAACCCGCTTGTGGTGGCAGCGTCCTAAACGAAAGGCAGACTTACTTTCATTGTGTAACTGGTTTGTTTTCCCAAGAATTTATTACAGTTTGCCTAGAACATAAAAAGTGGGACTAATACTAAATCAATGCGCATGTCTTTACACTGTTGTTGTTTTTATAGACAACTATCTAATATTAGTTTATGTGCGTTAATTTGCATTATATCAATGGTAATCATTGAACCGATCATATACATGTATTGTTATTTAAAAGCGCTTGTAATACATTTACAGATATAGATATATAAATGGCGATTGCATTTCAAATAAAGATAGTTACCATAAATTGTCAGCCTTTACACACACGATATACATGGCCACGTTTGGATGTCGGTTTTATGCCAGATACATTCCCTCGGGCTTCGCCCTCGGGACTTTTACTCTCCTTCTTCCTCGGTAACCGTAATATTACAAAGTGATAGCATAACATATTGGTTGATTAGTGATTAACTGCCCTCAAGCCTCGGGAGGTTTAGTAATCAACCTATATGTTATGCTATCACTTATAATTATATATTAATATTATAGACAACTAGAAACTGAGTTTTTGGTTTATTTAGGATTTCCTAATATGTCCTCCGACATCCGAGAAGAAACAGACACACTTTTAAGCCGAAATTATTCAGATAATTCTGACGTACCCTTGGAATGCATTGACACGAACAGGAATGGAGTTGATGAGGATCTTAGTGACCATGGTAACCAATCTAAGCACGTATATACATTGTGTCGTTACGTGATTCTGGTTAAATTGTTTTTATATACGCCAAGCGGCGCACGCTGATTGGTTGCTGAGAGGTCCGGAAAAAGCCGTAATTCCCTCTCGGCACTGTGAGAGGGCATTACGTCCATTTTAATGACCTGCAAGTTTTGGCAGGAGAATTACTGAGTTGATTTGAATGAAAACAGTGAAAAGCGAATTAGATATATTCGTTGGAAAATTTTGAACAATAATACGTCCTGAAACATCAGTGTTTCTTTTTATAAAAACTTCTTATTTAAAAGCGCGAAAAATAAAAGCCTAACAGGTGTAAACATGAAGCAAAACGAACAAGCTCAAAAGTAAGAACTAAGGTGAACAGCGACACCTGATCAAGACGAACGTAGAACTAAAAACAGATAAGAAAACAAACCAAAAGCCATATAATAAAAGGCTTATTAACCTCGTTTTCTCGGTCTGTCAGGAAAGTATTTGCCCTCGGTTTCTCTCGCACAAACCTATAATTATATCATGCACAATATTCACCATTATTATCGGTACTGTGACCATCATTATAAACAACCAACACTCAATCACTAATACCATGACCACAGTTACCATTACCACAGTTACCATTACCATATTATTATTATATGTTTTCTATTTTTTGTTATATAAAATTCTTTATTACAATTAATAAAAGAAAATATTTCTCTAGTTTTTTTTATGATTGTTTACAGGTCCAGTAAATGATAATCCATCAGCTGATCCTACCCAGGACCTTACCTCCGCTCCGCGTGCAACAATTAAGGTTATAATAATTAACACTGAGCTAGGATTGCATGTTTGCATGAGCTCTGTGTATTACCTACAATAACAACAGCCTAGCTTGTTGCTTGTCTGTCTGTCTGTCTTTCTTTCTGTCTGTCTGTCTGTCTGTCTGTCTGTCTGTCTGTCTGTCTGTCTGTCTGTCTGTCTGTCTGTCGGGAGATGATCGGAGGCCTAGACCAAAATAGTCGGGTGGAGGCCCCTCATATTTTTGTATCCGGTACCGAGCTAAATTTTCAAATAATTTCATCTCTGAGGTCCCATGTTGTATGAGGCTCTTGAGAAAATTGCCCTTCTTCTCTTGCATTGCTTCTTGCGGGGACAAGTTAAACAAACATACGATTAATGTGCAGTTACGTTCATAATTCTTTTTTTGGCCTGCAGATCATGGAATGTAGTAATACTTTAGATGAAAGTCGAGTATTGTGTAATAAACCACAAGCCGAGGTATTGTTATTGAAAGGTAAATTATTATTTTTTGTTGTTTTCTTTCTTACTCTGTTTTTTTTCTTCTTCTGATATCTTAAGCCGTGGAGCGCGAGAGGAGAGAAAACCTCTTGTGGAAAGCTGTATGATGATTGATCTAACCACTTTAATTCACCATACCTAATAATTAGATAATCTATTCTTCAAATAGAGTGATATGTAATAGATACAGCATGAGCAGCCGAGCTGTATCTGATTTACAAGGCGAGCTGCAAGCGAGCCGTAGTAAATCAGATACAGCTCGGCTGCGAATGCTGTATCTTTCTTAAAATACAAATGCATCTAAGTAATCAAGTTCACCAACTATTTTGGGGATACGGTCTGTTTTAGCCGAGAAATTCGAAGCTAAAGTTTATGTAAATCAGGACGATGCTGTATCCAATTTACAACCACTGCTACGGTATTGATTTCTTTTGTGTTTTCTCATGAATTATTAATGAGTATTTTAAGATATGATAAGTTGTACGTATATACATGTATGTGGTACGTTTGCTAGCTCGGTGTAATGTAACAGATGTTTGGTGGACGTTCGTCAAACTCAAAAGAAAATATTTCTGAGCCCCAGACAGGGTTCTAACCTGCAACCTTCTAATGACCGGTCACACGCTCTAACTATTGAGCCACTGAGGCTCAGATGGAGCTCTACCAGGGGTGTGCCGCCGTGACCTCAATATCCTGACCCTATCTCAGACCTAAAAAGGCGATTTTCTATACCCTATCCCAGCACTGGTGTGATGTGTCACATTGGCATCCATACTCTATCTCAGACCAAAACAGAATTTTTATACCCTATCCCAGACCTCGGAGCCCGAAAACCATACCCTATATATATAGGGCGACATATACCCGTATACCTTATATACGAGAGTAGCCCCCCAGTTACAATCACATTATTTTCTCGTATTTCAGCTGAACAAATTGACGATGAAGATGTTGATTCCGGTGTACCCCCCGGACAAGTGGTCAGGAACAAGAATATAGCTCTCGCCATTTTTCGTGACGATGTTCGTGCGTTGGAGGATATAGTCCATGAAAATGGTAAGAGACAGGAAGCCAATACTCGTTCCCACACCCCTCGTTTGTCTTTCGGGATATTACGTGTTTTATAAACACTCGAGAACAATGAAAATTACTCGGTTAACGGCCTCGTAATTTTCATTGTCCTCTCGTGTTTGTAACCCCTGGTAAAACACTCCCACTCGTTTATGAAATATTACATCCAACACGAGTCAGTATTCTTCCTCCAATTTCTAAATACAGTTCTAACTATAGCTTGGCTGTATTTAGACAATGGAAGACAAACACTGACGAGTGTTGGATATAGCTTCTCAAATGGTCTATATTTTAAGAGAAAATCGACCTCAAAGTTTGCTAAATTTTGGCGTAATCTTCTTCGGATTTTTTAATTGCTGATTGAATATTTATTTTATTTGAATTTTTCTCGTGCATTATTATTTATGATTTGAGAAATATTACCTTTTGAATTAACATCGGTTTTTTATTGTTAAATATATCTCAGCAGTTCTGATGTATACTCACATTGTTTTCTCACATAGGTTTTGACACAGCATTTTGTCGAATACAAGATGTAGTAGAATACAACAGCTTAAGGTGTCTGAAATTCCTACTAGATCGATATAAAGAACTGTGTCATTTAGATACCGAACCAGAAATCACGCATCGCCGTCGCGGTTTAAGTGCGCTGAATTGGCCTGCCTGTGAACGCCCGCAAGAGTACCCTCTTCATATTATAGCAAGCCGAAAGTCGGACATAAGAATGATGGAATGTTTTGGAAGCAACGAGTATTTCATGAAGAAATACGTTGACACACGAGATAGTAACCAATCTACTCCGTTATTAGTTGCTGTAAAAAGAAACAACGACAAAGTTGCACTCTGGCTAATAAAACACGGCGCTAAAATTGACGCCAGAAATAATGAAGGTGATTCGCCAATCAAATGTGCCGCACTGAAGGGTCAAGCTGATGTGATTAGACAAATGTTGAAGACATGTAAGTTTTATTTCAATATAATACAGTATTTATACTAGATATAGAAACTTTGATTTACGGCTGGTATATCTATACGTTTACATCTATGTCCATGCACGTCCACGTCTACTGCCCACTTCAACGTTTACTGTCCACGTCCACGTTCACTGTCCATGTCCACGTTCATTGTGGTCTGCGTCCACGTTCACTGTGGTCTACGTCCACGTTCACTGCGGTCTATGTCCACGTTTACGTCTATGTCCACGTTCCCTGTCCACGTTCACTGTCCACGTTCACTGTGGTCCACGTTTACGTCTACATTCACGTTCACTGTCCATGTTCACTGTGGGCTAGCTACGTCCATGTTTACGTCTACGCGTCCACATTTACTGTCCACGTTCACTGTCATGGTCCACGTTTACGTTTACGTTCACGTTCACTGTCCATGCATGTTCACTGTGGGCTAGCTACGTCCATGTTTACGTCTACATCAGTCCATATTGACTGTCCATGTTCACTGTGGTCTACATCCACGTTTACGTCTACGTCCACGTTCACTGTGGTCCACGTCTACGTTTACGTTCACGTTCACTGTCCATGTTCACTATGGGCTAGCTATACGTCCATGTTTAGGTCTACGTCCATGTTCACTGTCCACGTTCACTGTGGTCCACGTTTACGTTTACGTTTACGTTCACTGTCCATGTTCACTGTGGGCTAGCTACGTCCACGTTTACTGTCTACGTAAACGTTACGTACGGTCGTCGCCCACTGTCCACGTCTACGTTCACCTCAACGTTTACGTCCACAATGTCTATATGTACACTGTACACCATCATATTCATATATGCACACCTCATCATACATGTACATTGTACAAAATTTTGATTTTATCGACTTGTAATATCAACTCGAATTTGCTGACTAATTATTGAATGATGGAAATTTAGGTAATTCTCAGGAAGAAAAAGCCAGCGTATTGAAAGATTCAAGTCTTTTTAACGATGGACATACGATAATGTATGCGGCTGCTCAAAGTAGGAATATTAATACCCTTCAATTGCTGATGGAGGAGAGCACTGAAACTGGATGTCAATCGTGGTTATTAGATACGGAAATGAAACACCATAATTCAGGAAATTTCGTGTGTAACATCAGCGCATCAGGATACCGAGATCTTTATAATATTCTATTTGAAAAATATGAAAATGTATCCACGAGAGTAGATGATAAGCAAGCTACACCTTTAATGAGGTAGATATATCTATATAAAGGACTGGGGAGGTAATCATCCTTACTTGCAGCCAGCGGCTGAATTGCGAAGGACGCAGATTAACGTGGCCGTGTCGAAGCATATCAAAGGCGCTCCAAGCAGCCGCCATACGACACAGTTCAGACCACGGATCACAGCTAAGATGTTAGGTGTTGATTATATTTCATTGTTAGAACAATAGTTCTCAATTCATTAATAATTCTTGACGAAAATTCAAAAGAAATCAATATTTAATCGGAGGAAGATTACAGTCAAATTTAGCAAACTTTGAGGTCGATTTTCTCTTAAAATATTGATTCGTTTGAGAAGCTATATCCAACACTCGCCAGTGTTCATCCTCCGATGTCTAAATACAGCCAAGCTGGTTAAATAACTCGACATAAATAAAACTAGAGGGGGGGGGGGCATTGGGGCCAAAATCGCGTAACCATTTGAAGGCTGTCATCTTGGATCAATTGGCCCAATGGGGGGCTACTCAGTCCCAGATTTTCTCAAGCTCTCGGATAGTAGGAAAAGTCTGCGACCGAGTAGTTTTACATCCAGGTTTGCAATTTTGCTCCCCAACTGACCCAAGTTGGCAGCCTTCAATTGGTTACCCGAGTTTGACTGAAGTTTTCCCCCAATGACCCCTCTAGTTTTATTCATGATCTCTATGGCCATGGGAATTTATCCTATGGGAATTTAGCTATATTCTCATTCAAGTATTTCGTATTGTTTCACCACCCCAATGGGGCCACCGATCACGTGAGTGAAAACGATCTATAGCTAAATGGCCACGTGGGAGGGTGACCCCACTAGAGAAGTTAGCCCTGCTACAAGGGTCACCCTATTCCATGCAAACAGGGGGCTATGTCTTTTGATCCACCTGGAAAGATCACTAAGGGGTTCATACGTCGCATTTAATTCAGACGCATTTAATTCAGACGAATTTAACTCCGTCACGGTGAGACGGATACAACGTCTGAAATGCGTGTTCGTTTCAGACGTCGCTGTATCGTCGCATCGAATTAAATGAATAAATTATGATAACATATTTTTTAAGCCCATGATCAGAGTTTCGTTTACTTCGCATGCGTATTGGACGTTTTTGGCGCGATCTAGCGGGATTTTCCTTGCTCGTCACTGAATTAAATTCGTCGCATGAAACGAATTCGAGTTTACGTCGACTAGTCGACGAAGCTAACTATGAATTAAATTCGTCTGAATTAATTCGACGTATGAACCACTTCCATGTAAACAAGGCCTTAGTATAGTCCATTACCAATACATGGTTTAATTCTTTCTATATTGAGCTATGCGACACTAAGCTTTAGCCTTATATATGTGCTTTACATTTTTGGTTGTTTACAGAGCTGCGGAGGCTAATGAAGTGTTTATGGTCAAAGACATATTACTTTCAAAAACCGGACGACAAACTTTTGGATCTAAAGACGGAAATGGCAGAAATGTTTTTCATTATGCTTATAAAAATCCACACGTTCTTGCGCATCTTCTGAGGGTGAGCTCTATACTACTTCACCGACCATTTACTATATGTTTATAGGAAACAGTGAATACTTATTAATATAGAATATCGACTAAAATTATCAAGACCACCATTTAGAATTTGGTCGTCACGCTCAAACGATTACCTTTAGGTTCATGGGTCCGAAAACATGATCGGCAGTGTTGCACGATTTTTAATATTTATGTTTTTCATAATTCTAGCTCTACAAAGACACTGCGGTTATAAACGAGCAAGATAAGGACTGCTGTACACCACTAAAACTTGCTGCTGATGACAACGTTAAGAAGGTAACAAGCTTGAGAAATATCAAATAGAATAGAATAGAATAGAATAGAATAGAATAGAATAGAATAGAATAGAATAGAATAGAATAGAATACAATACAATACAATAGAATACAATACAATGGAATGGAATGGAATGGAATGGAATGGAGTGGAGTGGAGTGGAATGGAGTGAAATAGAGTGGAGTGGAATAGAATAGAATAAAAAGCTACATTTTATAAAAAATAACCTAAAAATCCCGACCAAGTATGGATTATGAATATATTTTATAGATAATATTTTTTTAAATTTTAGAGTTTCAGAATGTTATTGGGATATCTAGAACAGGGAAAAGAAGCTGATTTATTCTCTTATCCTTTTGTTGGCTATACAAGTGTTGAAGTACTTCGAATAATTCTTGAAAAATGGGAAACAGATGCAGAAGATGTTTATACAAATTTCTTGAACGGGACTAATGGCTTTCAACCTCCTCTTATTGGCGCTGCTTCGAAAGGAGACGTTGAGATCATAAACTTTCTTTTGCAAAGAAATGTAAATGGCCAAGCAAGGTATAATATAGTGAGTTGTATGTCTTACAGCTAAATCATATCTTGGAGTATGTTTTAGAATATGAAATAACAGCAGTGTTTTTTCAGATCCCAATCTCGTTTCCAGAGCCCCCGTTCCTCACCCGGGAAACGAGAGACTCTGGGATAATCCGTTTCAAATCGTTACGTTATTGGCTGAATAGTGAGCATGATTTGGTCTGAAGTGACCGGAATTAGAATTAATAAAACCAAAATAACAAAGATGTCGGACGACAGGACTCCAGTGAAGACGTTGCCGCGATCGATATCTTCGCCGTATGTGTGTAGATGCTGTAATTCGAGCTTCACCAGCAACCCCATTGACTTGTTTGGGGAAAAGTCAAACAAGGAGAACATACTATCCAGATTCCGCTCGGATATTTACGCATGCGTACCTCAACCGGAATAACAAGAATCCTGTGATTTGAAACGGATTATCCCAGAGTCTCTCGTTTCCCGGGTGGGGAACGTGGGCTCTGGGAACGAGATTGATCAGATCTATAAACGACCCATTTCGTAACTGTTAATTCGTGCAGTAGTAATTTTGTGTAAGCCGAGAAAATCAAACCTAAAGTTTGTGTAAATCGGGGGAATATGTTTAATCAGATATAAATTAACCACTGACATTATGGGTACTGATTTCATTTGTGTTTTGGTTTGGAAAAAACAACAATATACAGGGTGTCCCAAAAAAATAGTTGTAGCAGGCACCCTATGAATTTGGCAATTATAAATTCATAGGGATTATATATATATATATATATATATATATATATAAGCCCGGGGCTTATATATATAATCCCTATGAATTTATAATGCGGGATTTACGGGATATAAATCCCGCAAAAGACAAAGAAAACCGACTTGATCATCGTGTTTTAATTTTTGTTTCATACTGTCATACGGGCACTTTACTGAAACTAATATCATCAATTTTATTATATGCTTTAAAGGTTTGACGATAACACAGCCCTCCACTGTGCAGCATCTGGTAACAAACTTCCTGCTTTAAAATTACTGCTAGAGAGATTCCCAAAGATGATCAATGAGACGAATGATTCTGGTCAGACACCAATAGGTTGCGCAGTTGAGATGGGGAATGTCGAGATTGTCAGATATCTTCTTGAAAAGAAAGCTCTGTTGATGGGGAATAACAGTGGAGTAAATATTTTCGACTGTGGTTTTGGAAATTTTAAAAATGATGGTGTTAAAGACGCAATCATGGAAATTATCACTTTTTGTGACAAGAAAGAAAACTCAACTACACTAAAAGCGGTAAATAACACTTGTGAATATACTGACGTTAAAGGGTATTGGCAATAAAAATTAAGTTTGTTTAATTTGAAAGAACTCGTAAAATTGTAATAGAAGATCGTTTACAACTTTTTCGTATCTTTCTTCGTTTTCAAGATATTTCAATTTGTTTAATATGTAAATGAGATGGGCTCTGACGCCATGAGCAGGGTACATTATTTTTACTCAAAGCAACATCAGTTATGAAATGTTCAGTGTCACAAGGTGTTTGTATGTGCACAGTTTCAAGTGATTTCGTTGAACGAATTTAGAGATATAACTGATTTTTCTATGTGTGAAAATACTGTACCCTGCTCATGACGTCAGAGACCATTCATTTACATATTAAACAAATTGAAATATCTTGAAAACGAAGAAAGATACAAACAAAATTGTAAAGGAGTTCTTTCAAATTAGACAAACTTAATTTTTGTTGCCAATGTCCGTTAATATAATTATAATGATGAAATACTGACGTGTCGAGTAAAATATTCATCTGACTTCCTCAGAGTAAAATGTATTTCTAAATTTTTTAGCTAATGGAAAATTCCCATTTTGGTCCTGACCGCCTTATGGCAAAATTTGTTGAGGATATTCCTGGTGTTGCTTTGGAAATTCTTGACAGATGCATCGATCGGCAAACAGAGTTGAAAAGTCTCAGATCTGGTGAAATCAGAAATGGAAGAAAAGAGGTGTATCACTTTTTTGCAATAACCAGTAAAGGGAAAGATGGTAAGCACATGCATGCATCAAGGTTAAAAATGAACGCGGTCTTAACTCTATATGTCTGTCTGTCTGTCTGTCTGCCCGTCCGCCTGCATGCCTGCCCGTCCGATTTATTTCACTTTCTCACGAGTGAAATTTTCAGTTTTTTCTTAAATTTTTCAGGTTATGCGAAGCTTGAGGCTATCGAAACTATGATCAAATACCGGAGGGATAAGTGTTTGGCTCATCCACTTATCACAAAGTTTCTACAAAAAAAGCTCACTGCTACAAAAGCACAACGAATATTGTATTTAAACTTGTGTTTGTACATCATCTTTTTGATTTCCTTAACTACATACATTGGATTACAAACATCAGGTAGTTTTAATTATTGTTTTTAAGTTTAAAACTCAAAGTTACGCTGACTTAGTTACTGTAATGGCTTGAAAAAGAGCCGCTGTTTGAAAGATAGATAGATAGCCTTTTTTTAACACGATAAATGTTTAAGCGACAAGCTTGTGGGGTCGTTTCCCGCTTAAATATCCTCCCTCCCTCCTTATAAAGTCCCTTTCTATATATTGGTCTTTGCATAGAAGTAAACATTCACTCAAAAAGTGGAATTAATTGATAAGATTTGTCCATCCAGTTGTTGTTTTTTTTGTTAGGGTCTTACAGTTTACAATCTCCTGGTCTCGTGGCATTATCCACGATTACTATAATTTTCTGTGCGTTGAGTATTATAAAAGAACTCTTCCAGGTTAAGTTTGTGAAATAATTCTTGATTCGTTGTTATTTGTATTGATGTACACAGTTTTAAGGACGTTTTTTGTTTTATTTGAAGCAATAACGTGGGAAGGAAAGTGAAGTGAAGTGAAGTGAAGTGAAGTGAAGTGAAGTGACGTGAAGTGACGTGAAGTGACGTGAAGTGAAGTGAAGTGAAGTGAAGTGAAGTGAAGTGAAGTGAAGTGAAGTGAAGTGAAGTGAAGTGAAGTGAAGTGAAGTGAAGTGAAGTGAAGTGAAGTGAAGTGAAGTGAAGTGAAGTGAAGTGAAGTGAAGTGAAGTGAAGTGAAGTGACGTGACGTGACGTGACGTGACGTGAAGTGAAGTGAAGTGAAGTACTGATAAATAATAACGAGGAATATTTTGCGGTGAATTTATAGGCGAGATATAACTGGAAAGAGTATGTTTCTAATGTCAACAACTACGTGGAATGGGTGATTTATATTTGTGCGATTATATTCGTTGTGACTCCAATCAATAACCAGCAGAAAAGCTACAGACAGATTACTGCTGGAGCAATTGCAGTGTTTTTGGCCTGGATTAATTTTATATGGTATCTCAAGATATTTCCACGCTTAGGAATCTATATCATCATGATAAAGAAAGTGATGGTATCTGTTTTGATGGTGAGTTTTTGTACATACACACACACGCATATATATATATATATATATATATATATATACAAAGTATGAAGTATAGTTTTACCTTAAAGTCTTCGCTACCAGAGGTTTCACCCTAAACGGGATCATGGTAGCGAAGACTTTAAGGTAAAACTATACTTCATACTTTGTATTTTGCTCTATCTATATATGGTATTGAGCACTCTCTAACATTTCGTGAACCAAAACTCACTTATATATATATATATACATATATACGTGATACTAGTACATGTTATTTTGTTTTCATTCTATATATTCTCGCTATACAGGTGATACCAATGGTTTCCTTATTCATCACTGCATTTGCGATGGGCTTCTTAATGCTGATGCCTGGTAACGTAGGATTTAAAAATCTTCGAAACTCATTTCTCACGACATCGGTAATGATGACTGGTGAGATCGACTTCCGTGATGTTTTTTTGGAGAATGATGGCAATCCACTGCGTCCATGGCAACAGCTGCTTCTAATTGTCTTCCTGTTATTGGCCACAATTGTTTTAATGAACTTACTGGTTGGTTTGGCTGTTGATGACATTAGCGCCATCATGCAACGTTCCGAAGAGGAAGAGCGATTGTACGAGGTTTGTTTAACTGTTTCCTGTCCAAATTGGTCTTTAGTATTTTATTCTACTCTCCAACTTCCCAAATGCACCCCATAACTCAATAACAACGGAAAACAAGATTTGTTTTGCTGATTAAAAATGAATTTCTCATTACGTTTGAAATTACCGTGCTCCATCGAGTTATGGAGCACGCACGGTAGCCAATCAGAAACGCCGTTGTATTGCCTCGATGTTATAATACATTTTTGTGTGTGTGCACTAGCTAATAGATCACACATGACGTCACGGCGTGTAAAAAAACAAAAGTACGACACGAGACGAAGTGAGTGAAGTTAAGTTGTTTACACGTTGTGACGTCTTCGGTGATCACAGTGCACACACACACACACACACACACACGGAAAGATGTAATATTTTTTTATACAATAAAAGTTCGGGTGCAGTTCATCAAAGGATTTTTGGGGCATGAAAAAAGAAAAACAAGTTTACTGACGTGATCTGACGTGGATTTTACGACATCCATGTGTGCGGTGTTCGATACCAATATGAAATGCACACAGAAGTCACGGCGTTATTGTATAAATATTATTGCTATATACACATGCTGTATTGATACGCGTCTAGATCATCTCCCTAGCAACGAAGTAGCAACGGAGACGAGTAGGAAATATTGGAACCAGTTGATTCGTGAAAGTTAATTTGTCATTTTGCTTTTACTGAAGTGACACATTTAAGTAATAGATAAATCCCGAGAACGAGGGATGTATGCTATATGAAGACCCGAGGACACGCAGCGTCCGAGGGCTTTATATCGCATACATCCCGACGTTCGAGGGATTTATCTGACTTAATTTATTATCGAGGAGGTTTTCCAACAAAGTTTTGTCTATTTTTTCCACCTTAGACAAAGATTTTCCTTGTTTTTTTCTTCATTTCGTATCTAATTTACTATCGTATTTAATTTACTACTCTTCATTTCGTATCTAATTTACTTTTCTTCATTTCGTATCTAATTTACTATGCGATATAAAGACCTCGGAAGAACAAAGAAAACCGACTCGATAATAAATTAATACTTAATATATACTTTCATAACTTACTTATATACACTTTCACTATTTTATTATATATGTTTCCGCCACTAATAAAAACGATAATCTCACATGTGTCGCGGATTATCACGGGACGGCATTGGAGTTTGCTGCTCTATTTTTGTGGGGAAATAGGACTATTTTTTATATAATAAACATAATTTAAATGCATACTCGTGAGATATCCTGGTCAACACGTACTCGAAATAAAGGTCATATTTCCGCACATCCATGTATTATTCTCTATTTAATTCTATAGGCCAACCTTGCCGTCACATTGCAAAATTTGCGCCACAGACTTCCTTTGTTAACTCCGCCGCGAGATGTTGAAGATCCGCTGGACCATTATCCAGACAGCGAAGAAAAGAACAAAGTATCAAAACGATTCAGCAAGTTTATAAAACATCTGGCAGAAGGTTCTACTCAGGAATATGGATGTGTTGAGAATAAGGAAGATGATGGCGAGGATAGATTAAAGAATGTTGAAGACCAGTTGGGGAAACTATCCGAAATGCACGAAAAGATTGATTGGCAAATGAATCAGATGCAGAGACTTTTAGAACGTATAGCAATGCCTACTGAATCCGACGATGGTGAGGATTACGGGGAATATTAACATTGAGAATATTAACATTGGACTAGGCGACTAGCTACCACCACTAAGCTTCATTACCCTGGTTCCAGAGGTTTTCTTCCTTAATTTTGTAGTGGTAAGACAGGAAAGGAGAGAAAACATCTGGTAGGAAACGGTACGAACCTCACTTTCATGTCATTCAGGCAGGCTAATCTGATATAGATTTAACCAATCATATCACCCGTCCCTAAGAAGTTTAGCGAATCAAAACTCTGTTTGAGGGTTATCCAATCAGAGATGGTGAACACGTTCTGTTCAGCTGGAATCCTGTTGGAGCGGTTTGATCAATCATTGTACCGCTATCTTCCTACCAGAGTTTTCTCTTCTCTCTGGTCTTACCGCTATAATTAAAGGTGCTGTCCAGTCCGTTCTGCGCATGTACCAAACTAATGTTTACTTCTTCGTTTATAAAAATATTTACTGATACCTTATTGAAGATTGTAAGCTTTTCTTGCTTCCTCTTCATTACTTGTACCCAAAACAAAACATTTTCAGAAGAAATAGAAGAAATCCGAAGAGATATGTTGCTTCTAACGGTTTACATTGAGCTAAGTACTTCATGTAATTATCTACGAATGTCATGTTTGAGGGTCCTCATAAACAAAGATGCGGATCATGCGCAGAACGGACTGGACAGCACCTTTAAATTATGGGAGAGAAAACCTCTGGGACCAGGGTACCACTTCATATGATTTTAATTACTTTTCTTATTGGTACATCGATAATAACTACCGAATTATTAATTGTATTTTCTAATGACCTCGGACAAACTGACGTGTATTTTTTCCCAAGGATCTTAGCAGTTTGCTATGTTATTGCTTTGCTATATTTAAACATTGCCTATACTGTATACAGCATTGTATTTTTAACACTCGGTTGTCCAATAACCTGGTGGTGTATGTCTAAGTTCTTATTAAGTGGGTTTTTTTTTAATTTCTTGAGAAATAATATCCAATGTAATATGGGACATTCGACCTTAATAATTCTTGATATCAAAAAAGTTTCCACAATACTGGTTTGGTTCAGTAACCGAGTGGTTGTTGTTGTTGTTGGTTGTGACTTGTGATTGTGGTTATGGTTAGGGTTAGAGTCTTAGTTAGGGGTACGGTCATGGTCGTGATCGTGGTCATGGTCGTGGTCATGGTCATGGTCGTGGTCATGGTCGTGGTCGTGGTCGTGATCATGGTCATGGTCGTGGTCATGGTCGTGGTCGTGGTCGTGGTCGTGATCGTGGTCATGGTCGTGGTCGTGGTCATGGTCGTGATCGTGGTCATGGTCGTGGTCATGGTCATGGTCGTGGTCGTGGTCCTGGTCGTGATCGTGGTCATGGTCGTGGTCGTGGTCATGGTCGTGGTCGTGGTCATGGTCGTGGTCATGGTCATGGTCGTGGTCGTGGTCATGGTCGTGGTCGTGGTCGTGGTCATGGTCGTGGTCGTGGTCATGGTCATGGTCGTGGTCGTGGTCATGGTCGTGGTCGTGGTCGTGGTCGTGGTCATAGTCGTGGTCGTGGTCGTGGTCATGATCATGGTCGTGGTCGTGGTCATGGTCATGGTCATGGTCATGGTCACTCATGGTCATGGTCATGGCAACGGCAGCGTTTTGGTTATGGCTTGGGTTAGAGTTAGGGTTTAAGACTTTAAGTACAGTACAGCACAGCACAGCACAGTACAGCACAGCACAGCACAGCACAGTACAGCACAGCACAGCACAGTACAGCACAGCAAAGCACAGCACAGTACAGTACAGTACAGTACAGCACAGCACAGCACAGCACAGCACAGCACAGCACAGCACAGCACAGCACAGCACAGCACAGTACAGCACAGCAAAGCACAGCACAGCACAGCACAGTACAGCACAGCACAGTACAGCACAGTACAGTACAGTACAGTACAGTACAGTACAGTACAGTACAGTATAGTACAGCACAGCACAGCACAGCACAGCACAGTACAGCACAGCACAGCACAGCACAGCACAGTACAGCACAGCAAAGCACAGCACAGCACAGCACAGTACAGCACAGTACAGTACAGTACAGTACAGTACAGTACAGTATAGTATAGTTAGAAATTCACTGAAAGAAAAGAGGAACGTACGTCACTATATTATGTGGACTTAACACGAAGTACAGCAAAAGGAAAAATCGCGCTGGATGTGAAAAATCTAGTATTGCAGGCGCGTTATGGTTTTAGATCCCAGTCCGTTTATCGCTCGACCAATTAGCCATTTATCCATTGTGATCCCACCATGACACAGTGTTTTGAAAGGTAAGGAAGAAAGAGAGTGCTGGCGCTTTCTTTGTTTTCAAAAGCTTGGGACGCCCTTGTGTTCACCGCGATTTTCTTCGCCTAATCCTTTATTAAAAGACCTTGTTCTTGGCATTCCTTCGTCTAACTTTTCACGGCAATCGGTCGCTCAGGTAAGGGGGAATTTTCACTTTTTATCACAGCCTTCGTGGCCGCTAGTGGATTCAGACATTTTGTGCTTCGAATATTATTTTCTTTGGAATGCAATTCTGCTGTTTCTTTTCCCCAGGAAGTTTTCAATTCATCCCAGGATCGAAGACTATTCAACAACAGTTGTATTCTACAAAAGGTACGAATATCCGTTGTCTGTTTCTTTCAATATTAAAGAACGAAAGTCGAACACGATTTCATATTTTTTTGGCCAAGCTAAACTTATTGTTTAGAGATTTGAAAACGTAATATTGACCTCACGAACAATTCATGCATTTCGTATCATAATCTTCCTTTGTCGTTCTCATTTTTAGTCTCTTTAAAACGACAAGTGAATAACTCGCTGTATTTCTTTGAAAGTTCGGGTATTAAACGTTTCTGATCGATTTTCTTGCCGTCTTGTTTCCAACGAAGATTTTTAACATTGTAGTTTGAGAGATGCATTTGCATATTTTAATTAATTTTTTACATGTATATTCAAGCAAGCGTTTGACGCAATTCGTTTGATTCTTGTGCTAATAGTTGAGTACGGAATTTTCCTTAAAGACAAAGATATTCTTGTTTGAATTCCTTACTGTGTTTCTGTGTAAAACTAGCTTTTAATACGGTCGTTTTTAAGGAAGTGTAGAAAATGTAGTTTCAGCTTGCCTCGTGCCCTCAGCACGTTCACATATTTTTTTCAAGTAAGATAAAGGAATAATGGGGCAATGTTTTTTCCGACTGATTTTGACATAAAACCCTCAGATTGCTTCTGTATTTGCTACGTTTGCTGGCGAATTATAAGCTGGGGTATCCACAGGCAAAATATTAAAGTTCTTTTGCCTCAACTAAGGGGGTACATATATATATATATATATATGTACATGTATTCATGTACTTAGTTTGACATACAGGTATTATGAAGGAGAACAGGGAATATTTTGCTTTCACAGACACAATGACTCGATGAATGTATGGGTCTAGTACTGTATATCGAAGCCTCGAAGGGAGATATTATTCTGTAATATAGGAAAGGTTAGGAATGGGATGTCTTCTTTGCATATAACTTTGTTAGAACTGTATTATGTATCAACTAAGCTTTCACTACAGGTAATTAGGAAGCACAGTGGAGGAACTGAAAAAGATATCAGATGTTGTAATTTGATCTTATTTTTTCTATCAAGTCATATTTGGCATTTTTAGTGAAACGGGGGACATTGGGACTGTCCAGAATCGCAACACTGACAAAAAAATCATCAAAAACTTCAACACCATGCCAAAAATTAACGAAATATGGAAACAGTGAATGCACAAAGCTGAATATTTAGCACACCAAAGATTTTAAATTATCGAAATACAATTACCATATATGAAAAACACCGTGAAACAAAAATGTTAAGAGATGAGACATGATACACTAGCTTTGATATTAGAATGTAAATGTTCTCACTGGTGATCAGAAGGTTGTGGGTTCAAGTCCTGTTTGGCAGCTCAGAAATTCTTCTGAGTAAAATGGCTTGAAGAACATGCACCCATTGCCAAAAATTGCAATATCTCTCTTAGCCCACACTAATCCATTTTCAAATATGCTTCAAAAGTTTTTATGGCGTTAAATTGTTGTCTTCCTTATACCAAAGTACTTTAATTTCTACCACTCTGATACATAAAACATGTCTTAACCCTTTCACTCCCAACTTTCTGGGAACTATCCCATTGATGAGTAAAATCATCTGGCATTAGACAGAGTGAACTAATAAAGAACAGAAAATTCTGTATTTGGGAGTGAAAGGGTTAAAATAGCCTCTAAATTAAAAGGCAAGATAATCGCACAACCAAAAAGTTTTGCCCATGCGATTGATTAACCGTGTGTACAGTTTTCTGATTTTGCAAGCCCTGGTACATGTAAGTTATCATTAGAGTTACCGATTACTACATTTGTACAAAAAAACACATGCTTTGTTGGTTCTAGTTTACCCTAACAATACACTTTATTCTCATTTATCTTTCTTTGATTAGTTTATCATCATGGTGAATTCTTATAATTCAAGATCACCTATTCTTTTGGATACACCAGAAGGTGCTACTGGTGGTTCGAATACAATCATTGAGATACCCGACAGTGCTGGGCATTCTCGAAACCACGTGAGAAGAAGACGTCATGATTCTCCAGATGATTTGATTGTCGCAGATAGTCCAAAACGAGCTCGCGTTGAAGTTCCAGTCATTGATCTAACTTCAGATAATGAAGAAGAATTTTCAACCACTGAAAATAATACTGAGAGGTATATACTGTAGATATAAGTGTCATATAAATGTTTGTTTTACCAATTCTAAAAACGATTTAAAAAAATCTGGAAAAAAAAAGGAAAAAGGTTTTCTCCCAACCTACTGTACCAACCATTTTTCTTTTAAAATATATCATTCTGTAAACCAAGTAGCTTTATCTGACATTTATACAGTTCCTTGTACAGTGAAACCTGAGTTTTGCGACCACCCCAGGTGCCACGTAAAAGTGGTCGTTAAGGACAGGTGGTCGTTCAGACAGGTAGTGATGTGACGTCATAGCAGCCATTTTGGCAGCGCCACGACTCGTACTGTCGTTCACTTCAGTTTTTGCGCTGTGTTTTTGTTACGTTTCAGATTCAATTTTTGCGCTGGTTTGGTCTTGTTAAAAGCTCTTGGCTTTATTTACGATCTTCCAGTAGTATTTTTTAGATGTGAACACTCAGTTTTGTCACTTTCCTTTCCAAGTTAAAAAGCCGTTGTAAAATATACAAACTTGTCGCGGTAAACGATCATCAAGATCAACTTGTCTAAAGTTAACAAATATTACTCGTGGTTTTGGATTGTTCAGTCATTGTATTAACTCTCAAACATCAACTAAAAAGTATTTGGCTTTGGCAGGAGAAATTCACACAGATTTTCATCAAATAATGCTCAAAAGAGAAGCAAAACAAGACTAAAATGCGGTAACACGGCAATTGAGCAACACTTCCGGTTTCTTGTTTTCACATGTGGTCGCATTCGCGTTTGTTTACTATGAAAAAAACGGGTATTTCTTTAACGTATTTCGGCAGTTTTACGTTGAGTTGGTCGCTCATAACAGGTAAACATCTTGTTTGGGACACAAAAAACCGGTCGCTGGTCGCATAAGGCAGGTGGTCACTCATTGCAGGTATATTTCAACTACAATCGTCCGTGCCAGAAAAAGTGGTCGTATATGACAGGTGGTCGTAAAACATGGGGGTCGCAAAACTCTAAGTCTGTGAACATAATCAGTGGTGGATTACCAAGTAGGTTGAGTAGGCTGTGAAGCCTTACAGCCCCAGGCTTGCAAGAGGCCTGTAATTTCCAAAGAATACATTTTTTATTAGTGTTATTATTATTTTTATTTTTAATAAAGCAATGAGATGGTTTAAAAACTAGAAATAAATGCTTCCAAATTGTTAGCTCCAACCTCATTTGTCATTCATAGAAAATTGTGATTATGGGAAGACAACGGCCTCAGAATGCAGGAAATGGCATTTCTGAGACTATAAATTATTTCCAAAGTTTCTGGGAGAAGATGCCTCAGCATCCCCTTAGATGGTTCTCACGTCTTCTTATCAATTAGATCAGTGCACCACAGTAAAAACCCGCTAACAAGAACCTTCATTTTACCAAATCAGCCTGGGATAGGTTCTTATATTCTTATATATTCTTATATAAATAAATTCTTAATTTCAGTCTGAGGTTCTTAATAGTGGTAGGTTCTTGTTAGCGGGTGTTTACTGTATGATGCCCATGAATTTTTTCCACCACTGAACATAATTTCTATTTTGTTTAGACTTCTTATATCAATGCGTGCTCATGGTGAACATATGATGAGTATGCTTCCAAATGATGCCAGACGACGAATAAGACGTGTTATTTCATTACGTAATCGCTCATCTTTAAACCCATCAAGACATCAGTCAGATGATCACCATGACAATGCTACTGTTGATACCAGAACGGAATATTCAAGAAATCAACCACTGGCCAACGTCCATGTTGAAGATAGTGTACCTCCTATTCTTGTTGATGATGTAAGTGTATAAAGGTCTTTAATTAGAATACATCAAACGTGTATCTTTATAATCAAATTACTCCTAAGAATTGTTCAATGTGGCCGTGTCGAGGCATATCAAAGGCGCTGTAAGCAGCCGACATACGACACAGTTCAGATCACGGATCCCTGCTTAGCCCTACTGTAGGTGTTGATTTTACGGAGGGAGGAAAACCGGAGAACCCGGTGAAAAACCCTTGGAGCACAGGAGAGATCAACTAAACTCTACTCACATGAGTCCCAAGCTCGAGAACGGGGTTGTTCCCAGATGGTCACCCATCCAAGTACTAACCCTGTCTAACCGGGCTTAATTAACTATTTGTGAGAAGCAGCACCCTAACAGCACATGCCATCCGTGCTCCCCATATGGACATACTGTACTGTGCAGTAGTAGTGTATAGTCAATAGAGATATGAGATGGAAACTTGGTGAAAATCTTTGTTCTATCTTTTGTTGACATAATCAAAGGTAAACTTGGGCTCAATGAGGATACCACCCGAATAGGGACCTTAAGACCTTGATACAATGCGACTTAGAGCATTTTCACATCTTTAGGACGACGTCAGCGGCCAAAAGATGAGAACTGTTGCTAAAGATTGACTTCAATACAGACAATACAATCATTTTAGCAATATACTCGGTCGTTTTGGAAGTCATTAAACTAGCTTCAAATATCAAATATAATAGTTAGTTAACCACAACTTCTTTAAATAGGCAAATTTCAGGGTATTGTGCATGCATCATTTTGCAAAGGAATTGGTGGGCTCTTGGTGGGCTCCCCACAAAGTAAGTAATGGCAAACAGACTTGCTAGCGAGGCAACAACAGCAGAATAACAGTGTTAAACATCCAGAAACTGTATCTATACTTTGTTGATTTTAAACAGTATGTTTACTTTGAGTGTAGTTTGCCATTTTATTTGAAAAAATGATGCGCACGCAACACCCAGAAACTCACCTATTGCAAAATTCATGTTGCTTTTCACCGTCATTGTCATCCAAAGTCCAGTACTGTGTGTTTGATATCCAAAACAGTTATGGTTTATTAAGTAATCAACTTGTGTGTGTGCTAGTAACAGCATAACACAAAAAAACTTGTGGGAACATACAGTAGCCACTCACTGCGCATGTCTTCGTAATGTTATTTTATATTTTGTCTTTATTTTATTTTTGTATTTAAACATATTTTGGAATACAAACATTTTCTCCAAGAGCAAAGCTCATCTAGGGAGATTATGTTGAAATATAATATTACAAATTAAGTCACTAAAGAGTTTTATAAAGGGAAAGAGCAACGTTCGTTTGATAATATTAAATTTTATTGTAAAAATGACACACAGAAAGTAAAATAATTGAAAAAATTGTCAGAAATTGCTGATATAGTCCTAACTTACTGATAATTTGATCGTTTAGTTCTTAAAATTTAGTTCTTTTGTCTTTATAGGACGAGGCTCATGCTCATTCCAGTTTATACAATCGTGAAGATGGTTTTTCTCGTCCAAGCTGCAGTCGTGTTAATCCTTCCAGGGTTTACTTACCAGCTGATAACGCACCCGGGAGCAGTCGACCATCGTCGTTATCTGCCGCAACTAGGAGCGAACGAACTCGGGTTTTGACTCACAACAACACCACGCGTGATCAGGTTGGTTGGCCAATGTTTTGTACTACATGCGTAAAAACGCACAACTTGTTCACGGTTGTCAACAGGCGTGAACAATGTTGTGCTGCTCGCCGTGAACAATGTTGTGCTGCCCGCCGTGAACAAGTTGTCAACAAGTTGTTCACTTATGGTTCAAACAACTTGTTCACTGATAAATCAACAGTCATGAACAAGTTGTTCCGACAGCACATTTTTTATAGCCAACAACGTTGTTCGCACATGACACAACATGTTGTAACAGCATGACGGAATAACAACGATGAACAACAATGTTGCAACAATGGTGAACATGGTTGATGTATCAACACGTTCTTCGGTTGTTACAACATGCGTGAACAATGGTTGTTGTTTCGTCAAGCTGTAACAACTTGTTGAAACAATGATGAACAATGTTGTTCATTTATCAGTGTTGTTCACATATGTCAACAAGTTGTTACAGCATTGTTCAGGCAACAATGCTGTAACAACTTGCGAGATTTTTACGCGTGTAAAATTGTTTCCCAGGATTTCCAAGTCAAGCACTACGGTTCTCACGATATTATGGCATCATCTGTACAGTGTACATCTTTTCCACAAATTAGGGTCGTTTATACAGGAGCTCAAAAGACGCGGCTTACACAAGACGCGTCTTACATAAGACGCAAAACACTCGTATAAAAAAAGTACAAAGACGTCTTACACAAATTGCGGCTTGTTCAAATCACCTTATAAATTAGTCAGTTTCTGTTTGCGTCTTCTGTAAGCCGCGTCTTATCGACTCTCATATAAACGACCCTATTGATTCCGTTTTGCCGTTGTCTGTTCAGTGATACATACACATGACCTCTAGTGATGTAGGGATTTTATTAGATACGGCGATGATGCATTTTACTAAAGTTATCGTCAGTTTACACTGCTCGTTTTCACTTGGTCGAAGTTAAAAGGGATGAATTAATAAGACAGTCTTTTCGAGGCTTTTCTAAAATTTGTCGTCAAGCTTCAGTGAGTCACAAGATTTTAGCAATATCCTGGATAACATAACCACAACACGAACCCTATTAACCTTAGTCAGAAATCTGGTTTCCCCGCCTAGCTTTTTGGAAAAAAGCATATTTGACGACATATTTTGGAAAAGCCGCGAAAATGGGTCCCTTTGAGGTCGTGTCTTTTAACCTCGACTTTCTCACTTTGTTTATCCAAAACACTGCACTCTACAGTACTTTCTAAAATATTTCTATGATTTAATAAGTTCACATTTCAATCAATTTAGGACACGAGTGAAGGCGAGACTGAACGACCATCGTCAAATCAAATTTGGGATGCGTTTCAGTCTGCACGAACAACACGAACACGAAATTACTCGCAACGAAGAAGACAACAGTTGAGGGACTGTTTGGCTTATCTATCACCTCTTTCAATCAACTCTTCTAATCCACAGGGAAATTCCGACGAAACTTTGGCAAGAAATATTCAGGTACATTATGATTAGTTTCTGTTTTCGAGTATTTTTAGTAGTTATTGAAAATACTAAAGTACTATACGTGCTTGGTATACGCGCTCAAAACTGATTTCTACTGATCAGATCTACATTCATAATTATCAAATCTTTTTATCTTTTGATGTTTCTCAACCCCCACATGTCCTTAAAAAGTTTGTTGACTTGTATGAGCTACAATATAATGCTAAAATAAAGAGATTATGAGGGATACGCCAAAAAGAAAATGTTGGTTGAACAAAAACCAATTTTGCATTGATTACTGTGTAAATATGGCGGATTCAACATTTTTGGAGCACACCTACCGTCATAATTATGATTTTTTTTATCGTTTGATATGTTTCTCAACCTCCAAGTGCTTATAAAAAGTTTGTTGATTCTATAGGCTACACAATAATGCTAAAATAAGAAGATTTTGAGTGGTACGCCAAAACGTTCTAGGGTTTTGAGCGCTTAAGGGGATTGGCATTAAAAATTAAGTTTGTCTAATTTGAAAGAACTCATAAAATTGTAATAGAAGATCCTTTACAACTTTCTACGTTTTCAAGATATTTCAATTTGTTTGATATGTAAATGAGATGGTCTCTGACGTCAGGAGTGGGGTAAAATATTTTCATACAGAGCAAAATCAGTTACATATCTAACATGAAATCTTCAGCGTCGCAAGGAGTTTTTATGTGCACAGTTTCAAATGATTTCGCTGAACAAACTTAGAGATATAACTGGTTTTGCTACATGTGAAAATATTTTACCCCACACCTGACGTCAGAGACCATCTCATTTACATATCAAACAAATTGAAATATCTTGAAAACGAAGAGAGATACGAAAAAGTTGTAAAGGATGTTCTATTACAATTTTATGAGTTCTTTCAAATTAGACAAACTTAATTTTTAGTGCTATTGCCCTTTAACCGAAAATACGTGACATACATGTAGAAAAAATTATCTTCTTAATGATTTTATGTTTTGCTATAGACTGCTGAATACCACCACCACCAAGCTGCTAGCCCGCCTATTGATGAAACATTACCAAGTGTTACTCCTGAATTTCGCCATCATCGTCAGGTAAGGTTGTCAGTATAAATATTCGTAATTTAAATATTGTTATGAAATATGTACATGTGTGGTTACCCTGAACACCAATTTATGCCCAGATCTTCTCTTAGTCTAATCCGCTTGGTGATATAGGCAGCTTAACTCTTAGAGTTCCAGGGCGTCCCCTATTGACGTGTGAATTCGTCTGGCGTTAGCTACCCTGCGAGCAGAGCCTTCTTTTCCTTATTTCTTCGCTGAGAGAGAGGAAGAAAAGTAGGCTCTGCTGTATTCGTGTTTGACTTCGTCCAAAATTTAGGACGAAGTAACCCGTTTAAGACCCGTTTAACCGGTTCTCGTTTTGTTTTCTGCTCTGATTGGGACTGGGTTCGAGATTGTAACCAAGCAACTGCAACCAGTCACGAATACAGCAGAGCCTACTTTCTTTCCTCTCTCTCAGCGAAGAAATAAGGAAAAGAAGGCTCTGTTCGCAGGGTGGCGTTAGCCAGAGTAAAATACTAAAATACGTGCTTGATATATATACAGTATATATAACTATAGTGCTATCTTTGGCTCATGGATTGAAGCCAAACATGGCGGACAATGTACATGTAGGCCTTAATTATTAAATTAGTGGTTATTGTTTTTTTAGCCTCGTCGTGTACCGTTGTTCGAACAACCGTTGCAACCTTATATCCCGGATCTTCTCCTTCCAGCTATGCTGTAAGTACTTGTGGACATACATATTGTAAGGGAATTAGACAGCTCTTGTAGATTTTGGACGACCGTTTTGAAAAAGACGGCTTTTTGGCGACTGTGTATATGACTAATGATTTTTTTGGCGACTGTATAAGATTGGACTGGGCTTAATCAGAACAGTGTAGCTTTCATACATTTCCTTAGAGACGCTTGTAGGGTGCGCAGTAACGTTCAATCCGTCACTTGACGACGTGTTCGGAAGAGGGAGCTTCATTCTCGATCGTTGAGTGCTTTCCAAATAAGATCCTCGCCTCACAGTTCGACTACTTAGACATTAGAAAGCTTAAGCATATTAGGCGTTTTTGAGACACGGACGGTGACCGGAAGAACAGGAATACAGAACTACTGAACCGCGTATTCTTTGAAAACCCAAAACAAAGGCTATAAATAATCACATATCTAAACCGTTAGCTCATAAGCTTAAATTTCATCTTCATTCCTTTATTTTATATTGTAATGTAATGAAATTACCCCCCTTAAAATACAAGTTTCAGCCTACTTTAATAAAAGTATGTCTCATTGTAGTAAAACAGCGATGACAGGCCTCAACGTTCTAGAAGTTCCCGTCGTCTCAAGAACGTGAAAATGCTCTCAATGACGTCTTGTGTAGAACGACGACGGCGTTCACCTTGCTCTTGGAATTTTAAATTGCTCATTATCATTGTTTTGAATGAAAAATGCTATTGAATTAAAACGCCCTCCGTGGCTGTAAAACGTCTGTTGTTTAAGCTCTCTAATAGCTCTAAGGGGTGGCCAATACTGCGTTTCAGGGGCGTTCAAAAATAATCATTTTCAGGGGGGAGCATGTCCCAAGACCTCACCGAGAGGGGCTCATCCTTCGCCGCGAACTTACACTCCGCCGAATTGACACCCAACTTTGACACTTCCTGGCTAAGATACTGGTTGTATAGTTAGCATACGTTCCACTGTATATTTAATTACACAAACATTTACGACAAATTATTACAAAACGGTCAACTTTTTTGACCCAATTAGATCAATCTGGGCACCGGACTCTCGGTTGCGTCATTTTGGCGATTCTGAAGAAGATCGCGAAGATTATGAGGTTTGTTTTATATTTTTATGAAGGCTATGGGATTTTCCACAAACATATAACATAATTATAAATGTCAGGGAAAATAAATAATAATGCAATTACAGTAATGAAGAGGTGAGGGAGTGATACAAGAAGAAACCTTAAAGCGTATTGGCAACAAAAATTAAGTTTGTTTAATTAGAAAGAACTCATAAAATTGTAATAGAACATCCTTTACAACTTTTTCGTATCTCTCTTCGTTTTCAAGATATTTCAATTTGTTTGATATGTAAATGAGATGGTCTCTGACGTCAGGTGTGGGGTAAAATATTTTCACATGTAGCAAAACCAGTTATATCTCTAAGTTTGTTCAGCGAAATCATTTGAAACTGTGCACATAAAAACTCCTTGCGACGCTGAACATTTCATGTTAGATATGTAAGTGATTTTGCTCTGTATGAAAATATTTTACCCCACTCCTGACGTCAGAGACCATCTCATTTACATATCAAACAAATTGAAATATCTTGAAAACGCAGAAAGATACGAAAAAGTTGTAAAGAATCTTCTATTACAATCTTATGAGTTCTTTCAAATTAGACCAACTTAATTTTTGTTGCCATTACCCTTTAAGTCTCGTTTACACAGGCGATATTTGTTGCGATTTTTCTCCTTCTGACACATCCGATTGAATGGATTGACTTACGAAGGTATTGAACATTTGTGCAGAGCTATATGAGGTTCGCTACTTTGGTGATACATTCATTCAATCGCATCCCTCAGGACGAGAAAAATCGTAACAAAAATCGCCTGTGTCAACAGGCCTTTAAAGTGTCACATGAAACGAAAATTAAGTTTGTCTTATTTGAAAGAACACTTAAAATGATAGAGTAACATCTTTTGCAGTTTTTCGTTTCCTTGCTTTGTTCTTGAGATATTTCAGTTTGTTTAAAGGGTATTGGCAATAAAAATTAAGTTTATCTCATTTGAAAGAACTCATCAAATGGTATAAGAAGACCTTTTACAATTTTTCCGTATCTGTTTTGGTTTTGGAAATATTTCGACCAAAGACAGCGTGCTGTCCGCCATCTTGGAATTATTTTCGATATGCATGTGACGACATAAACAGGGTAAAGTGAAATTTTTATCTTGCCACCCTTATGACATTATTAGCTAGAAACTCGACTTTGTTGCGCTATTTCCATTTTAAATTGACCCACAACATTTAAAAAGCCTTCCATGGAAATTTGGTCACTCACGGAGTAGTTTCATCAGGTTTACCCTGCTTGCGACGTCACCAATTTCCTAGTTAATTAGACCAAATATTACAACAAGATGGCGGACAGCACGCTGTCTTTGGTCGAAATATTTCAAAACACAAGAAAGATACAGAAAAATTACAAAAGGTCTTCTTATACCATTTGACGAGTTCTTTCAAATGGGTCAAATTTAATTTTTATTGCCAATACCCTTTAACATGCAAATTAAACAGTTTGACATCACATGTGCAAAATGAGTTATCGGAGAAGGTTTTATTGTATATTTGGTGTTAAGGGAGAAACACGCCCGCATGCTTCCTTTGAGTTAATTTGTTTTGATAATAGCAACAATATATAACTTTCTTGTTCTTTTGCTACAGGCGTTATGGAATTTAACAGAAAGATTAGGCCAAGTTAAACCAAAGGGACTTACTAAAGCTGGTAAGTTCTATATTGTTTTAAAAGTAGCGTGCTACAGTGCGGCAGTGTTGAAACAACAATCGAAATATAGTAAGGTTAGATATACTGCCGAAACAGAGAACGTAGGAGTCCAACGTTTCGAGCGAAGGCCCTTCGTCAGAGAGTAACGTAAAGAGTGTAAACAAACAACGAGCTTATATCAGAAGGATAATCATGTGCCAAAAATAAACCAATAACAAAAATAACAATAACAAATTAATAATGAGATGCGAAAAAATTAGTTTTCAGATGTACAGACTATCACAGGTAGACAACTTTGGCATTTAATATCTCGAAAAATTATGAGCTTCAAGTTTGTTCTGTCGGAAATTTTAACTTCACAGACACTTTCAACTCTACATGTAGATGCTTCTTAATGACGAGTAAAATCGTCTGGCGTTAGCTAAAGTAAAATACTAGAGTGATTAAGATTCATTCACGTAAACGGGGAACGGCAAACGTGAGATAGCAGTTTGACGTTCGCGTGATTGAAACTGGAGAGATTAACATTGACGTGTCAGATCCAAGATGACGGCTAAAAAGAGGTATTTGAAGTTGTCGATAAAACGGTTGCTTTCTCGTGTTCGTTTTGGTATCTATGGTTTAAAAACATTTTGCGATCATTATTAACTTTTCTATTGCTTCTCTTTTCCTTCGTAAAAGACGTGAAAGAGAGGAAATATTAGAAATGTTGACTGTAAAATCTGCCGTTTGCCGTCTCCGTGAAAACACTCGTCTTGGCGTTGAAACGGCGAACGCAAACGGCTGGCGGGAAAACAATTTTCGTTACGTGAACTCTGCCGTTTACGTGAATCTTAATCTCTCTACTAAAAGGGAATTCATGGCTGAGAGATTTAAAAGCTTCTATTAATCGTATAATCTTATTTGTGATTGTTTTGGGGCTTTTTTCTTTGCATTAGATATGGAAGAAATACCAGCATTCCGTTATAGTGCTGCTTCAAAAGATTCTTCAAACGGATCTTGTATTGTCTGTATGATGGACTACTCTAATAAAGAGAAACTACGTCGTTTACCGTGTAACCACGACTTCCATGCTAAATGCATTGATAGATGGCTCAAGGTAAGGTCCACATTACCCTGAGTCCCTTTCCAACCTACGCAAGCTTCGGGGGGGAGTGGGCTCTGCCAACAAACTCGATCTTCGCCCCACGTTTGGGGCGAGTCAGTCGGGTTTTAAACTAGTCAAACAAAGTTCTAGTTTATGAGCACCCACAAGCAACACCGCTGCCAAACGTTTTGCGTATGCGCGACGTCCGAGCTCGTCCTCAGAAAAAGAGCGGGAAAACACTGAAATATTTGGACTGGTCCGAGAGTCCGACACAAAAGTTAAAATTATAAGCATACTTTGGCTTCTTTGTCAATATTGTAACATATTCTGAATTTACCCCTTCATAATTTTCTTTACCCTTTTTTTAAAACACAAATGAATAGTCGAGTCTTACTTAGTCTTCACTGTCTGGTTGTTGTCGCCATGGCTACAATCTTGGACAAAAGTCATTGGGACGCGCACGTTCATGTTTACGCAAAAATTTACATATAGCACCAAAACCCCTCCCCCTAATCAATGTTGACGGATATAAATGGCAAATATACGTGAAAATACATTATATTTCATACATTGAACAACATTGAGAGTGAGGAGGGGGTTGCTAGGCATCGATCGTTCAAGCAGAACCCGCTGAAGCAGAATGAAATGTTATAAGTGAAGAATGTGTTGTTGTGTCCGAATACTTTTGTCCAAGATTGTAGTTCCCACTTCTCTTGCAATGTTTACTCAGCGAATTCACGCATGCGCAAACTTTTGGCAGCGGTGTTCCCACAAGCAGGAAAATAGGAAATAACGCGTTAGAGCCTGGGCCCAAAATAGTATCTTGGCAACCGTTCACTCACGCATGCTCAAAAAGAAGTATCGAGTTTGTTGGAAGAGCCCACGTTCCCCCGAAGCCTGCGTAGGTCGGAAAGGGGCTCTGACTCGCAGGGTAGATCCACATGTGTGTGGCTATGATTCAATGGTGTAGGGGGTGAGTGAGTGGGGGGGGGGGGGGGGGCGCTCAAGCGGACTGACTCTAGCGTTCTAACTTTAGGTTTACTCAAGAGAGCATTAAGGTAGTGGGGTTGTTATCCCCAAAACGTAAAGCATTGTGGGAATGTGAAAGTAGCGAATAGGTTTCATTTGTCATCAATTTTTTCAATTCTTTTTTCATCTCGTTTTTTACCTTGCAATGAAAAAGAAGAACGAGTTTTGCTTTCTTATAGCTAAAGACGCCTAGGTTTCTCATTTTTTGAAAGACAGAACGTGTCTTTCTATCCAAACAGTCAATTAGATAGGAGATTATTTAACTTATACTGTCATGGCAATAGAAGCGTTCCGTAAAATATTGTTGCAATATATTCCTCAAGTTGAACAATTCATTTGATAAGATTCGTTGACAACTTCCTGTTTTGAATTCTGTTTTGAATTTTATTGGTGTTTAGCAAATAATCCTGTTTCTTATTGGTTGTTTAAAAACCAGAAACCAATCAAATTAAAAACAGGAAGTTGGCAATAATTTTAATCAAATGAATTAGTCAACTTGAGCAATATATTTCAACGATATTTTAGGAACGCTTCTATTGCCACGACAGTAAAAATAAAAAGGCGCCACGTAATTAACATCAGACCATGTTCTTGTTTTGTAGAATAATCGTTCTTGCCCAGTTTGTCGCAAAGACGTGATATCAAAGTAGCATGGTATAACCTATAAAGTCAATGTTTAAATAGAAAAAGGATATATGATTTATTAATCCCAAAAAATGCAGTTGTAGTTTCACCTATCCCGCTGTCAAGGAATAATAACAAAAAGAAAACGTCCACCAAGAACTTAAATTTGCTCGGTGGCTTAGAGTTTGACACCCTAATCGTATAGCCATATAGAATATATGCAATAATTCAAATTTGTGTCGCGCATGTAACCTTTTTTTTTTGGATTTTGTAGTTCTATTGAAAAAACTAAAAATAGTTGACATTATAGATTACATGAACAGCTTTTAAATATTTGGGCGATACCATGTCGTGCAATAATGCATTATTGTAGTTTTCACTGTTTTTCTTTCGTTTACTTGGCATTGGCCTCGTACTGCTATTTGTAAATAAGCTTTGACCTATATAACATTAAAAACTATCGGACATGATACAAGGTTCCTTTTCTTTTTGTTTATTTACTAATCACATTTGCGAATCAAAACCCAGAGTTGGAAAAAGTATTCAACCTTCCTCCGGATGGGTTTTTAAGTTTAGATAACCTTCCTCAAAATATATAGCGAGAATTTTGTGTTTTGCCACGTTCATAAATAATGCGTGACTTTTGCAGTACCTTGGTTTTCTAGGTTTTCCTAGGTAAGCTTTGGCATACTACAATAGCTACTAATAACTGACCGCTGCTGACTGATAGCCTGCCAACTACCCTCGACTGCTGCGAAGATACAGACATCACAGCAGACATCAGCGTACATGTCTCACACATGTAACTGCTGCCACTGCCAGTGCTGCATAATTGTTGGTTAGCCAATGTTTTGCTGCAAATCGCATTTCTTCTCGACACCTTGCTTGATCAATTGTAACTTTCTCAGATTACCAAATGTGTTGTTTCGCGTGTTTTCACTTTAAACCTTCCTCACTAAAGTAAACCTTCCTCCGGGTGGTACCCGCATACCCGCAGCTTTTTTCCAACTCAAAACCACTATTACAGAAGCTGGATGTTGCTGAGATTGATTTTTTTTAACCTTTACTTTTTGACCCATGTTGACCATTTTCTCAACGTTTGAAATAAGGTCAAAAAATAATAATTTAGCTCAGATAAAGCCTTTTTTTAACCTCTGTAGCAGAAGATTTTATTTGTGCTACATCTTTATATTGTAGCCTTATTCCAAAACTTGAAAAATGGCCAAAATCGGTCAGAAATGTTAAGTGGTTACTTAGCCTTTACTTTTTGACAGATTTTGGCCATTTTTTCAACTTTTGAGATAGGGTCAAAAACGATTAAATAAAGTCTTTTTAGACCTTCTGTGAAAAGGAAAAGGCTGTATTTAGGCTAAAAAAAAATTCATTTTTATTTTTCAAAAAAAATCGGGAAAAAAAGTAAAGGGGTTAGCCTTTACTTTTTGACCGATTTTGGTCATTTTTGAAACTTTTGAGTTAGGGTAAAAAACGATTAAATAAAGTCTTGTTAGACCTTCTGTGAAAAGGAGAAGGCTGTATATAGGCTATAAAATATTTGTTTTATTTTTCAAAAAAAATCGCGGGAAAAAAAGTAAAGGGGTTAGCCTTTACTTTTTGACGGATTTTGGTGATTTTTGAAACTTTTGAGTTAGGGTCAAAAACGATTAAATAAAGTCTTTTTAGATCTTCTGTGAAACGGAGAAGGCAGTATTTGGCCTAAAAAAAATTTTTCCGATTTTTTAAAAGAAATCGAGGGGAAAAAAGTAAAGGGGTTAGCCTTTACTTTTTGACTGATTTTGGTCATTTTTGAAACATTTGAGTTAGGGTCAAAAACGGCTAAATGCGAATAACTCTTGAACCAGAGCTGGGACACTTCTAATTTTTCCTGGGCCGGCAAGACGATAGTAGGAGCTTCATTTTGATATATAGGAAAGCCAGTTAAAAATAACGGAAGCCATTGACATTTTCCCCCCAATGTCGGCAAGTACAATTAATAAAGATTTCTATTTCCGGCGCGATGAAATTGACAGTTTGGGCGTCTCGTTTTAAATGCGAATAACTCTTGAACCAGATCTGGGACACTTCTAATTTTTCCTGGGCCAGCAAGAAGATAGAATGAGCTTCGTTTTTATATATAGGAAAGCCGGTTAAAAATAACGGAAGCCATTGACATTTTCCCCCCAATGTCGGCAAGTACAATTAATAAAGATTTCTATTTCCGGCGCGATGAAATTGACAGTTTGGGCGTCTCGTTTTAAATGCGAATAACTCTTGAACCAGATCTGGGACACTTCTAATTTTTCCTGGGCCAGCAAGAAGATAGAATGAGCTTCGTTTTTATATATAGGAAAGCCGGTTAAAAATAACGGAAGCCATTGACATTTTCCCCCCAATGTCGGCAAGTACAATTAATAAAGATTTCTATTTCCGGCGCGATGAAATTGACAGTTTGGGCGTCTCGTTTTAAATGCGAATAACTCTTGAACCAGATCTGGGACACTTCTAATTTTTCCTGGGCCAGCAAGAAGATGGAATGAGCTTCATTTTGATATATAGGAAAGCCGGTTAAAAATAACGGAAGCCATTGACATTTTCCACCCAATGTCGGCAAGTACAATTAATAAAGATTTCTATTTCCGGCGCGATGAAATTGACAGTTTGGGCGTCTCGTTTTAAATCCGAATAACTCTTGAACCAGATCTGGGACACTTCTAATTTTTCCAGGAAAAGCAAGAAGATAGAATGAGCTTCATTTTGATATATAGGAAAGCCGGTTAAAAATAACGGAAGCCATTGACATTTTCCCCCCAATGTCGGCAAGTACAATTAATAAAGATTTCTATTTCCGGCGCGATGAAATTGACAGTTGGGCGTCTCGTTTTAAATGCGAGTAACTCTTGAACCAGCTCTGGGACACTTCTAATTTTTCCAGGAAAAGCAAGAAGATAGAATGAGCTTCATTTTGATATATAGGAAAGCCGGTTAAAAATAACGGAAGCCATTGACATTTTCCACCCAATGTCGGCAAGTACAATTAATAAAGATTTCTATTTCCGGCGCGATGAAATTGACAGTTTGGGCGTCTCGTTTTAAATGCGAATAACTCTTGAACCAGATCTGGGACACTTCTAATTTTTCCTGGGCCAGCAAGAAGATGGAATGAGCTTCATTTTGATATATAGGAAAGCCGGTTAAAAATAACGGAAGCCATTGACATTTTCCACCCAATGTCGGCAAGTACAATTAATAAAGATTTCTATTTCCGGCGCGATGAAATTGACAGTTTGGGCGTCTCGTTTTAAATCAGAATAACTCTTGAACCAGATCTGGGACACTTCTAATTTTTCCAGGAAAAGCAAGAAGATAGAATGAGCTTCATTTTGATATATAGGAAAGCCGGTTAAAAATAACGGAAGCCATTGACATTTTCCCCCCAATGTCGGCAAGTACAATTAATAAAGATTTCTATTTCCGGCGCGATGAAATTGACAGTTGGGCGTCTCGTTTTAAATGCGAGTAACTCTTGAACCAGCTCTGGGACACTTCTAATTTTTCCAGGAAAAGCAAGAAGATAGAATGAGCTTCATTTTGATATATAGGAAAGCCGGTTAAAAATAACGGAAGCCATTGACATTTTCCACCCAATGTCGGCAAGTACAATTAATAAAGATTTCTATTTCCGTCGCGATGAAATTGACAGTTTGGGCGTCTCGTTTTAAATGCGAATAACTCTTGAACCAGATCTGGGACACTTCTAATTTTTCCTGGGCCAGCAAGAAGATAGGAAGATAGAATGAGCTTCATGTTTATATATAGGAAAGCCGGTTAAAAATAACGGAAGCCATTGACATTTCCCCCCCAATGTCGGCAAGTACAATTAATAAAGATTTCTATTTCCGGCGCGATGAAATTGACAGTTTGGGCGTCTCGTTTTAAATGCGAATAACTCTTGAACCAGATCTGGGACACTTCTAATTTTTCCTGGGCCAGCAAGAAGATAGAATGAGCTTCATTTTGATATATAGGAAAGCCGGTTAAAAATAACGGAAGCCATTGACATTTTCCACCCAATGTCGGCAAGTACAATTAATAAAGATTTCTATTTCCTGCGCGATGAAATTGACAGTTTGGGCGTCTCGTTTTAAATGCGAATAACTCTTGAACCAGATCTGGGACACTTCTAATTTTTCCTGGGCCAGCAAGAAGATGGAATGAGCTTCATTTTGATATATAGGAAAGCCGGTTAAAAATAACGGAAGCCATTGACATTTTCCACCCAATGTCGGCAAGTACAATTAATAAAGATTTATATTTCCGGCGCGATGAAATTGACAGTTTGGGCGTCTCGTTTTAAATCCGAATAACTCTTGAACCAGATCTGGGACACTTCTAATTTTCCCCGGGCCAGCAAGAAGATAGAATGAGCTTCATTTTTATATATAGGAAAGCCGGTTAAAAATAACGGAAGCCATTGACATTTCCCCCCAATGTCGGCAAGTACAATTAATAAAGATTTCTATTTCCGGCGCGATGAAATTGACAGTTGGGCGTCTCGTTTTAAATGCGAATAACTCTTGAACCAGCTCTGGGACACTTCTAATTTTTCCTGGACCAGCAAGAAGATAGAATGAGCTTCATTTTGATATATAGGAAAGCCGGTTAAAAATAACGGAAGCCATTGACATTTCCCTCCCAATGTCGGCAAGTACAATTAATAAAGATTTCTATTTCCGGCGCGATGAAATTGACAGTTTGGGCGTCTCGTTTTAAATGCGAATAACTCTTGAACCAGATCTGGGACACTTCTAATTTTTCCTGGGCCAGCAAGAAGATGGAATGAGCTTCATTTTGATATATAGGAAAGCCGGTTAAAAATAACGGAAGCCATTGACATTTTCCACCCAATGTCGGCAAGTACAATTAATAAAGATTTATATTTCCGGCGCGATGAAATTGACAGTTTGGGCGTCTCGTTTTAAATCCGAATAACTCTTGAACCAGATCTGGGACACTTCTAATTTTTCCCCGGGCCAGCAAGAAGATAGAATGAGCTTCATTTTTATATATAGGAAAGCCGGTTAAAAATAACGGAAGCCATTGACATTTCCCCCCCAATGTCGGCAAGTACAATTAATAAAGATTTCTATTTCCGGCGCGATGAAATTGACAGTTGGGCGTCTCGTTTTAAATGCGAATAACTCTTGAACCAGCTCTGGGACACTTCTAATTTTTCCTGGACCAGCAAGAAGATAGAATGAGCTTCATTTTGATATATAGGAAAGCCGGTTAAAAATAACGGAAGCCATTGACATTTCCCTCCCAATGTCGGCAAGTACAATTAATAAAGATTTCTATTTCCGGCGCGATGAAATTGACAGTTTGGGCGTCTCGTTTTAAATGCGAATAACTCTTGAACCAGATCTGGGACACTTCTAATTTTTCCTGGGCCAGCAAGAAGATAGAATGAGCTTCGTTTTTATATATAGGAAAGCCGGTTAAAAATAACGGAAGCCATTGACATTTTCCCCCCAATGTCGGCAAGTACAATTAATAAAGATTTCTATTTCCGGCGCGATGAAATTGACAGTTTGGGCGTCTCGTTTTAAATGCGAATAACTCTTGAACCAGATCTGGGACACTTCTAATTTTTCCTGGGCCAGCAAGAAGATAGAATGAGCTTCATTTTTATATATAGGAAAGCCGGTTAAAAATAACGGAAGCCATTGACATTTTCCCCCCAATGTCGGCAAGTACAATTAATAAAGATTTCTATTTCCGGCGCTATGAAATTGACAGTTGGGCGTCTCGTTTTAAATGCGAATAACTCTTGAACCAGCTCTGGGACACTTCTAATTTTTCCTGGACCAGCAAGAAGATAGAATGAGCTTCATTTTGATATATAGGAAAGCCGGTTAAAAATAACGGAAGCCATTGACATTTCCCCCCCAATGTCGGCAAGTACAATTAATAAAGATTTCTATTTCCGGCGCGATGAAATTGACAGTTGGGCGTCTCGTTTTAAATGCGAATAACTCTTGAACCAGCTCTGGGACACTTCTAATTTTTCCTGGACAAGCAAGAAGATAGAATGAGCTTCATTTTGATATATAGGAAAGCCGGTTAAAAATAACGGAAGCCATTGACATTTTCCACCCAATGTCGGCAAGTACAATTAATAAAGATTTCTATTTCCTGCGCGATGAAATTGACAGTTTGGGCGTCTCGTTTTAAATGCGAATAACTCTTGAACCAGATCTGGGACACTTCTAATTTTTCCTGGGCCAGCAAGAAGATGGAATGAGCTTCATTTTGATATATAGGAAAGCCGGTTAAAAATAACGGAAGCCATTGACATTTTCCACCCAATGTCGGCAAGTACAATTAATAAAGATTTCTATTTCCAGCGCGATGAAATTGACAGTTTGGGCGTCTCGTTTTAAATCCGAATAACTCTTGAACCAGATCTGGTACACTTCTAATTTTTCCTGGACAAGCAAGAAGATAGAATGAGCTTCATTTTGATATATAGGAAAGCCGGTTAAAAATAACGGAAGCCATTGACATTTTCCACCCAATGTCGGCAAGTACAATTAATAAAGATTTCTATTTCCTGCGCTATGAAATTGACAGTTGGGCGTCTCGTTTTAAATGCGAATAACTCTTGAACCAGATCTGGGACACTTCTAATTTTTCCTGGGCCAGCAAGAAGATGGAATGAGCTTCATTTTGATATATAGGAAAGCCGGTTAAAAATAACGGAAGCCATTGACATTTTCCCCCCAATGTCGGCAAGTACAATTAATAAAGATTTCTATTTCCGGCGCGATGAAATTGACAGTTGGGCGTCTCGTTTTAAATGCGAGTAACTCTTGAACCAGCTCTGGGACACTTCTAATTTTTCCAGGACAACCAAGAAGATAGAATGAGCTTCATTTTTATATATAGGAAAGCCGGTTAAAAATAAAGGAAGCCATTGACATTTTCCACCCAATGTCGGCAAGTACAATTAATAAAGATTTATATTTCCGGCGCGATGAAATTGACAGTTTGGGCGTCTCGTTTTAAATCCGAATAACTGTAGAACCAGATCTGGGACACTTCTAATTTTCCCCGGGCCAGCAAGAAGATAGAATGAGCTTCATTTTTATATATAGGAAAGCCGGTTAAAAATAACGGAAGCCATTGACATTTCCCCCCCAATGTCGGCAAGTACAATTAATAAAGATTTCTATTTCCGGCGCGATGAAATTGACAGTTGGGCGTCTCGTTTTAAATGCGAATAACTCTTGAACCAGCTCTGGGACACTTCTAATTTTTCCTGGACCAGCAAGAAGATAGAATGAGCTTCATTTTGATATATAGGAAAGCCGGTTAAAAATAACGGAAGCCATTGACATTTCCCTCCCAATGTCGGCAAGTACAATTAATAAAGATTTCTATTTCCGGCGCGATGAAATTGACAGTTTGGGCGTCTCGTTTTAAATGCGAATAACTCTTGAACCAGATCTGGGACACTTCTAATTTTTCCTGGGCCAGCAAGAAGATAGAATGAGCTTCGTTTTTATATATAGGAAAGCCGGTTAAAAATAACGGAAGCCATTGACATTTTCCCCCCAATGTCGGCAAGTACAATTAATAAAGATTTCTATTTCCGGCGCGATGAAATTGACAGTTTGGGCGTCTCGTTTTAAATGCGAATAACTCTTGAACCAGATCTGGGACACTTCTAATTTTTCCTGGGCCAGCAAGAAGATAGAATGAGCTTCGTTTTTATATATAGGAAAGCCGGTTAAAAATAACGGAAGCCATTGACATTTTCCCCCCCAATGTCGGCAAGTACAATTAATAAAGATTTCTATTTCCGGCGCGATGAAATTGACAGTTGGGCGTCTCGTTTTAAATGCGAGTAACTCTTGAACCAGCTCTGGGACACTTCTAATTTTTCCAGGACAACCAAGAAGATAGAATGAGCTTCATTTTTATATATAGGAAAGCCGGTTAAAAATAAAGGAAGCCATTGACATTTTCCACCCAATGTCGGCAAGTACAATTAATAAAGATTTCTATTTCCGGCGCGATGAAATTGACAGTTTGGGCGTCTCGTTTTAAATCCGAATAACTCTTGAACCAGATCTGGGACACTTCTAATTTTCCCCGGGCCAGCAAGAAGATAGAATGAGCTTCATTTTTATATATAGGAAAGCCGGTTAAAAATAACGGAAGCCATTGACATTTCCCTCCCAATGTCGGCAAGTACAATTAATAAAGATTTCTATTTCCGGCGCGATGAAATTGACAGTTTGGGCGTCTCGTTTTAAATGCGAATAACTCTTGAACCAGATCTGGGACACTTCTAATTTTTCCTGGGCCAGCAAGAAGATAGAATGAGCTTCGTTTTTATATATAGGAAAGCCGGTTAAAAATAACGGAAGGCATTGACATTTTCCCCCCAATGTCGGCAAGTACAATTAATAAAGATTTCTATTTCCGGCGCGATGAAATTGACAGTTTGGGCGTCTCGTTTTAAATGCGAATAACTCTTGAACCAGATCTGGGACACTTCTAATTTTTCCTGGGCCAGCAAGAAGATAGAATGAGCTTCGTTTTTATATATAGGAAAGCCGGTTAAAAATAACGGAAGCCATTGACATTTTCCCCCGAATGTCGGCAAGTACAATTAATAAAGATTTCTATTTCCGGCGCTATGAAATTGACAGTTGGGCGTCTCGTTTTAAATGCGAATAACTCTTGAACCAGCTCTGGGACACTTCTAATTTTTCCTGGGCCAGCAAGAAGATAGAATGAGTTTCGTTTTTATATATAGGAAAGCCGGTTAAAAATAACGGAAGCCATTGACATTTTCCCCCCAATGTCGGCAAGTACAATTAATAAAGATTTCTATTTCCGGCGCTATGAAATTGACAGTTGGGCGTCTCGTTTTAAATGCGAATAACTCTTGAACCAGCTCTGGGACACTTCTAATTTTTCCTGGACCAGCAAGAAGATAGAATGAGCTTCATTTTGATATATAGGAAAGCCGGTTAAAAATAACGGAAGCCATTGACATTTTCCCCCCAATGTCGGCAAGTACAATTAATAAAGATTTCTATTTCCGGCGCTATGAAATTGACAGTTGGGCGTCTCGTTTTAAATGCGAATAACTCTTGAACCAGCTCTGGGACACTTCTAATTTTTCCTGGACCAGCAAGAAGATAGAATGAGCTTCATTTTGATATATAGGAAAGCCGGTTAAAAATAACGGAAGCCATTGACATTTTCCCCCCAATGTTGGCAAGTACAATTAATAAAGATTTCTATTTCCGGCGCGATGAAATTGACAGTTGGGCGTCTCGTTTTAAATGCGAGTAACTCTTGAACCAGCTCTGGGACACTTCTAATTTTTCCAGGACAACCAAGAAGATAGAATGAGCTTCATTTTTATATATAGGAAAGCCGGTTAAAAATAAAGGAAGCCATTGACATTTTCCACCCAATGTCGGCAAGTACAATTAATAAAGATTTATATTTCCGGCGCGATGAAATTGACAGTTTGGGCGTCTCGTTTTAAATCCGAATAACTCTTGAACCAGATCTGGGACACTTCTAATTTTCCCCGGGCCAGCAAGAAGATAGAATGAGCTTCATTTTTATATATAGGAAAGCCGGTTAAAAATAACGGAAGCCATTGACATTTTCCCCCCCAATGTCGGCAAGTACAATTAATAAAGATTTCTATTTCCGGCGCGATGAAATTGACAGTTGGGCGTCTCGTTTTAAATGCGAGTAACTCTTGAACCAGCTCTGGGACACTTCTAATTTTTCCAGGACAACCAAGAAGATAGAATGAGCTTCATTTTTGTATATAGGAAAGCCGGTTAAAATTAAAGGAAGCCATTGACATTTTCCACCCAATGTCGGCAAGTACAATTAATAAAGATTTATATTTCCGGCGCGATGAAATTGACAGTTTGGGCGTCTCGTTTTAAATCCGAATAACTCTTGAACCAGATCTGGGACACTTCTAATTTTCCCCGGGCCAGCAAGAAGATAGAATGAGCTTCATTTTTATATATAGGAAAGCCGGTTAAAAATAACGGAAGCCATTGACATTTCCCCCCCAATGTCGGCAAGTACAATTAATAAAGATTTCTATTTCCGGCGCGATGAAATTGACAGTTGGGCGTCTCGTTTTAAATGCGAATAACTCTTGAACCAGCTCTGGGACACTTCTAATTTTCCCTGGACCAGCAAGAAGATAGAATGAGCTTCATTTTGATATATAGGAAAGCCGGTTAAAAATAACGGAAGCCATTGACATTTCCCTCCCAATGTCGGCAAGTACAATTAATAAAGATTTATATTTCCGGCGCGATGAAATTGACAGTTTGGGCGTCTCGTTTTAAATCCGAATAACTCTTGAACCAGATCTGGGACACTTCTAATTTTCCCCGGGCCAGCAAGAAGATAGAATGAGCTTCGTTTTTATATATAGGAAAGCCGGTTAAAAATAACGGAAGCCATTGACATTTCCCCCCCAATGTCGGCAAGTACAATTAATAAAGATTTCTATTTCCGGCGCGATGAAATTGACAGTTGGGCGTCTCGTTTTAAATGCGAATAACTCTTGAACCAGCTCTGGGACACTTCTAATTTTTCCTGGACCAGCAAGAAGATAGAATGAGCTTCATTTTGATATATAGGAAAGCCGGTTAAAAATAACGGAAGCCATTGACATTTCCCTCCCAATGTCGGCAAGTACAATTAATAAAGATTTCTATTTCCGGCGCGATGAAATTGACAGTTTGGGCGTCTCGTTTTAAATCCGAATAACTCTTGAACCAGATCTGGGACACTTCTAATTTTTCCTGGGCCAGCAAGAAGATAGAATGAGCTTCGTTTTTATATATAGGAAAGCCGGTTAAAAATAACGGAAGGCATTGACATTTTCCCCCCAATGTCGGCAAGTACAATTAATAAAGATTTCTATTTCCGGCGCGATGAAATTGACAGTTTGGGCGTCTCGTTTTAAATGCGAATAACTCTTGAACCAGATCTGGGACACTTCTAATTTTTCCTGGGCCAGCAAGAAGATAGAATGAGCTTCGTTTTTATATATAGGAAAGCCGGTTAAAAATAACGGAAGCCATTGACATTTTCCCCCGAATGTCGGCAAGTACAATTAATAAAGATTTCTATTTCCGGCGCTATGAAATTGACAGTTGGGCGTCTCGTTTTAAATGCGAATAACTCTTGAACCAGCTCTGGGACACTTCTAATTTTTCCTGGGCCAGCAAGAAGATAGAATGAGTTTCGTTTTTATATATAGGAAAGCCGGTTAAAAATAACGGAAGCCATTGACATTTTCCCCCCAATGTCGGCAAGTACAATTAATAAAGATTTCTATTTCCGGCGCTATGAAATTGACAGTTGGGCGTCTCGTTTTAAATGCGAATAACTCTTGAACCAGCTCTGGGACACTTCTAATTTTTCCTGGACCAGCAAGAAGATAGAATGAGCTTCATTTTGATATATAGGAAAGCCGGTTAAAAATAACGGAAGCCATTGACATTTTCCCCCCAATGTCGGCAAGTACAATTAATAAAGATTTCTATTTCCGGCGCTATGAAATTGACAGTTGGGCGTCTCGTTTTAAATGCGAATAACTCTTGAACCAGCTCTGGGACACTTCTAATTTTTCCTGGACCAGCAAGAAGATAGAATGAGCTTCATTTTGATATATAGGAAAGCCGGTTAAAAATAACGGAAGCCATTGACATTTTCCCCCCAATGTTGGCAAGTACAATTAATAAAGATTTCTATTTCCGGCGCGATGAAATTGACAGTTGGGCGTCTCGTTTTAAATGCGAGTAACTCTTGAACCAGCTCTGGGACACTTCTAATTTTTCCAGGACAACCAAGAAGATAGAATGAGCTTCATTTTTATATATAGGAAAGCCGGTTAAAAATAAAGGAAGCCATTGACATTTTCCACCCAATGTCGGCAAGTACAATTAATAAAGATTTATATTTCCGGCGCGATGAAATTGACAGTTTGGGCGTCTCGTTTTAAATCCGAATAACTCTTGAACCAGATCTGGGACACTTCTAATTTTCCCCGGGCCAGCAAGAAGATAGAATGAGCTTCATTTTGATATATAGGAAAGCCGGTTAAAAATAACGGAAGCCATTGACATTTTCCACCCAATGTCGGCAAGTACAATTAATAAAGATTTCTATTTCCTGCGCTATGAAATTGACAGTTGGGCGTCTCGTTTTAAATGCGAATAACTCTTGAACCAGATCTGGGACACTTCTAATTTTTCCTGGGCCAGCAAGAAGATGGAATGAGCTTCATTTTGATATATAGGAAAGCCGGTTAAAAATAACGGAAGCCATTGACATTTTCCCCCCAATGTCGGCAAGTACAATTAATAAAGATTTCTATTTCCGGCGCGATGAAATTGACAGTTGGGCGTCTCGTTTTAAATGCGAGTAACTCTTGAACCAGCTCTGGGACACTTCTAATTTTTCCAGGACAACCAAGAAGATAGAATGAGCTTCATTTTTATATATAGGAAAGCCGGTTAAAAATAAAGGAAGCCATTGACATTTTCCACCCAATGTCGGCAAGTACAATTAATAAAGATTTATATTTCCGGCGCGATGAAATTGACAGTTTGGGCGTCTCGTTTTAAATCCGAATAACTGTAGAACCAGATCTGGGACACTTCTAATTTTTCCCCGGGCCAGCAAGAAGATAGAATGAGCTTCATTTTTATATATAGGAAAGCCGGTTAAAAATAACGGAAGCCATTGACATTTCCCCCCCAATGTCGGCAAGTACAATTAATAAAGATTTCTATTTCCGGCGCGATGAAATTGACAGTTGGGCGTCTCGTTTTAAATGCGAATAACTCTTGAACCAGCTCTGGGACACTTCTAATTTTTCCTGGACCAGCAAGAAGATAGAATGAGCTTCATTTTGATATATAGGAAAGCCGGTTAAAAATAACGGAAGCCATTGACATTTCCCTCCCAATGTCGGCAAGTACAATTAATAAAGATTTCTATTTCCGGCGCGATGAAATTGACAGTTTGGGCGTCTCGTTTTAAATGCGAATAACTCTTGAACCAGATCTGGGACACTTCTAATTTTTCCTGGGCCAGCAAGAAGATAGAATGAGCTTCGTTTTTATATATAGGAAAGCCGGTTAAAAATAACGGAAGCCATTGACATTTTCCCCCCAATGTCGGCAAGTACAATTAATAAAGATTTCTATTTCCGGCGCGATGAAATTGACAGTTTGGGCGTCTCGTTTTAAATGCGAATAACTCTTGAACCAGATCTGGGACACTTCTAATTTTTCCTGGGCCAGCAAGAAGATAGAATGAGCTTCGTTTTTATATATAGGAAAGCCGGTTAAAAATAACGGAAGCCATTGACATTTCCCCCCCAATGTCGGCAAGTACAATTAATAAAGATTTCTATTTCCGGCGCGATGAAATTGACAGTTGGGCGTCTCGTTTTAAATGCGAGTAACTCTTGAACCAGCTCTGGGACACTTCTAATTTTTCCAGGACAACCAAGAAGATAGAATGAGCTTCATTTTTATATATAGGAAAGCCGGTTAAAAATAAAGGAAGCCATTGACATTTTCCACCCAATGTCGGCAAGTACAATTAATAAAGATTTCTATTTCCGGCGCGATGAAATTGACAGTTTGGGCGTCTCGTTTTAAATCCGAATAACTCTTGAACCAGATCTGGGACACTTCTAATTTTTCCCCGGGCCAGCAAGAAGATAGAATGAGCTTCATTTTTATATATAGGAAAGCCGGTTAAAAATAACGGAAGCCATTGACATTTCCCTCCCAATGTCGGCAAGTACAATTAATAAAGATTTCTATTTCCGGCGCGATGAAATTGACAGTTTGGGCGTCTCGTTTTAAATGCGAATAACTCTTGAACCAGATCTGGGACACTTCTAATTTTTCCTGGGCCAGCAAGAAGATAGAATGAGCTTCGTTTTTATATATAGGAAAGCCGGTTAAAAATAACGGAAGGCATTGACATTTTCCCCCCAATGTCGGCAAGTACAATTAATAAAGATTTCTATTTCCGGCGCGATGAAATTGACAGTTTGGGCGTCTCGTTTTAAATGCGAATAACTCTTGAACCAGATCTGGGACACTTCTAATTTTTCCTGGGCCAGCAAGAAGATAGAATGAGCTTCGTTTTTATATATAGGAAAGCCGGTTAAAAATAACGGAAGCCATTGACATTTTCCCCCGAATGTCGGCAAGTACAATTAATAAAGATTTCTATTTCCGGCGCTATGAAATTGACAGTTGGGCGTCTCGTTTTAAATGCGAATAACTCTTGAACCAGCTCTGGGACACTTCTAATTTTTCCTGGGCCAGCAAGAAGATAGAATGAGTTTCGTTTTTATATATAGGAAAGCCGGTTAAAAATAACGGAAGCCATTGACATTTTCCCCCCAATGTCGGCAAGTACAATTAATAAAGATTTCTATTTCCGGCGCTATGAAATTGACAGTTGGGCGTCTCGTTTTAAATGCGAATAACTCTTGAACCAGCTCTGGGACACTTCTAATTTTTCCTGGACCAGCAAGAAGATAGAATGAGCTTCATTTTGATATATAGGAAAGCCGGTTAAAAATAACGGAAGCCATTGACATTTTCCCCCCAATGTCGGCAAGTACAATTAATAAAGATTTCTATTTCCGGCGCTATGAAATTGACAGTTGGGCGTCTCGTTTTAAATGCGAATAACTCTTGAACCAGCTCTGGGACACTTCTAATTTTTCCTGGACCAGCAAGAAGATAGAATGAGCTTCATTTTGATATATAGGAAAGCCGGTTAAAAATAACGGAAGCCATTGACATTTTCCCCCCAATGTTGGCAAGTACAATTAATAAAGATTTCTATTTCCGGCGCGATGAAATTGACAGTTGGGCGTCTCGTTTTAAATGCGAGTAACTCTTGAACCAGCTCTGGGACACTTCTAATTTTTCCAGGACAACCAAGAAGATAGAATGAGCTTCATTTTTATATATAGGAAAGCCGGTTAAAAATAAAGGAAGCCATTGACATTTTCCACCCAATGTCGGCAAGTACAATTAATAAAGATTTATATTTCCGGCGCGATGAAATTGACAGTTTGGGCGTCTCGTTTTAAATCCGAATAACTCTTGAACCAGATCTGGGACACTTCTAATTTTCCCCGGGCCAGCAAGAAGATAGAATGAGCTTCATTTTTATATATAGGAAAGCCGGTTAAAAATAACGGAAGCCATTGACATTTCCCCCCCAATGTCGGCAAGTACAATTAATAAAGATTTCTATTTCCGGCGCGATGAAATTGACAGTTGGGCGTCTCGTTTTAAATGCGAGTAACTCTTGAACCAGCTCTGGGACACTTCTAATTTTTCCAGGACAACCAAGAAGATAGAATGAGCTTCATTTTTGTATATAGGAAAGCCGGTTAAAATTAAAGGAAGCCATTGACATTTTCCACCCAATGTCGGCAAGTACAATTAATAAAGATTTATATTTCCGGCGCGATGAAATTGACAGTTTGGGCGTCTCGTTTTAAATCCGAATAACTCTTGAACCAGATCTGGGACACTTCTAATTTTCCCCGGGCCAGCAAGAAGATAGAATGAGCTTCATTTTTATATATAGGAAAGCCGGTTAAAAATAACGGAAGCCATTGACATTTCCCCCCCAATGTCGGCAAGTACAATTAATAAAGATTTCTATTTCCGGCGCGATGAAATTGACAGTTGGGCGTCTCGTTTTAAATGCGAATAACTCTTGAACCAGCTCTGGGACACTTCTAATTTTCCCTGGACCAGCAAGAAGATAGAATGAGCTTCATTTTGATATATAGGAAAGCCGGTTAAAAATAACGGAAGCCATTGACATTTCCCTCCCAATGTCGGCAAGTACAATTAATAAAGATTTATATTTCCGGCGCGATGAAATTGACAGTTTGGGCGTCTCGTTTTAAATCCGAATAACTCTTGAACCAGATCTGGGACACTTCTAATTTTCCCCGGGCCAGCAAGAAGATAGAATGAGCTTCGTTTTTATATATAGGAAAGCCGGTTAAAAATAACGGAAGCCATTGACATTTCCCCCCCAATGTCGGCAAGTACAATTAATAAAGATTTCTATTTCCGGCGCGATGAAATTGACAGTTGGGCGTCTCGTTTTAAATGCGAATAACTCTTGAACCAGCTCTGGGACACTTCTAATTTTTCCTGGACCAGCAAGAAGATAGAATGAGCTTCATTTTGATATATAGGAAAGCCGGTTAAAAATAACGGAAGCCATTGACATTTCCCTCCCAATGTCGGCAAGTACAATTAATAAAGATTTCTATTTCCGGCGCGATGAAATTGACAGTTTGGGCGTCTCGTTTTAAATCCGAATAACTCTTGAACCAGATCTGGGACACTTCTAATTTTTCCTGGGCCAGCAAGAAGATAGAATGAGCTTCGTTTTTATATATAGGAAAGCCGGTTAAAAATAACGGAAGGCATTGACATTTTCCCCCCAATGTCGGCAAGTACAATTAATAAAGATTTCTATTTCCGGCGCGATGAAATTGACAGTTTGGGCGTCTCGTTTTAAATGCGAATAACTCTTGAACCAGATCTGGGACACTTCTAATTTTTCCTGGGCCAGCAAGAAGATAGAATGAGCTTCGTTTTTATATATAGGAAAGCCGGTTAAAAATAACGGAAGCCATTGACATTTTCCCCCGAATGTCGGCAAGTACAATTAATAAAGATTTCTATTTCCGGCGCTATGAAATTGACAGTTGGGCGTCTCGTTTTAAATGCGAATAACTCTTGAACCAGCTCTGGGACACTTCTAATTTTTCCTGGGCCAGCAAGAAGATAGAATGAGTTTCGTTTTTATATATAGGAAAGCCGGTTAAAAATAACGGAAGCCATTGACATTTTCCCCCCCAATGTCGGCAAGTACAATTAATAAAGATTTCTATTTCCGGCGCTATGAAATTGACAGTTGGGCGTCTCGTTTTAAATGCGAATAACTCTTGAACCAGCTCTGGGACACTTCTAATTTTTCCTGGACCAGCAAGAAGATAGAATGAGCTTCATTTTGATATATAGGAAAGCCGGTTAAAAATAACGGAAGCCATTGACATTTTCCCCCCAATGTCGGCAAGTACAATTAATAAAGATTTCTATTTCCGGCGCTATGAAATTGACAGTTGGGCGTCTCGTTTTAAATGCGAATAACTCTTGAACCAGCTCTGGGACACTTCTAATTTTTCCTGGACCAGCAAGAAGATAGAATGAGCTTCATTTTGATATATAGGAAAGCCGGTTAAAAATAACGGAAGCCATTGACATTTTCCCCCCAATGTTGGCAAGTACAATTAATAAAGATTTCTATTTCCGGCGCGATGAAATTGACAGTTGGGCGTCTCGTTTTAAATGCGAGTAACTCTTGAACCAGCTCTGGGACACTTCTAATTTTTCCAGGACAACCAAGAAGATAGAATGAGCTTCATTTTTATATATAGGAAAGCCGGTTAAAAATAAAGGAAGCCATTGACATTTTCCACCCAATGTCGGCAAGTACAATTAATAAAGATTTATATTTCCGGCGCGATGAAATTGACAGTTTGGGCGTCTCGTTTTAAATCCGAATAACTCTTGAACCAGATCTGGGACACTTCTAATTTTCCCCCGGGCCAGCAAGAAGATAGAATGAGCTTCATTTTTATATATAGGAAAGCCGGTTAAAAATAACGGAAGCCATTGACATTTCCCCCCCAATGTCGGCAAGTACAATTAATAAAGATTTCTATTTCCGGCGCGATGAAATTGACAGTTGGGCGTCTCGTTTTAAATGCGAGTAACTCTTGAACCAGCTCTGGGACACTTCTAATTTTTCCAGGACAACCAAGAAGATAGAATGAGCTTCATTTTTGTATATAGGAAAGCCGGTTAAAATTAAAGGAAGCCATTGACATTTTCCACCCAATGTCGGCAAGTACAATTAATAAAGATTTATATTTCCGGCGCGATGAAATTGACAGTTTGGGCGTCTCGTTTTAAATCCGAATAACTGTTGAACCAGATCTGGGACACTTCTAATTTTCCCCGGGCCAGCAAGAAGATAGAATGAGCTTCATTTTTATATATAGGAAAGCCGGTTAAAAATAACGGAAGCCATTGACATTTCCCCCCCAATGTCGGCAAGTACAATTAATAAAGATTTATATTTCCGGCGCGATGAAATTGACAGTTGGGCGTCTCGTTTTAAATGCGAATAACTCTTGAACCAGCTCTGGGACACTTCTAATTTTCCCTGGACCAGCAAGAAGATAGAATGAGCTTCATTTTGATATATAGGAAAGCCGGTTAAAAATAACGGAAGCCATTGACATTTCCCTCCCAATGTCGGCAAGTACAATTAATAAAGATTTATATTTCCGGCGCGATGAAATTGACAGTTTGGGCGTCTCGTTTTAAATCCGAATAACTCTTGAACCAGATCTGGGACACTTCTAATTTTCCCCGGGCCAGCAAGAAGATAGAATGAGCTTCGTTTTTATATATAGGAAAGCCGGTTAAAAATAACGGAAGCCATTGACATTTCCCCCCCAATGTCGGCAAGTACAATTAATAAAGATTTCTATTTCCGGCGCGATGAAATTGACAGTTGGGCGTCTCGTTTTAAATGCGAATAACTCTTGAACCAGCTCTGGGACACTTCTAATTTTTCCTGGACAAGCAAGAAGATAGAATGAGCTTCATTTTGATATATAGGAAAGCCGGTTAAAAATAACGGAAGCCATTGACATTTCCCTCCCAATGTCGGCAAGTACAATTAATAAAGATTTCTATTTCCGGCGCGATGAAATTGACAGTTTGGGCGTCTCGTTTTAAATGCGAATAACTCTTGAACCAGATCTGGGACACTTCTAATTTTTCCTGGGCCAGCAAGAAGATAGAATGAGCTTCATTTTTATATATAGGAAAGCCGGTTAAAAATAACGGAAGCCATTGACATTTTCCCCCCAATGTCGGCAAGTACAATTAATAAAGATTTCTATTTCCGGCGCGATGAAATTGACAGTTTGGGCGTCTCGTTTTAAATGCGAATAACTCTTGAACCAGCTCTGGGACACTTCTAATTTTTCCTGGGCCAGCAAGAAGATAGAATGAGCTTCATTTTTGTATATAGGAAAGCCGGTTAAAAATAACGGAAGCCATTGACATTTTCCCCCCAATGTCGGCAAGTACAATTAATAAAGATTTCTATTTCCGGCGCGATGAAATTGACAGTTGGGCGTCTCGTTTTAAATGCGAATAACTCTTGAACCAGCTCTGGGACACTTCTAATTTTTCCTGGACCAGCAAGAAGATAGAATGAGCTTCATTTTGATATATAGGAAAGCCGGTTAAAAATAACGGAAGCCATTGACATTTCCCCCCCAATGTCGGCAAGTACAATTAATAAAGATTTCTATTTCCGGCGCGATGAAATTGACAGTTTGGGCGTCTCGTTTTAAATGCGAATAACTCTTGAACCAGATCTGGGACACTTCTAATTTTTCCTGGGCCAGCAAGAAGATGGAATGAGCTTCATTTTTATATATAGGAAAGCCGGTTAAAAATAACGGAAGCCATTGACATTTTCCCCCCAATGTCGGCAAGTACAATTAATAAAGATTTCTATTTCCGGCGCGATGAAATTGACAGTTGGGCGTCTCGTTTTAAATGCGAGTAACTCTTGAACCAGCTCTGGGACACTTCTAATTTTTCCAGCAAAAGCAAGAAGATAGAATGTGCTTCATTTTGATATATAGGAAAGCCGGTTAAAAATAACGGAAGCCATTGACATTTTCCCCCCAATGTCGGCAAGTACAATTAATAAAGATTTCTATTTCCGGCGCGATGAAATTGACAGTTGGGCGTCTCGTTTTAAATGCGAGTAACTCTTGAACCAGCTCTGGGACACTTCTACTTTTTCCAGGAAAAGCAAGAAGATAGAATGAGCTTCATTTTGATATATAGGAAAGCCGGTTAAAAATAACGGAAGCCATTGACATTTTCCACCCAATGTCGGCAAGTACAATTAATAAAGATTTCTATTTCCGTCGCGATGAAATTGACAGTTTGGGCGTCTCGTTTTAAATGCGAATAACTCTTGAACCAGATCTGGGACACTTCTAATTTTTCCTGGGCCAGCAAGAAGATAGGAAGATAGAATGAGCTTCATGTTTATATATAGGAAAGCCGGTTAAAAATAACGGAAGCCATTGACATTTCCCCCCCAATGTCGGCAAGTACAATTAATAAAGATTTCTATTTCCGGCGCGATGAAATTGACAGTTTGGGCGTCTCGTTTTAAATGCGAATAACTCTTGAACCAGATTTGGGACACTTCTAATTTTTCCTGGGCCAGCAAGAAGATAGAATGAGCTTCATTTTGATATATAGGAAAGCCGGTTAAAAATAACGGAAGCCATTGACATCTTCCCCCCAATGTCGGCAAGTACAATTAATAAAGATTTCTATTTCCGGCGCGATGAAATTGACAGTTGGGCGTCTCGTTTTAAATGCGAATAACTCTTGAACCAGCTCTGGGACACTTCTAATTTTTCCTGGACAAGCAAGAAGATAGAATGAGCTTCATTTTGATATATAGGAAAGCCGGTTAAAAATAACGGAAGCCATTGACATTTTCCACCCAATGTCGGCAAGTACAATTAATAAAGATTTCTATTTCCTGCGCGATGAAATTGACAGTTTGGGCGTCTCGTTTTAAATGCGAATAACTCTTGAACCAGATCTGGGACACTTCTAATTTTTCCTGGGCCAGCAAGAAGATGGAATGAGCTTCATTTTGATATATAGGAAAGCCGGTTAAAAATAACGGAAGCCATTGACATTTTCCACCCAATGTCGGCAAGTAAAATTAATAAAGATTTCTATTTCCAGCGCGATGAAATTGACAGTTTGGGCGTCTCGTTTTAAATCCGAATAACTCTTGAACCAGATCTGGTACACTTCTAATTTTTCCCGGGCCAGCAAGAAGATAGAATGAGCTTCATTTTTATGTATAGGAAAGCCGGTTAAAAATAACGGAAGCCATTGACATTTTCCCCCCAATGTCGGCAAGTACAATTAATAAAGATTTCTATTTCCGGCGCGATGAAATTGACAGTTGGGCGTCTCGTTTTAAATGCGAGTAACTCTTGAACCAGCTCTGGGACACTTCTAATTTTTCCAGGACAAGCAAGAAGATAGAATGAGCTTCATTTTGATATATAGGAAAGCCGGTTAAAAATAACGGAAGCCATTGACATTTTCCACCCAATGTCGGCAAGTACAATTAATAAAGATTTCTATTTCCGGCGCGATGAAATTGACAGTTTGGGCGTCTCGTTTTAAATGCGAATAACTCTTGAACCAGATCTGGGACACTTCTAATTTTTCCTGGGCCAGCAAGAAGATAGAATGAGCTTCATTTTTATATATAGGAAAGCCGGTTAAAAATAACAGAAGCCATTGACATTTTCCCCCCCAATGTCGGCAAGTACAATTAATAAAGATTTCTATTTCCGGCGCGATGAAATTGACAGTTTGGGCGTCTCGTTTTAAATGCGAATAACTCTTGAACCAGATCTGGGACACTTCTAATTTTTCCTGGGCCAGCAAGAAGATAGAATGAGCTTCATTTTGATATATAGGAAAGCCAGTTAAAAATAAAGGAAGCCATTGACATTTTCCCCCCAATGTCGGCAAGTACAATTAATAAAGATTTCTATTTCCGGCGCGATGAAATTGACAGTTTGGGTGTCTCGTTTTAAATGCGAATAACTCTTGAACCAGATCTGGGACACTTCTAATTTTTCCTGGACAAGCAAGAAGATAGAATGAGCTTCATTTTTATATGTAGGAAAGCCGGTTAAAAATAACGGAAGCCATTGACATTCCCCCCCCCAATGTCGGCAAGTACAATTAATAAAGATTTCTATTTCCGGCGAGATGAAATTGACAGTTGGGCGTCTCGTTTTAAATGCGAGTAACTCTTGAACCAGCTCTGGGACACTTCTAATTTTTCCAGGACAAGCAAGAAGATAGAATGAGCTTCATTTTGATATATAGGAAAGCCGGTTAAAAATAACGGAAGCCATTGACATTTCCCCCCCCCAATGTCGGCAAGTACAATTAATAAAGATTTATATTTCCGGCGCGATGAAATTGACAGTTTGGGCGTCTCGTTTTAAATGCGAATAACTCTTGAACCAGATCTGGGACACTTCTAATTTTTCCTGGGCCAGCAAGAAGATAGAATGAGCTTCATTTTGATATATAGGAAAGCCAGTTTAAAATAAAGGAAGCCATTGACATTTTCCCCCCAATGTCGGCAAGTACAATTAATAAAGATTTCTATTTCCGGCGCGATGAAATTGACAGTTTGGGTGTCTCGTTTTAAATGCGAATAACTCTTGAACCAGATCTGGGACACTTCTAATTTTTCCTGGGCCAGCAGGAAGATAGAATAAGCTTCATTTTGATTTATAGGAAAGGCGGTTAAAAATAACGGAAGCCATTGACATTTTCCCCCCAATGTCGGCAAGTACAATTAATAAAGATTTCTATTTCCGGCGCGATGAAATTGACAGTTTGGGTGTCTCGTTTTAAATGCGAATAACTCTTGAACCAGATCTGGGACACTTCTAATTTTTCCTGGGCCAGCAAGAAGATAGAATGAGCTTCATTTTGATATATAGGAAAGCCGGTTAAAAATAACGGAAGCCATTGACATTTTCCCCCCAATGTCGGCAAGTACAATTAATAAAGATTTCTATTTCCGGCGCGATGAAATTGACAGTTTGGGTGTCTCGTTTTAAATGCGAATAACTCTTGAACCAGATCTGGGACACTTCTAATTTTTCCTGGGCCAGCAAGAAGATAGAATGAGCTTCATTTTGATATATAGGAAAGCCGGTTAAAAATAACGGAAGCCATTGACATTTTCCCCCCAATGTCGGCAAGTACAATTAATAAAGATTTCTATTTCCCGCGCGATGTTAATTGACAGTTTGGGCGTCTCGTTTTAAATAAATCTTTTTAGACCTTCTGTGAAAAGGAGAATGCTGTATTTGGGCTAAATATAATTTTTTTGTTTTTTAGTAGAAAATGGGGGTGAAAAAAAGAAGAAAAAATTTTTATTTAAAAAAAATCGAGAAATAAAAAGTAAAGGGGTTAGCCTTTACTTTTTGACCGATTTTGGTCATTTTTGAAACTTTTGAGTTAGGGTCAAAAACGATTAAATAAAGTGTTTTTAGAGCTTCTGTGAAAAGGAGAAGGCTGTATTTTGGCCTAAAAATATTTTTTTCGATTTTTTAAAAGAAATCGGGGAAAAAAAAGTAAAGGGGTTAGCCTTTACTTTTTGACTGATTTTGGTCATTTTTGAAACATTTGAGTTAGGGTCAAAAACGGTTAAATGCGAATAACTCTTGAACCAGATCTGGGACACTTCTAATTTTTCCTGGGCCGGCAAGACGATAGTAGGAGCTTCATTTTGATATATAGGAAAGCCAGTTAAAAATAACGGAAGCCATCGACATTTCCCCCCCCCCCCCCCCCCCCCCAATGTCGGCAAGTACAATTAATAAAGATTTCTATTTCCGGCGCGATGTAATTGACAGTTTGGGCGTCTCGTTTTAAATGCGAATAACTCTTGAACCAGATCTGGGACACTTCTAATTTTTCCTGGGCCAGCAAGAAGATAGAATGAGCTTCATTTTTATATATAAGAAAGCTGGTTAAAAATAACGGAAGCCATTGACATTTTCCCCCCAATGTCGGCAAGTGCAATTAATAAAGATTTCTATTTCCGGCGCGATGTAATTGACAGTTTGGGCGTCTCGTTTTAAATAAAGTCTTTTTAGACCTTCTGTGAAAAGGAGAATGCTGTATTTGGGCTAAATATAATTTTTTTGTTTTTTAGTAGAAAATGGGGGTGAAAAAAAGAAGAAAAAATTTTTATTTAAAAAAAATCGAGAAATAAAAAGTAAAGGGATTAGCCTTTACTTTTTGACCGATTTTGGTCATTTTTGAAACTTTTGAGTTAGGGTGAAAAACGGTTAAATAAATTCTTTTTGGACCTTCTGTGAAAAGGAGAAGGCTGTATTTGGGCTAAAAAAATTGTTTTTTGATTTTTCAAAAAAAATCGGGGAAAAAAAGAAGTAAAGGGATTAGCCTTTACTTTTTGACCGATTTTGGTCATTTTTGAAACTTTTGATGTTTTTTTCCGATTTTTTTAAAAAAACCAAAAAAATTATATTTAGCCCATATACAGCCTTCACCTTCCCACAGAAGGTCTAAAAATGCTTTATTTGGCCTTTTCCCCCCCTAGTTCAAAAGTTCGAGAAACGGTCAAAATCGGTCAAAAAGTGAAGGCCAACCCCTTTACATCTTTCCCCCCATTTTCTACTAAAAAACAAAAAAATTATATTTAGCCCAAATACAGCCTTCTCCTTCCCACAGAAGGTCTAAAAAGGTTTTATTTGACCTTTTTTTACCCTAATTCAAGAGTTCGAAAAATGGCCAAGCTAACCCCATTTTTTTCGACGTTTTTCAAAAAAGTCTCAAAGATGAATATTTTGGACAAATACAGCCTTGTCGTTGTCACAGAGGGTCTAAAAAGGCTTTATTTGACATTTTTTGGCGCTATTTCAAAAGTACGAATTTTTGACCCATTTCGATCGTATGCTTGGGCTTTTTTCGGGATCGTATTTTTGGAGATTTGTAAAGAATTTCAAGAATGCAAAGAATTTTAGGAATGTGAAGAATTTAATTATATAATGAATTAATATTCGTTTAATTAACAATTTCCTTGCCAAAGTACATATTCTGAATACATTTTCCGTAGGCTCTTGGTAGGGCTAGCACTTTTTGCCGAGGTCCCGCGTTTCAGCGTAATACATTGTAAAAATTTCTTTGCGTTTACATGACAAGAGAGCCAGCCCTCCGAGGCGAGATCTCGCTATTGACAACCCGGGATCTCGCCCAGGAGGGTTGGAAATTTCCCCATGTAAACGCACTCAAGAGGGTTGGCCCTCTTAGGAGGGCTAGCGAATCGAAGATCAGTATACACGGTAAAGTTTGCCTTTACTAATATTTTTTGGTCAACTTTTTGTATCACCTTGCGTTTGTTTATGTGTTTGTCATAAATTCAAATCGTGTTTGCGAAAACATGATTTCGGGCTTCGTGGGAAAGCTGCACAAGTCAGTGAACAAACCAACGCGAGGTGAAATTAAGCCTTCTTACTTGGGCTAGCCCTACCAAGAGAGCTGGTCTCCTGCATATAAACACCCCCTTACTAAAACGTTCAGAATAATACTACCATAATGTACAAAGGTCTAATCCTAACGTATCGTTATGTACTGTTTAATAAACGAGCAGGAATGTTTTATCAGATATAAAGACATGAGGCGAAGCCGAGTGTTTTTATATCTGATAAAACACGAACTACGAGTTTTTTGAACGGCTTCAAAAACGAACCACTTGGTAAGTTCATTGGCGTAGTAAGTTTGAAAAATAACCTTGTCTAAGCCGACAAAATCAAAGCTAAAGTTTATGTAAATCAGGAGGTTTCTTTATCACATATAAAGACACTGATTAAGCTTTAATTTATTTTGAATTTTCCTCATGAATTATTAATGACTGAGTTTTTGAAGATAGATACAAACAATGTTGTTGTGTTGTTTGCTACCTCGCTGCTTGAAAACATTGTACTTAGTTCTAGTTTAGATTTAAATATTTGCCTAATCATAAACATTCTTTGCACAGGGATCTCGGAACGAGGTGGCTGGGAACTATGGCATCCCCAATGAATTTGTCTATGTGCTTCGCTACATAAATATCTGATTGCATTTCATGCATATATTTGAATAACAAACGTTATATTTAAGTGTCTGAATGGCATTTTTGTTGTTTTATTGTACAGAGGAGCATGACAGGAGCACTCACTGAAAATTTCAAGAGAATCTGATGCGTAGTTTTCGTGCTATCAACTCTCAAAATTTGCCGTGGATACTTTGTTTTGGGGAAATTTAGGCCCGTTCCAAACGCCGCTCTTCTCATGCGCCGAACCTAATGCAAATCAGCATAAACAAAGGATTTAGGTCATTATCATTAGGTTCGGCACATAAGAAGAGCGGCGTTTGGAACAGGCCTAAGGCTTCTTGGTAACAATGCCTTATGACGTACGCAAACGGTCATTAATAATGAAATGTATTGTTAATTCTTGTGCGTAGTTGCCCATTTGCGTACGTCATAAGTATTGTTACCGAAAGCCCAGTTTTTCTCCAAGAACGAACTATCCACGGCAAACTTTGAAAAGTTGTCCGCGGTCCCTGGTACATTCCGCGGTCCCTGGTACATTCTTTTAAATCAAACAAAAAATTCACATGCAACTCTTACAACAAAACTAAAAACAAATCATGCCTTACATGTTGATCAAGAAATGGAAGATCGAGACGATGCGCCTTGGTTCAATGAATGGTCACCCAAATCACCACTGTCCACGTTTACCATGGATGATCCCAACATGCTGAAAGCTGGGTTAGTTCTCTCCTTAACCATCACCGGTTTCGGCGCCATACTGTGTGGAAATTGGTAAGGATTTTCAGCGTAAGCTCCAATAGGATAGGCCGGTTCGCCATGTTTCCCAATATCCAGACCTACATGGCGAGATATCAGTTATTAATAGTCAATTTTTGTACACTGGGATATTTTGTGAGTTCTGACTGGGTAATTCATACCACGTGACACCCTCTTATGTCATAGCAACGCTCAGACATACATTAATAGCCGCGCTATAATTTCATTAAAGCATCATCCCGGCTACACACATCAACTTGTGTTGAAGAAAAATCAAGTTTAAAAATAAACCAAGGATGGGCGGAGCTTGAACAAAATAAAATTTGGTATGATGCAACACAAATCGGCGACAAGTATTTTTACACTTGTCGATTTGTGCGGCGTTGCAGATTTTCGTTGCAAATTTTGGACCCCTTATCGGAACGTAAATTAAAATGGATTCCTATCCAAAATCTTATTAAAATGAGAAAGTTACTACTCGTGTTCAACTGTTTGCGAACTTCAATGCCTGTTGAAGTTCGTACTTCTGTTCACATTTTCCGGAGATGCACATAAAGTTGATACGAGATCATCTTCCACTGATTTAAAGCTCCCGAAAGTAAAGTCTGAATTAGCCAAATCAAAACTCTCAATACAGTGGAGCAATGTTTTTTAATTCATTGCCTACTGAGTTGAAAAATATTAATGATTTCACTGTAATATCCTACAAATCTAAATTGAAACAATTTTTCCTCCAATTGAATTATAAAGTTGACCATTTAGAACAATTTTCATGTTCTAGTTGCAAACATCTTGTTGAATGAACCCGATACTCTTAGGGTATTTTATTGTATTTAGTTAGTTGTAATGCATGCATGTTATTGAATATTTTAATTTTTATTATTTGTCAAAATATTTATTTATTTACCGTCTTTCCTTAGAGGGCCATATTTCAGCAACGCATAAATCGGCGTCGATTGGGTATGTTACACACACCGATTTATCTCGCAATACCGTTGCGACACAAATTGGCGACATAAATCGATGTGTACATGTATGTAATCGTAATTTAAATAAATTCCCAACGCAGTCAGGTGAAGAATCAGACATAGTTTAACGCTACTCTGGCTTAAACGTTTTTTGAATGTAACTTAAAAAGTTACTGTTCATGACCCAACGTTTCGACACTCCGATCTAGCGTCTTCATCAGTTCTACCGTCTTCATCAGTTCTAGTTATAGTGTCACCTCCGAAGAAAAATCACCATCCAGGACAGCGGTCCCGATACGGACAGTGCGTTGACCAATCAGAACTCAGGATATTACAAAGCCATATAATAAATACCAATATTAATCTTAATAAATTTATTTACCTTTTGATTCCACTTCAGGAGTCACTTTGAGCTTTTTGAAAAACTTTAAACTCAAAAATAAAATGGAGGAAAATAATGCTGTCCAAGCAATGATAGCTACACTACCAAGAAGATTCCATCCAAGCAATTTAAAACTGAGTTTGTCGCCAACGTAAAGTATGCCATCGTATTTATTGAATAAAGGAGCGGCAAGCAGACCCCACATTCCTCCACCTAGATGAACTAAAAGAACAATTTATGTTTTACAAATATGATCCAAGTGAACCATTGTTAGTATAACAGACGTTCGGTGGACGTTCGTCAAGCTCAATTACTCAGAAAAGATTTCTGAGACCCCAGACAGGGTTCGAACCTGCAACCTTCTAGTGACCGGTTAGACGCTCTAACCGTTTGCTCGGTCTGTACTTTCGGGCAAATACTTTCCCGTACAGACCTCGCACTCGGTTAATAAGTCCTTAAAATTCAGCAAGAAATGTATTAAAAACGGCAAGCGTGTCTTTAGCACATATAAAAACGTATAAAAGTGTTTTGAATAGCTTCAAAAACTATTCATTTAGTAAGTTCATCGGCGTAGTAATTTTGAAAAAACAACATTGTCTAAGTCGAGAAAAAATTCAAAGCTAAAGTTCAGGTAAATCAAGATTATTTTTAAGTTTTTTAACCAAGAACACGGTACTGATTTCATTTGTGTTTTTCTCATTATTAGTGGGTTTATGAAATTATTTATAATACCTGAAATCGTTGTTACTGGATCGTCGACTTTGATGTGAAGAAGTACAATGTCCCAAGCAATATACGTAGCTCCAGCAATAAAGCCGACACAAAAAGCAGCATAAGAATGCATCGTATTTCCCCCAGCACTAACGGAAACCTATTCAAAAAGATAAAGTAGAAAATAAATAAGTAAGAAAACCACGACAAGTCAATTTTTGATAAATTAGGCTACGTTTACGCGGTCTCGAATTCGTCCTATTTCGCCGTGTAAACAGGCGGAACCGTACAATTCGAGACCGGTTTCGAATTCGTCCAGTGCCGTGTAAACGGGGTCTAAGTAGAGAGTTGCGAAAGCAGTGTTTTGGATAAAGCAAAGTGAAAATTGATTGTAATCTTTATTTTTTCCCTTCATATTTTAGCATGCGTTCGTTATTTCCACCTTAAAAGGAATAGAGCGGTGGCAACAACAACCAGACAGTGAAGACTAAGCAAGACTCGCCTATTAATTTGTGCTTAAAAAAATGGCCACGAAAATAACGAAGAGGCCATCTCAGAATATTTAAAGATTTTAATAACGCAGGTATACAGAAAGTATGAACTTCAAAATTTCGGTATTTTTTTAAATTTACAAGAAACGTGTGGCAATCTCGCGCAGGCGCATACCATTTGGCAACGGTATATTCATCTCTGCTGGGGTAGATATAAAAACAAACAATATTTCTCTACGTCCAAGATACTTACAGCTCCAGTAAGAGCTCCATTAATCATTGTCAGCACACTTGAGTGATGACCATAACATGCTCCCCAAGTTCGGCGAATGAAAAAAGCCGTTAATCCCCCTGCAGACGAGGCCAAGATGGTATTAATGGCCACTATGGCTATGATATTAATATCTCCTGGTGACGATACGTGACCTTGGTTACCGGTTAGAAGTGCCAAGAAACCAAAGAGCAAGACATAGCCACCAAAGGCAGCGAGCTTGGTAAAGAAATAATACACAGGAAATAGTTATAAAGCAAAGTGAAAAGGCGGTAAAACCGCCCAGATCGAGAGGCAAATCACTCCAAAAAATCTCGAACACATTTAAGAATTCAAAAATCACAAAAATCTCAAAAATTCTCAGAAAAACCTCAAAAAAATCTCAAAAAATCTCAAAAAAATTTCCAAAAAATCTCAAAAAAATTCTAAAAAAAAATCTCAAAAACCTCAAAAAAATCTAAAAAAAATTCCGAAAAATCTAAAAAAAAAACCCCAGAAAAATCTCAAAAAATTCCAAAAGTCTCAAAAAATCCCAGCAAAAACAAACAAAAAACAATGTAAATGTTAAAGTTTGAAACGTTCTCTGGTCAAAGATATTAATTTCTAAATGTTGTTACCGGAACCGTGTGCCCGCCAATTGGAACTGGTTTTCCTCTTTCAAATCTCCCTGATCGAGGCCCGATTACCGCTGACCCAACTAAAGCCATTGTTCCTGCAGTTACATGAATTACGCCACTGCCAGCGAAATCCTAAAACAAATCAATAATTTACATATTTTCAAACTTCACTGAGTGTATTTTCTATGTACTATCCACTCTACTCTACTCTACCCTACCCTACCCTACCCTACCCTACCCTACCCTACCCTACCCTACCCTACTCTACTCTACTCTACTCTACTCTACTCTACTCTACTCTACTCTACTCTACTCTACTCTACTCTACTCTACTCTACTCCAATGTACTTAGATGCAACGGGGTCAAGCTTGAGAATTTGTTGGAATAAAATCAAAACTAAATCTAACACATGGTAGATTTTGAAGCACATTCTTCTTTGCATTGTATAATGTATATGATAGTTGAAAGTAACTCTTTGGAAATAAATAAATGCATTTTTATTAATTATTTTATTATAATATTTTATAGTATTTACCTGAAACGTAACTCCTTCGCCAAAAACATCAGAGTCTCCCTTCCTAAGCCATCCTTTCTCGTGCCAGCACCAATGACTTACAATTGGGAAAATTATTCCTATATAAATAAATTAGATATAGAAAAGAGAACTATATCATCAAATAAAATATAGATTTGGGGATAGGTATAGTGTAAACATGCACATGGAGTAGTGTGGATATGTGGTGCATTTAACAAATAGATTCCATTTTGCCGTTGTCTGTTCAGTTATAGATGCACAGATGACGTCACAACGTGGTAAGAACAAAAAAGTGGCCCACGAGACGCAGTCGAGTGGGTCACTGATGTTCTTACCACGTTGTGACGTCTTCTGTGCATCTATAACTGAACAGACAACAAAAAAATGGAATCTATTTGTTTTATACAATAAAAGTTTAAAAGGTTTTTGTCGAAACTCTTGCCGGATTTTGGGGCATGAAAAAGGAAAAAAGCAAGTCAGCTGACGTGATCTGACGTGACCATGCGTCTGTCCTCTAACAGATCATGGGCAACAACCAATGAAAACACGCATAGCAACCAGGGTATTGTATAAATAGATATAGATATGCATGGTTATGGATGTGAATGTGGACTTGGATATGGATCTAGATTTGAAGCTGCATGTGTGCGCTTACGTGGACGTGAACTTAGACGTGGACGTAAACATAGACATGGACATGGACATAGACATAGACATGAACATAGACATGGACATAGACTTAGACATAGACATGGACATGGACACAGACATAGACATAGACATGGACATGGACATGGTCATGGACATAGATATAGACATACATAGACATTAACATACATAGACAGACATGGACGTAGACATGGACATGGACATAGACATGGACATGGAATTAGACATGAACATGGACATAGATATGGACAGACATAGACATAGACATGGACATGGACATGGACATAGACATAAACATAGACATGGAATTAGACATGAACATGGACATAAACGTGGACATAGACATGGACATGGACATGGACATGGACACGGACACGGACACGGACACGGACATGGACACGGACATGGACATGGACATGGACATGGACATGGACATGGACATGGACATGGACATAGACATAAACATAGACATGGAATTAGACATGGACATGGACATAGACATGGAATTAGACATGAACATGGACATAAACGTGGACATAGACACGGACATGGACATGGACATGGACATGGACATGGACACGGACATGGACACGGACACGGACACGGACATGGACATGGACATGGACACGGACATGGACATGGACATGGACATAGACATAGACATAGACAGACATAGACATAGACATAGACATGGACATAGACATGGACATAGACATAGACATAGACATAGACATAGACATAGACATAGACATAGACATAGACATAGACATAGACATGGACATAGACATAGACACAGACATAGACATAGACATAGTCATAGTCATAGACATGGACATAGACATAGACATAGACATTGACATAGACATAGACCTAGACCTAGACATTGACATAGACATAGACATAGACATAGACATGGACATAGACATGGACATAGACATAGACATAGACATTGACATAGACATAGACCTAGACATAGACATAGACATAGACATTGACATAGACATAGACATAGACATAGACATAGACATAGACATAGACATAGACATGCATAGACATAGACATAGAGACATGGACATAGACATAGACATAGACATAGACATAGACATAGACATGGACATAGACATGGACATGGACATGGACATAGACATAGAGACATGGACATAGACATAGACATAGACATAGAGACATGGACATAGACATAGACATAGACATAGACATAGACATAGACATAGACATGGACATAGACATAGACAGACATGTATGTAGACATAGACGTGGACGTAAACGTTGTCGTGGGCATAGCCGTGAATAAAAAATAATATTACCTGACATTAAAGTAGTAAACAACATATAAACAGTGAAATTGGTTCTTTCAGCTAGAGCTCCACTAACAACAGAACACGTAACGGCCACGATGGTAAAGTGAAACAACCAGTGGACGTAGAAATTCGTCGATTCAGGAATATCACCCTCAGATAAAGCAAAGTTGCTGTAACCAAGAAATAAATTGCTCTTTTCTCCCCAAGCAAATGAATAACCGACCAACCAGTAGACTATTGCACAGATAACTGAAAGATTTAAGTAAAATTAATACCCATTGTTAGTTTATAAAGAAAAAACGTAAAGATATTTATATAAATCAATGTTTGTAACTCTGTAGAAGAAGTTATCTTATCAACAAAAATACGACAGGTTTGGGCTGTATTAAAAAAAAAGGGGATGCATTTTTATAGACAACTTGCTACGCTTGCTGATAAACTGGAAAAAAAACAGAGCGAGTATTTATAAGATAAGTGTGAAATGAAATGCATCGTGCTTTATTTGAATACTTTTATTCCACTTCATTTTTATTCTAAATCTTCTAGGTTTCCAACAGTTCTTTTCAGAACATTTCAACATTACCATTCACCATCATGGTAAATGCGTTTTTAAAAGCTATATATTTAAGTTTGTTACCACGACAAAATCGTTATTTAATTATATAATTACATATGTTCTACATAGATAAACATATACTACTTACAAAGTATAATCATTTTCTTAATAATTATGTCAGTTGTATTTTTTAATCGAGCTGCTCCTGCTTCTAGAAAGGACAAACCAACTTGCATAACTAAAAAAAAAGGAAAAAAGAAAGTTAAAAGTGAATCACAGTCGCTATACTGCGCAGTTGAAAGGATTGCTTACAGTTTGTTGTCAATGTTCCCTTTTTTCACGATGTGTTAAGCCCAATTTACGGGCCTTGTAAAATAGGCACAAGAACAACGACCTACGCAAGTGCAGTAAGCACTCCATGGTCAATTAAACTCTTTATACTCCCCAAGTATAAAAGAGTTATCCTATACCATGAAGTGATTACTCCGTCCGCTTTCATACGTCGTAGTTTTTATCTCACAAGTATGAATAGGGCTTCAACGGTCGCGGAAGCGAAGCGTATACCGATGTAACATGTTTCAAGATGAAAGCCATATTTAAAACGCCAAACCGCTTTAAAAGTTGTTTTTTACAAAATTTTACAACGTGATTTCTACAACTTCATTGCATAATATTGTATCGCGAGCTGTAGCATAGTTCAAAGTTGTATAAATCGTTTTAGTCTACATTTACCAATACCACTAACTTGAACGGAAACGTGCAGTTTTTATATTTATTTCAATCAGAAATATATAGATATATATAGGGCCGTGTTTCTTCTGGCCATGGTTCTCCCTTCCTGGGGATCACGATAGATACGTTTGGAATTTATTAGTAAAGAATTGTTAATTTTACTGATATAAAGGGACAATGAGTAGTATTGGTCGTTTCCTAGAGTTTTAATATAAGTAAAGTTTACAGAAATCGGCTACAGTTATTTCTTTAAAATGGCGTAAAGTGAATGAACGGTCGGCACTGTAAGCATTATCAGAATTTCTGTAACTTTTTATAACGGTAATAACTCGTGCAATGCTTTATGTATAAACAAGACTCCTGCTCAGGCGTTCACTCGGGCTACTGAGTTCTGAAAGCTTCGCGTAGCCTGTGCGTACTCTAGCAAGACTACATGACAATGGCAATGCATAATTGCATAGATTTTCACAAATAGAATCTATGGTCTTATATGAACTGCTGCGGTGCAGGAAGCGCCGAAGGTTTGCTAATATGTAGTATAAATGTAAACAAGGCCGTTTTTCTGAAAATTAAACAACGGATCTAATATATTTAGTAGACAAAACCTATAGTGTCGGATTCGGCAAATTCAAGACAAAAATATTTAAAGGGCATATGAATCGAAAATTAAGGAGTTTATCTTATTGAAAAGAACATTTAAAATGATAAAATAACATCTTTTGCAGTTTTTGGTTTCCTTGCTTCTTTTTTGAGATATTCCAGCTTGTTTGATATGCAAATGACACAACTTTTTACGTCACATGTGCATAATGAGTTATCAGAAAAGGTTACATATCTTTGCTATTATGAAAACATGGGCTTAACTCAAAGGAAGCATGTGCGTGTTTCTACCCACAACACCAAACATGTAGAATTCCAAGTGATTTCGTTTCACAATAGCAAAGATATGTAACCTTCTTTCGGTAACTCATAATACTCATTATGCACGTGTGACGTAAAAAGTTGTGTCATTTGCATATCAAACAAACTGGAATATCTCAAAAACGAAGCAAGGAAATCGAAAACTGCAAAAGATGTTATTTTATCATTTTAAATGTTCTTTTCAATAAGACAAACTTAATTTTCGAGTCATATGCCCTTTAAACATGTTTTGAAACACACGTTTCCAAATGTAATACGACACGCGATATCTAGACATACACTGAACATGTTCAACATACTGATAAGCTTTGATATCTTACCGGTATTTGCTCTATTCGGTGCTTATTATTATACTTGCATTTTGTAGTTGTCGGACTATAAAGCAGCAAGGCCAGGACCAACCTGTTTTGAAATAGCTCGTCATCTTTTACGTACTAAGGTCTATACCGCGATCGCCGGCGTGTGCAGTTGTAAACATTGTAAAGCCTTTGTATTAGGCATGTTTATGGTGAATTGAAGCCAATTGTCAGCCGCATTTATACTGATCAACTATAACTCGGTCACTTGCAAAGCTATTCAAACAAGTAAACAACTGAGAAACAGTGAAATGTCTTGCAAATATTCAAAAACAAGTTTAACTTCAAACAATCGAATCATATACATATAATAAAGCACTACACTACAGCTTAAATAAATATCACAGTTCAACGGAATTTCGAAAACATCATATCTGTTTCACATAAACAGAACGTCAGTTAACTGAATAAGCCGTTAATGTTGTGATAGAGAGCAGATATACATCTATATGTACCTGTATACATGTATATACATATATATTTATATCAACTGAGCGTATAAGATAGAGAAACACGTTATAAATTTGAAAACACAAGCTATAATATAACAAAGTATGTATAGTTAAAGCAAAAAACATCATCTTAAATATCGCTCAAGTTTACAACACACTATTAAAGTAATAATGAAGACCTATCATATCCACTGAAGATAGAATGTCATATGTTTGAAAGATATCTCAAACAGCGTTTAACTAATGCATGAGCTATAGAATAATCATAAATGAAATACTTACAAAATATGATAAAGGAAATGATGAGCAAAAATAGACTATCAACTGGCATGGCATTTGAATTTCGTAAGACAGCCATATTACACTTTGGTAGACGTAACGTTAGTTTTCTGCCAGTAATTTGTAAATCTTGTGGTTTCGTCTTGGTTTATCGTACTGAAAACAATATTATTCCTTGGCTGGAATGTTGCCGGATGTCTACGGCCCTTAATCACTTTTCGTATTTTCCTTAAACTTTGACAATGAACACGCGAAGGTGATTAAGATCGTCCACGCTAATATAATAAACAGACTAAAGTATTCAGCTTTTCACCTAGCTGTCAATCGTTGTTATGGGGACGGTTAAAAAGGTTTGAAGTGTCCGCATCTAATTAAGAAAACAGTTAGGTTAGATATATAGACCAAAGAAATTACATGACTGGCTTAAAAAGACAAAATAGCATTTCGTTTACTGGACTAAAGTCTGTAGATATTCTGGTTAATTTTGAAATGTAATTTCAGTGAAATACTTGAATGGAGTATGAGCTGTGTTGAAACATATTATTCAATATCCACCTGTGCCCGTATGAATAATTAGCATTAAGACAATAAAGAGGAAGAGTTGTATCCGCCTCATACAGGAAGTATAAGTGAGGATGAATGCACATATTTTAGATCTGAATGTATGATCAGTTGTAGACTTTATTTGACGGTTACCAATATTTAACAATTATTCGCCGAAGGCGAGGTGAATATCGGTGAATAATAACCGAGACGAAGTCGAATAATTGTTTTAGTATAAATACACATTTTCGTACTTTTAGGAACAACATTTTCTTTAAAATTGTTAATTCCTCGTCTGTCGCATCGACAACTTGGCTGGTGGCCATTTTGGATAAACGCTGTAGGTGATAATCGAGAATTAATCCGAAGTAGCTCGACCAATCAGCGCGCGCGATTTTCTATAATCACCTGTGTATTTATACTAAACTGTCATATTCATGTATACATCAGTGTATAAATGCAATGAAAATAGCCATACGCGTGTCGAGTTTTATTCAAGTTCCACAAAATGCTGTCACAAATTAAGACCATATACGAAGTCAATATCAAAGTTTTGCCATTTTAAAACTCAACTCAACTATACAATCAGTCAACTTGCAATCAATCCCCTGAGATTTAGAGGACAAAGACACATGTTGGTTGCTAGGTACCCTGACCAACCAACATGGCCGCCATGACGTAACGTGCAATTTAGACAATCTCTATAGGCTTTGGGGGTATATTCTATAGGCAATTGGAACGTTTTCTATAAGTTTCTTACCGACGTTTTCCGCATGGCTTTACAAGACGTCTCCCTTTGACGAGTAAAATCGTCTGGCGTTAGACAAAGTAAAAAGATCTGGTGTTAGACAAAGTAAAAAGATCTGGCGTTAGACAAAGTAAAAAGATCTGGTGTTAGACAAAGTAAAAAGATCTGGTGTTAGACAGAGTAAAATAGTCTGGCGTTAGACAAAGTAAAAAGATCTGGCGTTAGACAAAGTAAAAAGATCTGGCGTTAGACAAAGTAAAAAGATCTGGCGTTAGACAAAGTAAAAAGATCTGGTGTTAGACAAAGTAAAAAGGTCTGGTGTTAGACAGAGTAAAAAGATCTGGTGTTAGACAGAGTAAAAAGATCTGGTGTTAGACAGAGTAAAAAGATCTGGTGTTAGACAAAGTAAAAAGATCTGGTGTTAGACAGAGTAAAAAGGTCTGGTGTTAGACAGAGTAAAAAGATCTGGCGTTAGACAAAGTAAAAAGATCTGGCGTTAGACAAAGTAAAAAGGTCTGGCGTTAGACAAAGTAAAAAGATCTGGCGTTAGACAAAGTAAAAAGATCTGGCGTTAGACAAAGTAAAAAGATCTGGCGTTAGACAGAGTAAAAAGATCTGGCGTTAGACAAAGTAAAAAGATCTGGTGTTAGACAGAGTAAAAAGGTCTGGTGTTAGACAGAGTAAAAAGATCTGGTGTTAGACAGAGTAAAAAGATCTGGCGTTAGACAAAGTAAAAAGGTCTGGCGTTAGACAGAGTAAAAAGATCTGGCGTTAGACAGAGTAAAAAGGTCTGGCGTTAGACAGAGTAAAAAGATCTGGCGTTAGACAAAGTAAAAAGATCTGGCGTTAGACAAAGTAAAAAGATCTGGTGTTAGACAGAGTAAAAAGGTCTGGTGTTAGACAGAGTAAAAAGGTCTGGTGTTAGACAGAGTAAAAAGGTCTGGTGTTAGACAGAGTAAAAAGATCTGGCGTTAGACAAAGTAAAAAGATCTGGCGTTAGACAAAGTAAAAAGATCTGGTGTTAGACAGAGTAAAAAGGTCTGGTGTTAGACAGAGTAAAAAGGTCTGGTGTTAGACAGAGTAAAAAGATCTGGCGTTAGACAAAGTAAAAAGATCTGGCGTTAGACAGAGTAAAAAGATCTGGTTTTAGACAGAGTAAAAAGATCTGATGTTAGACAAAGTAAAAAGATCTGGTGTTAGACAAAGTAAAAAGATCTGGTGTTAGACAAAGTAAAAAGATCTGGTGTTAGACAAAGTAAAAAGATCTGGCGTTAGACAAAGTAAAAAGGTCTGGCGTTGGACAGAGTAAAAAGGTCTGGTGTTAGACAAAGTAAAAAGATCTGGCGTTAGACAGAGTAAAATAGTCTGGCGTTAGACAGAGTAAAAAGATCTGGTGTTAGACAAAGTAAAAAGATCTGGTGTTAGACAGAGTAAAAAGGTCTGGTGTTAGACAGAGTAAAAAGGTCTGGTGTTAGACAGAGTAAAAAGATCTGGCGTTAGACAAAGTAAAAAGATCTGGCGTTAGACAGAGTAAAAAGATCTGGTTTTAGACAGAGTAAAAAGATCTGGTGTTAGACAAAGTAAAAAGATCTGGTGTTAGACAAAGTAAAAAGATCTGGTGTTAGACAAAGTAAAAAGATCTGGCGTTAGACAAAGTAAAAAGATCTGGTGTTAGACAAAGTAAAAAGATCTGGTGTTAGACAGAGTAAAAAGATCTGGTGTTAGACAGAGTAAAAAGATCTGGTGTTAGACAAAGTAAAAAGATCTGGTGTTAGACAGAGTAAAAAGGTCTGGTGTTAGACAGAGTAAAAAGATCTGGCGTTAGACAAAGTAAAAAGATCTGGCGTTAGACAAAGTAAAAAGGTCTGGCGTTAGACAAAGTAAAAAGATCTGGCGTTAGACAAAGTAAAAAGATCTGGCGTTAGACAAAGTAAAAAGATCTGGCGTTAGACAGAGTAAAAAGATCTGGCGTTAGACAAAGTAAAAAGATCTGGTGTTAGACAGAGTAAAAAGGTCTGGTGTTAGACAGAGTAAAAAGATCTGGTGTTAGACAGAGTAAAAAGATCTGGCGTTAGACAAAGTAAAAAGGTCTGGCGTTAGACAGAGTAAAAAGATCTGGCGTTAGACAGAGTAAAAAGGTCTGGCGTTAGACAGAGTAAAAAGATCTGGCGTTAGACAAAGTAAAAAGATCTGGCGTTAGACAAAGTAAAAAGATCTGGTGTTAGACAGAGTAAAAAGGTCTGGTGTTAGACAGAGTAAAAAGGTCTGGTGTTAGACAGAGTAAAAAGGTCTGGTGTTAGACAGAGTAAAAAGATCTGGCGTTAGACAAAGTAAAAAGATCTGGCGTTAGACAAAGTAAAAAGATCTGGTGTTAGACAGAGTAAAAAGGTCTGGTGTTAGACAGAGTAAAAAGGTCTGGTGTTAGACAGAGTAAAAAGATCTGGCGTTAGACAAAGTAAAAAGATCTGGCGTTAGACAGAGTAAAAAGATCTGGTTTTAGACAGAGTAAAAAGATCTGATGTTAGACAAAGTAAAAAGATCTGGTGTTAGACAAAGTAAAAAGATCTGGTGTTAGACAAAGTAAAAAGATCTGGTGTTAGACAAAGTAAAAAGATCTGGCGTTAGACAAAGTAAAAAGGTCTGGCGTTGGACAGAGTAAAAAGGTCTGGTGTTAGACAAAGTAAAAAGATCTGGCGTTTAGACAGAGTAAAATAGTCTGGCGTTAGACAGAGTAAAAAGATCTGGTGTTAGACAAAGTAAAAAGATCTGGTGTTAGACAGAGTAAAAAGGTCTGGTGTTAGACAGAGTAAAAAGGTCTGGTGTTAGACAGAGTAAAAAGATCTGGCGTTAGACAAAGTAAAAAGATCTGGCGTTAGACAGAGTAAAAAGATCTGGTTTTAGACAGAGTAAAAAGATCTGGTGTTAGACAAAGTAAAAAGATCTGGTGTTAGACAAAGTAAAAAGATCTGGTGTTAGACAAAGTAAAAAGATCTGGCGTTAGACAAAGTAAAAAGATCTGGTGTTAGACAAAGTAAAAAGATCTGGTGTTAGACAGAGTAAAAAGATCTGGCGTTAGACAAAGTAAAAAGATCTGGTGTTAGACAGAGTAAAATAGTCTGGCGTTAGACACAGTAAAATAGTCTGGCGTTAGACAAAGTAAAAAGATCTGGTGTTAGACAAAGTAAAAAGATCTGGCGTTAGACAAAGTAAAAAGATCTGGTGTTAGACAAAGTGAAATAGTCTGGCGTTAGACAAAGTAAAATCGTCTGGCGTTAGACAAAGTAAAAAGATCTGGCGTTAGACAAAGTAAAAAGATCTGGCGTTAGACAAAGTAAAAAGATCTGGTGTTAGACAAAGTGAAATAGTCTGGCGTTAGACAAAGTGAAATAGTCTGGCGTTAGACAAAGTAAAATCGTCTGGCGTTAGACAAAGTAAAAAGATCTGGCGTTAGACAAAGTAAAAAGATCTGGCGTTATAGACAAAGTAAAAAGATCTGGTGTTAGACAGAGTAAAATAGTCTGGCGTTAGACAAAGTGAAATAGTCTGGTGTTAGACAAAGTGAAATAGTCTGGCGTTAGACAAAGTGAAATAGTCTGGTGTTAGACAGAGTAAAATCGTCTGGCGTTAGACAAAGTAAAAAGATCTGGCGTTAGACAAAGTAAAAAGATCTGGTGTTAGACAGAGTAAAATAGTCTGGCGTTAGACAGAGTAAAATCGTCTGGTGTTAGACAGAGTAAAATAGTCTGGCGTTAGAGAGAGTAAAAAGATCTGGCGTTAGACAAAGTAAAAAGATCTGGTGTTAGACAGAGTAAAATAGTCTGGCGTTAGACAGAGTAAAATAGTCTGGTGTTAGACAGAGTAAAATCGTCTGGCGTTAGACAAAGTAAAAAGATCTGGCGTTAGACAAAGTAAAAAGATCTGGTGTTAGACAGAGTAAAATAGTCTGGCGTTAGACAGAGTGAAATAGTCTGGTGTTAGACAGAGTGAAATAGTCTGGTGTTAGACAGAGTGAAATAGTCTGGTGTTAGACAGAGTAAAATAGTCTGGTGTTAGACAGAGTAAAATAGTCTGGTGTTAGACAGAGTAAAATAGTCTGGTGTTAGACAGAGTAAAATAGTCTGGTGTTAGACAGAGTAAAATAGTCTGGTGTTAGACAGAGTAAAATAGTCTGGCGTTGGAGTGAAAAGATAAAGTTGTTCGTAAACAACAATGCGAATGAAAGGGTTAAGCTTGCAAGACTTGAAATTCTGATGTGGACAGGAGTTAAGTTATTGATAAGATATCATTCGTCATTATTATACAGTGTACATAAAAAAACTCTATCGCATTAAAAATTTAAAAATTGTAAAATAAACTGCTTAATCACTTATGCTTTGACGCAAACTACTTTCAGCTACTCGTGCATGTTTTTGTTTTTTTTAAATTCTACTCGAAGCCATACTATTAAATATACATAAATAATTTAGTTTGTTATTCTTGTTGGAGTTGTTTATATCCACGAACATCTGCATGCGGTCACCTCAAGCTTTAACTGTGGCCTTGGCTCAGTAGGACAGAGCAGTAAATAATTTTACCAGAAATCAAACTCATGCATGCGTGCGTAAAATATACGCCATCCTCCCAAGTTGCCCCTAAAATCTTTATTTTGGGATTTGGGTAACCCCAGCCGCTGTTGTAATAATCTATTTTGATTTAGAATGCGGTTTCAACACGTTAAGCCCCACACAGACGACCAAGTTTTCCTTGACAAGTTCCTTGGTAGCCTTTCCTTGCTCGTGTGTTCGATGAACAATTTCCCCCCCAAACATTTTCCTTGGCAATTTATAATTGCTCGTGTGTGCGGTTGGACAAGTTTTCCTTGACAGTAATGATCACGTAATAAGCTTAGGAGATGAGTTGTCAAGTTTTCCTAGACGACTATACACACGAACAAATTTCCTTGTTCAAAAGCTGGCATGACCAGCTTTTGAACAAGGCTCCTTGTCATGGGAAAAACTTGTCAATTTGTGTCGTATACACGAACAAATAAAACTTGTCAAGAAAAAACTTGGCAAGGAAAACTTCGTCGTCTGTGCGGCGCTTTATAAACGCGAGAAAAAAGAGTAATTTCGGTAGTCAATCATTTATGCGTAATGATATGGAATTGCAACTGTTGCAACCGCATGTTCGGAGTAATTTTGGCGGTTTAAAAAAAAAGAAAGTGTAGCTGTTCAATACACAAACTGAAACTGCTGAATTTAACATCAAAAATTAACGACTGTAGTGTAGAAAAACAACTAAAAATAGTTATCTTAATGTTCTTCGCAGTCGATTTAATTAATCATCATTACCTGCCCCATTTAGTATGCGCATGTCGGTGGGCATATATCAATTGTTTAGTAGTGGCTACCATAGTTATATATATATATATATATATACAATGAGCTGCAGGTTTCACCGCATTTTATAAAACGACGCGTTCACGGTAAACTCGACAGGGAACGAGAAGCTGAATTATCTAAGGTGATGAGAAATATGTTTATTTTAGTTGGTATATATAACGTATATAATATTTTTAAATGTAAAAAGTTAAAATTGAATACATTTAATAAGTCACGCAAATCTTTGTGGATAATTTTGGGTGACGGAAAGTGCGGTTTTCTGGAGGTAAGGACCCCCAGAAAAAGCTGGAGAAGCGAAAGTCAGAGTGAGAGTAAGGGCCCTCACTGTTATGGACCTTGCTCTCATGTCCCAGCCGGGCTTCCCCGTGGTGAAGTGACCGAGAGAAGCGAAGATCAGGGTGAAGGAAAGGCCCCTCACTGTTATGCACCTTGCTCTCCATCGCCGGTGTACATGTGTGCTTCACCGTGGGCGAAGTGTGGCCGAGGGGACACCACTTTCCGCCACTGATCGAATCGAAGAGGAAGGCGATCAAAACCAGAGTGAGCTATTTTGTTTTTTGACATGCTTTAGTGCTTATAAGCTTGGGATGTCCGGTTTGATTAAATCGTATTAGATAACTTGTGCATGCGCTTCTTTTTTAATACCTTGTTTTTGCCAAATTGCTAAGAGCAATAAAAGTGACATAACGCAGAAAATGTAATAACTGCGCTATTGCGCGAGAATATTAAGATGTAGCTTCTCATTAATCCCAATTTATCTAGTTAATATAAATTGGCGCTATATAGAAATCGTAATGTTAAAATGCCGGTTGTTATAAATTAACGAAATTCGTGTATTAACTCTTTTCTGTCCGAATTGGTCTTTAGTATTTTATTCTGGCTAACGCCAGACGATTTTATTCACCTCTGGGGAAGCCCTCTGACAGGAATGAGTTATAAACTATCTCTCTAACTCTTTCCTGTCCGAATTTGTCTTTAGTATTTTATTCTGGCTAACGCCAGACGATTTTATTCACCTGAAGCCGTCGGACAGGAATGAGTTAATGTGTACGATTTAGGCCATTTCTATAAATAAGTTTCTAAATGAAATTTCGCGAACTTATTAGGTTTATGTCTGCTTGTTATTTGGTAATCAGGGAAGCACGGGTGGAGCTAGTGTGCTGTTAGGGCGCTGCCTCTCACCAAAAAGTTAAGCCCGGTTAGACGGGGTTAGCACTTGGATGCCGTTGTCGAGCTTCGAACTCATGTGAGTAGAGTTGTAGTTGATCGATCTCTCCTGTACTTCGAGGGTTTTTCGTCTGGTTCTCCGGTTTTCTTCCCTCCATAAAATCAACACCTAACATCTTAGCTGTGATCCGTGGTCTGAACTGTGTCGTATGGCGGCTGCCTGGAGCGCCTTTGATATGCCTCGTCACGGCCACGTTGATCTGCGTCCTTCGCAATTCAGCCGCTGGCTGCAAGTAAGGATGATTATATAGCCCCCAGTCCTTTATCCTTTATATACATGTATATTTAGTAGCTAAGTTTATTCATTTTGACATGATAAGTTGTACGTATACATGTAGTGCATGTGGTACGTTTGCGAGCTTCCGTGGGGTTTTTTCCGAGTTCTTCCAAATTTCCACAAGTGTTTCTATAACTTTATACAGTGTGTATCAAAAAAACCTGAACCCTTAGAAAACAACCTATTGTAGTAGTTTGAAAGCCCTAAGCACTTCGCTGAACCCACAGATACGTAAAACACACGGTCTTATACATGCATGGTGAAAGTATTTAAAAGCTTTTTCGCTTCGTTTAACTTATGCATGTGCTGATTAATTTATAACGCGGCGCTTTTAGGGCTTTTAAACTACTACAATAGGTTGTTTTCTAAGGGTTCAGTTTTTTTTTATACACACTGTAGAGCGTTTTCACTCACGTGATCGGTGGCCCCATTGGGGTGGTGAAATAATACGAAATATTTGAATAAGAAAGAGCTAATTCCCATGCCGTACACCAATATGGCCGCCAATTCATTGTTTTGGTACACCAATATGACCGCCGTGACGTCAGATGAAAACGCTCTATAGGAAACACGGAAAAAATGTTTTCTATTTCCTTTATAAAATAATTCATCAAAAATAGATTAAACGTTATAAAAAGCGCAAATTCTCATTACCCTCCACGGATGGCGCACGGATGGCGTTTGATGGCGTAGTGGATGGCGTAATCTAATCCATGTTTTCCATAGAGTTATATTACATGACATTATTAACATTACATTATACATAACATTACATTACATAGCATTACTATACTGTTTCATTTAGATAGCAGTGATGGAGTTCACAACGAAGTTGTATTTCACAGCGTGTTTGTATTTTATCACTATCAACGCCATCTTCTCAGCCGACACATGTAACCTGATACCTCAAATAGGTTTTCCTGACGGAAGAAAGACCAACAAACGTCTAAATGGTCTTGCAATCGTCAACACAACCGCTGAAGCACCTTTAAAATGTTTTGCCAAATGCACCGAGCACTGTCAGTGCAAGTCGATTAACGTTTGTGGAAAAGATTGTCAGTTGAATTCAGGCAATCAAGCCGACGTAGCTTTGAGTGATAGCTCAGATTGCACCTACTTTGAATTATCCTGGGCCCAATGGAATTCTAATAGAGTAAGTATATACACATCACACAGAGCCATTCACCAACGGCGACGCTATGTTGAATTGTTTTTGAAAATTTAAGTAGAGCCCGCCATTGCTGGCTTTGAGTAGAGTTCGTCATTGTTGGCTTTGAGTAGAGTTCGTCATTGCTGGCTTTGAGTAGAGCCCCCATTGCTGACTTTGAGTAGAGCCCCCATTGCTAGCTTTGAGTAGAGCCCCCATTGCTGGCTTTGAGTAGAACCCCCATTGCTGGCTTTGAGTAGAACCCCCATTGCTGGCTTTGAGTAGAACCCCCATTGCTGGCTTTGAGTAGAGCCCCCATTGCTGGCTTTGAGTAGAGCCCCCATTGCTGGCTTTGAGTAGAACCCGCCATTGCTGGCTTTGAGTAGAGCTCCGGCCATTGCTGGCTTTGAGTAGAGCCCCCCCCCCCCCTCCCCCCATTGCTGGCTTTGAGTAGAGCTCCCATTGCTGGCTTTGAGTAGAGCTCCCATTGCTGGCTTTGAGTAGAGCCCCCATTGTTGGCTTTGAGTAGAGCCCCCATTGCTGGCTTTGAGTTGGAAATTCGCCAATTCATATTGTAGATATACATCTCCGAGAATAAACAAACATCCACCAACTCAATTAAAAAATAATCATTTATAATAATCGTTTTTAGGGATCAAAAGGCGCATGTCCAGAACAGGTGCGATGCTGTGACCATGGCAACCCGTGCCAAAACGAAGGAAAATGTATCGAGCAATGTCCATCATCTGGAAAACGATACCACTGCGTATGTCCACCTTTTGTTTCCGGAGAAAGTTGCCAGCACGCGCCAAAAAGTTGTCGAGCATTGTACGACTTGGATTCCCGTCTCCCATCGGGGAAGTACACGTTGTATGACGCAACAGGCAGTGGGTTTAAAGCGTACTGTGACTTCACAATTCACGCTGGAAAAGTATGGACATTGGTAATGTCGTACGCATTTGGAAACAATCAACACTATATGCATTCTCCACTTCTCTATGACAACCCACGGAGCGAAGATGAGCCAAATTGGGAGGATTATCGTTTGTCCAAAGCACGCATGGCTGGCATAGAGAGCGACACAACTGAATGGAGGATGACATGCAACTACGATACACAATCGATCAGCGACAGAGTTGACCAAGTGCGTGTTAAGAATATAGCAGTTAGTATGCTGTCCTATAATTCTGATGATATTCCAGCTAGCGAAAGATGCATCTCAGTGGAGCATCTTGATATTCGTGGCTCATCGTGTGGTCCTTGTACAGTAGCCATGAGACAAAACACAGTCTGGATGTTGTACACCAATCCGGGCAGTAATGTAGAATCAGGTTGTGATTGGCAGTATCCGAACGGTCATGCAAGCTGCGAAGAGAATTTCAGTTGCTACTCGTGCCACAATCCAGAATACAGATGTACCTCATCCCCGACATCGACAACACAAATGTGGTATGGTTCTTGAATGGAAAAGTCAAAAGGGAATTTCAGTCAAAAAAATAGATTAGGGGCCATACACAAAATACGTGACGCCTCGCGGGGTGGGGGTGTGTTTGAACAATAGTCACATAATGTCACAAGGGGGAGGGGGTATCACAAAGCACTGTCACGTGACGGAGATGCTGAAATTAAACATTGACCATTCGTTCGGGAGCACGGGTGGCGTGTGCTGTTAGCGCGCTGCCTCTCACCAAAAAGTTAAGCCCGGTTAGACGGGGTTAGTACTTGGATGGGTGACCGCTTGGGAATGACCCCGTTGGCGAGCTGGAAACTAATGTGAGTAGAGTTGTAGTTGATCTCTCCTGTGCTTCGAGGGTTTTTCGCCGGGTTCTCCAGTTTTCCTCCCTCCGCAAAACCAACACTTACATCATGGTAGTCATGTTCAATTGGGGCATTTCGCCCTGTTTGACCACCAGTTGCTATATGCAATAAAGTTATTAAATCTAAATTTAATGTTGATGAGAATTTATTGTAGAGTTGCAAATCCTCATTCTATACCAACGAGCAACGATATATTGGAGCTAGCATGAAGTATTTACTGTGAAAGTGGAGTGATCGCTGACACTAGATCCTGAAGGCTCGGTAGCGCGAGTTATTAAAATGGCAGATGCATTGACGTTGTTTAAATCGTTGATTCGGGGCTATGAGAAGGCATATTGTAATAAAAAAGGCCAGGAAGTCCAACAGGAGGTATGCAAAGAATTACTGCATATTAATTTGGTGTTGGGGGGGGGGGGGGGGGGGGGGGGGGGTTTGGCTCAGTGTCACGTAATTTTCGATTGCATATGATCAGGCAGCGATAATACATTAACTCTTTCCTGTCCGAATTGGTCTTTAGTCTAACGGCAGACGATTTTATTCACCTCAGGGGAAGCCCTCGGACAGGAATGAGATATTGTGAACTATCTCTCTAATTCTTTCCTGTCCGAATTGGTCTTTAGTATTTTATTCTGGCTAACGCCAGACGATTTTATTCATCTCTGGGGAAGGCCTCGGACAGGAATGAGTTAAAATAATTTATGCATTAGTTGCTTACCCGCCAAATTGCGCGAATTTCGCACTTCCACTCCCATACATACCAAACAAGACACGCTCCAGCACGCCTATAGCTTTTTCACGATAAATATTAAGTTAAATTGTCAGTAACATTGCAGTGGCCTAGCTTTATATTCTAGGTGTCACTTTTTTGGAATCCCTACATAGCCCGCTGGCCCTGCGAGTCAGAGCCCCTTTCCGACCTACGCAGGCTTCGGGGGAAAGTGGGCTGTGCCAACAAACTCGATCTTCGCCCCCAAGTTTGGGGCGAGTCAGTCAGGTTTTGAACTGGTCAAACAAGTTCTAGTTTATGAGCACCCGCAAACAGGAAAATAGCAAGTAACGTGTTAGAGCCTGGGCCCAAAATAGTATCTTGGCAACCGTTCACGCATGCTCAAAAACAAATATCGAGTTTCTTGGCAGAGCCCACTTTCCCCGAAGCCTGCGTAGATCGGAAAGGAGCTCTGACCAGCGACTCTGACTCGCAGGGTCGTAGCCCGCGGACAGGCCCGCGGACAGGCCCGCAAAACTGCCGCACGTCACGGATACAGAAACGTTGGCTCTTGTAACGAGAATGTAAGACATGCAGGGCACCGCTCTTTAGCACTATTTCAGGTTATTTCAGGTTTCTCTATAATTATATACTCTAGAAACTATATAAGCAGCCATCGAACATTTCTCAGGCATGCATATGTATGAGTGAGCTGTATGTATCAAAGTGGTTACGAAGTAGTGGTGTGCGTCGGATCGGATTGACCCCTTATAATCCGAGGGTTTGCCAAAACTCTCAATCCGAATCCGATCCGAAGCCAAAAAATCGTAGTCCGATCCGATCCGATCCGAAAACAGCTGCTCAAATCCGATCCGATCCGGTCAGAAAAAAATTAAAACACCGGATATATGTTGCAATAGTTGCGCAAACTTTCCGAAAAGAAAACCAATGAACAAATAAATTTAAGAAAACTACTATACAATAATAATCTTATGTAATTATAGCCTTCATGTGTTGTGCAACGTGCATACAACTAGTGAATTTGTTAATTTTGTGACAAAAACAATGACAAAAGTGAATCTGATGCGGGTAAAAAGGTGCAAAATCCGATTCGATCCGATCTGAGAAAAAAAGAACAAAATCCGATCCGATCCGATCCGAACGATAAAAGTTTAGTCCGAATCCGATCCGATCGGATTCGGATCGGTTTCGGATCGGATTCGCACACCTCTATTACGAAGTCAGTCCTGGAGTTCCTGCCGTTGGTTTTATTATTCTTTCCTTTTCAAGTCCATACGGATTGTTAACCTGTTACCGGAATCTCCTATTGACTGTTTCCTTGTGCGCAGACGACAGATAAATTTCTGAACTTTAGTTTAGTTTTAATCTTTGTAGATATTTTCAATATCTGTTCTAAGTTTCTTGTTAATAAATAAATAATTATAAAAACCAAATAGCTGAGGTTACACTTTTTGATGCGTTTTAGCGGTCAGGTCACGTAACAATAGTAACAGGTTGTCGGGAATGCTTCGTGCACTGCTGCCAACACAATTAAATCACTACTGGTTTTGTTTATTGATCTCCAAACACGTTATCGCTCGCTCGTCACTACATGTGTGTGTATATATCTCTCTCTCTCTCGTTCTATATATTATATTATTACAAAATATGCGGAAATCCAATTATCTTTTATCTCATGCGGTCAATCCCGACTCATCTCAGTTAACGTTTGTTATGGGTTAGTAACTTAATTAACAGTTAGTAATTACGACTACAATTTACCACAAGGTGTCATGAAAACAACAACACACTTAGCGACCGCATTGTTTGTTTTGGAGCCAAAATAGCCACATACAGACTAATTGTTAGACGAGGCAAGGCCAATGAATTGTGGTTAGGTTATTTGGTCATAATAGAAGTGTCAAGGTCGTCACTTAACTACCGGAGTAAATTTATCTTTTTTAAGAACTTGATGGTTTAACTTAAAGGGTATATAAAATAAATATAAAATAACTGGGGAAACTATGGTGTTGATTTAACAGAGGGAGTAAAAAAGCGGAGAACTCGGTGAAAAACACACAGGCGAGAACTCGCATGAAGCTAAGTTGGAACTTAACTTCAGCAATGAAAAGCAGCGCGCTATAACAAACTTGTGCCATCAATGCCATCCGCAGCAATGTTGCTACATACACTTTTCAGGAGCGATTTACATGTTAATTTTCAACGTGGCCGTGTCGAGGCATATCAAAGGCGCTCCAGGCAGCCACCATACGACACAGTTCAGACCACGGATCACAGCTACGATGTGAGAACCCGGCAAAAAAAACTCGAAGCACAGGAGAGATCAATTAAACTTTACTCACATGAATTCCAAGCTCGAGAATGGGGTCATTCCCAAGCGGTCACCCATCCAAGTACTAACCCCGTCTAACCGGGCTTAACTTTGGACTGCAGTGCAGAGACGCCCTATTGTGTTGATTCATCGCATTTCGGTTTTCATTTGTTTTTTTGCTTGTCTTAATTCATCGGCGACAGTTGGCACGCCACCCGTGCTTCCGTCATATACATTAAGAGGAGAATTTTTTCCATGTCGCGTAACATGCGCTCAAAACTGATTTCTACTGATCATATCTACATTCATAATTATCAAATCTTTTTAACTTTTGATATGTTTCTCAACCCCCACATGTACTTAAAAAGTTTGTTGACTGTATAAGCTGCACAATAATGCTAAAATAAAGAGATTGTGAGGGATACATTACGCCAAAAGAAAATGTTGCTTGAACAAAAACAAATTTTGCATTGATTACTGTATAAATATGGCGAATTCAACATTTTTGTAGCATACCTACCATCATAATTATGATTTTTTTTATCGTTTGATATGTTTCTCAACCCCCAAATGCTTATGAAAAGTTTGTTGATTCTATAGGCTACACAATAATGCTAAAATAAGAAGATTTTGAGTGGTATACGCCAAAACGTTCTAGGATTTTGAGCGCTTTTAACCGTAATTAACCGCATACCTGTTCGGTTCGCGCATGTTTGTATATATCACAATATAAATTGTCTACCTTAGTATCCCGCAATAAGGTCAGTTCCCACATCAGTTAACACGACGAGTTCAAATCACAGAGCTGTTACAACTGGGTTATCTATAAAGTAAGTAGAAATAGATTTGTCTTAGTTGGTATATAAAAGTCGGGTTCACTTCAGGCCCTATGTAAATATCACTTGCACACTGTATATTTACTTGTTTAAAATATCTTGAATCTGTGCATTGGTAGTGTGTCGTAGCGTCTCAGAGCTTTCATTCGTTCACAGGACGGTGTCGTTGCACTTTCTTTAAAAAAGAAGCAGTGATGCAACGCTTTGCTTTCGATCTACAAAATTTTACAATTTCTACTGATTACTGCCTATCGCATCTCTAATTGGCTAAGTCCCGTTTACACGGTACAGGACGAATTCGGAACCGTTCTCGAATTAGTACGGTTCCACCTGTTTAAGCCCCGCACAGACGACCAAGTTTTCCTTGACAAGTTCCTTGGTAACTTTCCTTGCTCGTGTGTACGATGAGCACGTTTTTTCCCAACAATTTTCCTTGACAAGTTGTAATTGCTCGTGTGTACGGTTGGACAAGTTTTCCTTGACGGTAATGATCGCGTAATAAGCTTCGGAGATGATCTTGTCAAGTTTTCCTTGACGACTATACACACGAACAAATTTCCTTGTTCAAAAGCTGGCATGACCAGCTTTTGAACAAGGCTCCTTGTCAAGGAAAAACTTGTCAATTTGTGTCGTGCACACGAACAAATAAAACTTGTCATGGAAAAACTTGTCAAGGAAAACTTGGTCGTCTGTGCGGGGCTTTACACGGAAGACAAATTCGGAACCATTCTCCAATAAGTATATACGTATTTGTATACGTATACGGTTCCGCCTGTTTACACGGCGAAATAGGACGGATTCGAGCCCAGTCTCGAATTCGCCCAGTACCGTGTAAACGTATAGCCGTAGCCTAAGTATTGTAGTTGGACAATAATTTTACTTACAATATTTGATTATAACTTTTGAATAATTTTCTTGCCTGTTGTTAGTGTTGCTAGGAAACTCCACTCAAGTTAGGTTTCTCAAAAACAAACACCTTTTTGTGATTATTGAAGTTTGAAAGGAGATAATCAGAACATGAATATGCGGTGGAAACACTCAAAATTAACGAAAACGTTAACCCCTTAATTAACCCTTTATTGACCAGAGCTCTCCCCTTGACGAGTAAAATCGTCTGGCGTTAGCCAGAGTAAAATAGTCTGGTGTTAGACAGAGTAAAATTGTCTGGCGTTAGACAGAGTAAAATTGTCTGGCGTTAGCCAGAGTAAAATTGTCTGGCGTTAGACAGAGTAAAATTGTCTGGCGTTAGACAGAGTAAAATTGTCTGGCGTTAGACAGAGTAAAATCGTCTGGCATTAGACAGAGTAAAATTGTCTGGCGTTAGCCAGAGTAAAATTGTCTGGCGTTAGCCAGAGTAAAATCGTCTGGCGTTAGACAGAGTAAAATCGTCTGGTGTTAGCCAAAGTAAAATGAATAAGTAGACAAAAAGCAATTTTGGCCAGTAAAGGGTTAAGCTACTATAAAGGCCTTAGTTACACGTAGCATTTTTTGTTCAACTTATAAAAGTATTTCTTTTAGTTGCAACATTGCTTCCAAGTGTCAGTGATGGAGTTCACAATGAAGTTGTATTTCACAGCGTGTTTGCATTTTATCACGATCAACGCCATCTTCTCAGTCGACACATGTAACCTGATACCTCAAATAGGTTTTCCTGACGGAAGAAAGACCAACAAACGTCTGAATGGTCTTGCAATCGTCAACACAACCGCTGAAGCACCTTTAAAATGTTTTGCCAAATGCACCGAGCACTGTCAGTGCAAGTCGATTAACGTCTGTGGAAAAGATTGTCAGTTGAATTCAGGAAATCAAGCCGACGTAGCTTTGAGTGATAGCTCACATTGCACCTACTTTGAATTATCCTGGGCACAATGGAATTCTGATAGAGTAAGTATAAACCCACTCTACTCCACTCCAAGCCAGAAGTGGCGTAAATTCAAGCTTACCGTGGATCAAAACTATTTTGAATAGCCCGAGTAATTATTGTGGTTTCTGTATAGTTTGGCAAGTTTACTTATAGCAGTGTTATTTTGCTGATCCTTTGCCGTCACTTGTCCGCCATTGCTGGCTTAGAGTCCTCTGCCAGCAGGGAATTGCTGGCTTTGAATGGAGCCCGAAAATTGATGCGCGCGCAATATACCACAAATTCATCAGCCGCTGTTTTGGGGAATGTATTGCGGTGCTGTTAGCAACATATATTCTGCCCGTCTGTTCGTTGGTCCGTCCGTCCGTCCGTCCGTCCGTCCGTCCGTCCGTCCGTTCTTTCGTTCGTCGTACGGCACCGTAGGACTATCAGTTAATTATATAAGTTCGTACTCGGGCATCAGGTGGGAGTATTTTTAATTACCAGGGGTTACAAACACGAGAGGACAATGAAAATCACGAGACCGTTAACCGAGTAATTTTCATTGTTCTCGAGTGTTTGTAAAACATGAGAGAATAAAGAAAATCACGAGGCTACAAGCCGAGTGATTTTTATTGTTTTCGAATGTTTTACAAACACGAGAGAACATTGAAAATTACGAGGTAATAGGCCGAGTGATTTTTGTTGTTCTCGAGTGTTTGCATTGCAACCCCTGGTAAAACACGATACACGAGTTTATGAAATAGCTTCTCAATCGTCAATTATAGTAGAGGGACTTGGTGATATTGGTCATATTGAATCAGACATTCTAAAATTCATTAATAATTCATGAGGAAAACACAAAGAAAAATCATGAGCGTATCGGATCTATATATGTGATATAGACTCGCTCTAAGTTTCTCGCTGGTTTTTAACGGCTGAGATAAGCTTAATTTTCAAAATTACTACGCCAATGAACGTATGAAGTGATTCTTTTTAGAAGCCATTTAAAAACCTTGCAGTACGGGCTTTATCGGCTCTAAAACACTCGGCTATCGCCTCGTGTTTTATATCTGATAAAGCCCTCCTGCGCGGTTTATAAATATTACATATAGTTTCACGTTGAATTTATAATTAAGAAATGTGGTAATATAAACGGTTCTTTGTTTGTGCCGTTTATTATCTGATTTCTTAATTATAAATTCAGTTAGCGCGACCTTTACCGGGTTTCAAAACTCATACACATGACCAGATATTTTTCTCTGATTGGCTAATTAGCTCGTGAATTATTAATGATTTGAGAAGGTTGAATAACAATCTCACTCCCTACGATTTTAACCTGTTTATAATAATCGTTTTTAGGGATCAAAAGGCGCATGTCCAGAACAGGTGCGATGCTGTGACCATGGCAACCCGTGCCAAAACGAAGGAAAATGTATCGAGCAATGTCCATCATCTGGAAAACGATACCACTGCGTATGTCCACCTTTTGTTTCCGGAGAAAATTGCCAGCACGCGCCAAAAAGTTGTCGAGCATTGTACGACTTGGATCCCCGTCTCCCATCGGGAAAGTACACGTTGTATGATGCAACAGGTAGTAGGTTTAAAGCGTACTGCGACTTCACAATTAACGCTGGAAAAGTATGGACATTGGTAATGTCGTACGCACTTGGAAAAAATCAACACTATATGAATTCTCCACTTCTCTATGACAACCCACGAAGCGAAGATGAGCCAAATTGGGAGGATTATCGTTTGTCCAAAGCACGCATGGCTAGCATAGAAAGCGACACCACTGAATGGAGGATAACATGCAACTACGATACACAATCGATCAGCGACGGAGTTGACCAAGTGCGTGTTAAGAATACAGCAGTTAACATGCTTTCCTATGATGCTAACACAATTCCAGTATTAGGCGACAGATGCATTCAAGCCGAATACCTTAACATCCGTGGAGCATCTTGTAGTTCTTGTACAGTGGCCTTGATTCAAAATAAAAATTGGATGATTTTCACCAGTCCGTACAGAAATAAAGTGGGAGGTTGTGATTGGCAGTATCCAAACGGTGACGTCGGATGCGAAGAAAGTTTTGGTGGTTACGAGTGTTACAATCCAGAATTCAAATGCGCCTCATCGTCATCATCGACAACAGAAATGTGGTACGGCTCTTGAGGAAAAAGTTCAGTTACATTTCACGATGAAAGTATGTTTTTGGACATTCGTCACATTCCCTATAAAGGCGGAGACGAAGAACCTCTGGTCGAATTAAGGCCTATTTTCATGACTATTGATCACACTGTTTATGGCATAACTAATGAGTACGTTTAATTTTTAACTCTCAGACTAGGCTAGACTAGACTAGACTAGACTAGACTAGACTAGACTGGACTGGACTGGACTGGACTGGACTGGACTGGACTAGACTGGACTAGACCAGACAAGACAAGACCAGACCAGACCAGACCAGACTAGACAATTTATTTAAGGAAAGTTACACTTAATCGATCGTCTGCACATGACGTCACGTCCGCCATCTTGGTTGATTTTTCGCTTGGCAAACACTGTAGCCTGGCCCAATTTCAAACGAAATATGGGGCAGGTGACCACTAATTTCTCGCGTCATTCAGGGCTAAATCCACTTGTACGTCTGCGCATGCCTTGAATGCGCAAAAGTTTCAACCAATAGGAAAGTAGAAATCTTTAGTAGTTACCAGGCTACAAACACTGTTGACAAACCGCTGACCGCCATGTTGGTTTCGGCACGGCTTCTGGGGATCAGCCAAGGCGGCGTCCGATGTGACGTGATTGAAAATTATCTATAGTGCAAAGTACTAACAAACTTGTGGCCTTCAAAATTTTAATAACATGTAAAACGATGTACGTATACATCTATATCTATATATGTCAGTATAAAGTATAAAAAAATATCTATATTACATGAAAATATTAATACTATGGTAAGTTTCTTATTCGATAAATTGAATAAAAAAATGATGTTATTGCAGAAGAGTTATGAGACTAGTATTTAAGATAGTTTAATCAATGGTCATTCGTGTAATGAAGGATTTATCATCGCGAGGGCAATCTCATTCCCAGAGCCCACGTTCCCTTACCCAGCGGGCGGGAAACGAGAGACTCTGGGGTAATCCGTTTCACATCGATATTTCATTGGCTGATGAACACAGTGAACTCTATATAACTCTTCTTCCGGATAACAAGAATCTTGTGATGGCGTGAACGGATTATCCCAGAGTCTCTCGTTTCCCGGGTGGGGAACGTGGGCTCTGGGAACGAGATTGCATCGCGAGGGAAGCTTTAACGGCCCCTCGTGGCCTCAGTAAGATTCGACTATTCATTTGTGTTTTCAAAAGAGGGGCACAATGTTGACAAAGAAGCCATGCACAAATTACCTACCTTAACGTTTTAGTGATATGCTTGTAATTTTAACTTTTGTGTGGGACTCTCGGGCAAGTCTAACTATTTCAGTGTTTTCCCGCTCTTTTTTTGAAGTACGAGCTCGGACGTCGCGCATGCGCTTGGCAGCCTGGTCATTGACCGGGCAAAGATTGAAGCCAAACATGGCGGACAAGTTTGTATAGTTCCAGTCTCCTACGCGGTCTTTTTGACCAAATCGGACTTGACCAGACCGCGTAGAAGACTGGAACTATACGTACTTCAGGGATATCACTGCAGTTATATATAGAGCTCATTGGGTTACCTTTGTTATATTCTTAGCACTACATCGAATATCCTTGCCTCGTGTCCAGGCGTCTCGCGAGGGGCAAATGACGCGCAAAGGGGCTAATGGGAAGAGGGCGCTACAATCCCAAGCGCCTTGCGCGCTCACCCTTCAATCGCGTATGGGGGAAATCGAATATCGGCTGGAAATTCTACTGCGTACTTTTTACATCTTTATTCCATTATTTTAAAATAATGTATCCACTTAACAAAATCATCTACTCGCCATTAAAAGTTTAATTGCCATATAATTGTCAACGTCTTCCTTGGCTATTTGGAATATAAACGGGTTAAACCATCATAGATCGTTATTGTCTCAAAATAACCTATACTTAGGGCCTGTTTATATGGAGGCGAGTTACCCGGCTAGCCGAGTTACTCGGCACCTGGCGAGTTCCCAGTCGGTAGAGCAAACACTGTTTTTCCCACCGCAGTGTTTATATGAGACAGACGAGTAACTCTCCTTGGCGAGAACTCGGCACTGGCAGCCGGGATCTCGGCAAAGCGGGATAAGCATTTCCCCATATAAACACTTTTCCCCGGGTAACTCGGCATAGCGGGATGAATTTCCTATATTCGTTGTTTATGTCACTTTTGTTGATGCTAATCATCTCAAATATTACAACCCGTCAGGTAACTCGCTTCCATATAAACAGAAGTTTATCCCGGCAAACCGGGTAACTCGGCTGACCGGGTAACTCGCCTTCATATAAACAGGTCCTAACTCTGGACAAGTCACCTTTCAGAACGACTGTTTTCCTGCATACATACAGTGATTTAACATTACAAGATGTTTACAGTATCTTTGTAAAACTTACGCAAATCCAACTCTTTAACAATTAAGAAAACGTTTTTAGAATGTTTTAGAACCTTTCTGACCTTTTTTTCAGCAGCTTGAAGCAAGAACAAAAACCTATATGTAAGAAAAGGTACATTCAAGACATTCTAGGGAGTAGAAATAACGTTTAAAGTGCACATCGTACGAAAATTAAGATTGTTTTATTTGAAATTGAAAGAGCACTTAAAATGACAAAGTAACGTCTTTTTCAGTTTTTGGTTTCCTTGCTTCGTTCTTGAGATATTTCAGTTTGTTTGATATGTAAATGTCAAATGTTGTGACGTACACGTGCATAATGACTTAAAGTCCTAATCAAACGAGAACGCAAGTCATTGCAAGTTAGCTTACGAATGACTTGCGATGCCACCAGTCAAACGTCGGCACAAGTCGTCGCAAGTTCTGCACTTCCGCTAGTTCCCACGCCTTTTCGCTAGTTCTCATCGTAGTTTCTATGGCGACGGAGCACGAAAGACTTGCATCAACTTGTGTTTTGTGTTCAAACGTTTCGCAAGCTCTCGCATGTTGAAGAAAACTTGAGATGAAATTTGAACAAGATCAAATTAGTCGCAAGCTAACACAAGTCACCGCAAGTCATCGCAAGCTGGCGGTCAAACGAGACACAAGCAAGCAAAAGCTAAAAGTTGCGATGACTTGCGTTCTCGTTTGATCAGGGCTTAACGCATGCAGAAGGTTATATGTTTGGTGCTGTGGGAGAAACATACGCACACGCCTCCTTCAAATTAAGTTTGGTTTTATAAGAGCAAAGATATATAGCTTTTTCTGATAACTCATTATGCACGTGTACGACACGACATTTTACATTTACATATCAAACAAACTGAAATATCTCAAGAACGAAGCAAGGAAACGAAAAACTGCTAAATATGTTAGTCTACCATTTTAAGTGTTCTTTCAAATAAGACAAATATAATTTTCGTGTCGTATAGACTTTAAGAAATAAGAACTGATAAAACTACATGTATACCTTCAGGTTTCAAGAAACGATTGTTAGTCAATTCCAAAATGTTGATTTATAGCTTCAATGAGTTCTGCTTTCTTCGTTCCGCACTTTATGTTGGCGGATTTAACAAACTCTTTTAAAACTGGTACGATAAGCTTTGTGAGCTAGAAAAAAAGATAAATTCAGAGATAGAGACTCCAAAGAATAGTGCAGTCAAAGATGTTATAAATTACTGTTCTAAAACTCATTAATAATTCATGAAGAAAATTCAAGGGAAATTGACATTTAGGTCCTGTTTACATCAAGCGGATTGAGTGTTCAAGTCAAATCTCGCATGTTGTTTCTCCTTGTTGTGTTTACATGAAGTGGATTGAGTGTTCAAGTCAAATCTCGCATGTTGTTTCTCCTTGTTGTGTTTACATGAAGAAGATTGAGTGTTCAAGTCAAATCTCGCATGTTGTTTCTCCTTGTTGTGTTTACATGAAGAAGATTGAGTGTTCAAGTCAGATCTCCCATGTTGTTTCTTCTTGTTGCGTTTACATGAAGAAGATGAAAAGTTTTCGATCTGATCGAAAGAATGGCTGAAGTCAATGCACGAAGTTGAGTGGATTGACTTGAGATTCAAGCAAGAATCGACTTGAATGTCTCCAATCTGATTCATCTAAGCACGGTTCGACTTGAGAATGACTTGATACGCATGAGTGAAGTTAGTGCGTGTCGTGCTAAATGGCAGACATTGAGGGAAGCACAGAAAATAGTGTTCCAAAACCGAAAACAATGTTCCAAGCAGATCGGATTCTCCATGTAAACATGTGCCCGGGATTGACTTCACTCGCGTTTTTCGATCCGATTGGACTGTCAATCAGCTTCATGTAAACAGGGTCTAAAACAATATCTGTAAATCCGTAATCTTCCTGATTTACATAAACTTTTTATTTGATTTCCTCATCTAAAACATTTTGTATTTCTAAAATACTCAATAAAAATGAACATTCCAATGCATCAGTTTTTTTAAGTGCAATACTTCGGCTCGCGTCTATACCAGATAAAGATCGGCTGCTCATGTTTTGTCTATTACTAATTGTCAGTTTTACCTTTCCAGTTAAAGCGTACTCTTTAATATCAATTACACCAGGATCCTCGCTTTTAACTTTTTTCGCTGTACGACCTGAAGAGGCAGGAGCCTATATATATATCAAGAATGGATAACATCGTTTATTGGCATTGTAAGCAATTAACTTCGCTTGCGAATTCTGCCATCTTCGTACTCGGCTACTTTTTGGACTGGACGCGAAAATTATAATCTGCTTTTTAAAAGAAAGCTGATCAAGCTAATAGAATTATTGATTTACTCTATACCTTTCTTTTCCCACTACTTCCTTGTGCTTCTGGGTCATAACCCACAGGAAATACAAGATCTTGAAATTCCGTTGCTAGCTTACCCAATCTGGCATCAATTTGGACTTTATTAGGTTCTAAATGTAGATATAATAACTTCAAATCGTTAATAATTCATCAGGAAAACACAAAGGAAATTAGTACTGTGTCTGTGGTTTGGATATCGGAGGAAAAACTTACATAAATTAAACAAACTTTCACCTCGATTTTCTCTTGACTTGTTTACGATGCTATATCAAACACTTGGAAGAGTGTTTCATCAGGATATCCAAACACCTCGAGGTTTGTTCAAAAAACTTGGTTATCGCAACCCCACGGCACTTCTCGGTGTTTAGATATCCTGACGAAACACTCCTTGTGTATGCCGTAATGCATAAAATCAAGTCAGTTGATAAACTCTCGGCCCTGCTGTCCACAATAATCCGTTTTCAAACGAAAACGGAGACTTTTTGATACGGTTAGGCCTTTCGTCCACACTAATCCAGCGTCTTCAGTGACCGAAAACGGAGCGTTTCGAAAACGCTCTCCAGAGTGGAGACATTCAGAGACGCCGTTTTTCTGCACCAGTGTGGACGGCGAAAACGAAGCTTTTGGAAAACGATGATGTCACGATTATGTCATCTTGGTTTCAGTCACCTAGAACAGTAGAACTATTCATTCATACCCCTGTAGATCTTTTTAGCGTTTTACTAAACGGCGAAAACGATTCGAAAATGATAGTGTGGACGGAAAACATTTGATACGTTTTCGATATGAGGTCTCGGTAATCGTATTAGTGCGGACATGGTCATAAGTCAAATCTATTATATGGCTGGGTTTGATTTACGGTCCGTACGCAAAACGACGCACGCTGATTGGTTCCTGAGAGGTCGGGATTTTACGATATTGACCTCGGGTCAATACGCTTTTTTCTCGGCCCTGTAAGTTTTGGCGGGAAAATTTCTGAGTTGATTTGAATACAAATAAAAGAGAACTAGGTATCTTTATTCAAATATTCTGAACAATAAAATGTGTTGGAACATTACTGCTGGTTTTCTTTAAAGCTAAAACATGACAAATAAAAGTCGAACTGGTGTAAACAAGAAGGCCAAGAAGCGACACGAAAAAGTTACCAGGTAATGTAAACAGCATACTCCGAAGACGAAAACAACGCTCGAAACTTAAAAATAAAATGAACCAATAGCCATATAATAAATTCCTTATTAACCTCGTTTGCTCGGTCTGTACTGGAAAGTATTTGCCCTCGGTTTTATCGCACAAACCTCGCTCCTTCGTCGCTCGGTCTGTACGAAAACCTCAGGCAAATACTTTCCCGTACAGACCTCGCACTCGGTTAATAAGTCCTTAATAGTTGACTAGCTTTTCATATACCTGACAGATCTTTAAAGTCATCAGGTGCATCCTTATCAAGAGCCAGAGCCTCAAGGTTTCGAAAGTGTTTCTGCAATGCTTAACGGGAAAAAACAACGCTAATAAGAAACAGACATTGAAAAACTCCGAGCTCCAGACGGGACTCGAACCCATGCACAACCTTCCAAATTCCGGCGCCGGACGCTCCAATCACCAAACCACTGGAACTCAGATGGTAGACCGAGGTTGTTTTTCGATATTTACACCTGGGAGCTAGTCAAACCGTTATATACGTGTGTCACAAGTACTTGTTCGGCTACAAGTCGCATCGCGGTGTAAATATCGAAAGCCAATCTCGATGTACCATCTGAGTTCCAGTGGCTATAGGTGGTTGGAGCGTCCGGTTGGCATTCGGAAGGGTGTGGGATCGAGTCCGTCTGGAGTTCGGAGTTTTTCTCTGAGTTTAACTTACGACAGCTTGTACAGCAAAAACAAACGAAATAATAACATAGAAGAAACACATTTTAGAATAACAAAACGAAAAACAACAATAAACAAACAAGACGCCTCCCTGCCTTGCCCTGCCTTGCCCTGCCTTCCTAGTTCCTCCCTCCCTCCCTCCCTCCCTCCCTCCCTCCCTCCCTCCCTCCCTCCCTCCCTCCCTCCCTCCCTTCCTCCATTCCTCCCTCCCTCCTTCCTTCCCTCCTTCCTTCCCTCCCTCCTTCCCTCCCTCCTTCCTTCTTTCCCTCCCTCCCTCCCTCCCTCCTCCTCCCTCCCTCCCTCCCTCCCTCCCTCCCTCCCTCCCTCCCTCCCTCCCTCCCTCCCTCCCTCCCTCCCTCCCTCCCTCCCTCCCTCCCTCCCTCCCTCCCTCCCTCCCTCCCTCCCTCCTCCCTCCCTCCACCACCAACGTGCAAGAACACCTCGATCAAAAGACAAAGCTGTTCAAGTTTTTGTCCAACTCCAAAAGCGAAAGGAGCAAAGAACTTACAACATGCCTCACGGCCTCACTCCGTCACACGGCAAAGAACTCACCGGAAGTATGAATAGTAACGGAAGTAAAACGTGCAAAAATGCAAAATCGTGACACCCAAGGGCAGGGGAAAAAAACCCCGAGCCGAAACCTAGACTCGGCCTACCAAAGGTAGCTCAGTAACAAGTGTACCAACAAAACAAACACACACAGCAATAAGAACAATAAAAACAACAACAACAACATTATAGCATTTTCCTTACATGGGTTTTCAATGTCCGATGGATCGAAGTTACTTAATGTTAAAGCCTTGATGATGTCTTTTGCTTTCTCCACCTGATCATCGTTTGCTACAAGAAACGACAAATTATTAATTATTTTCCTTCAAGTTTGTTATCTGGTGAAATCAGTAGTAGTACATGTACTCATACATGGGACAAAGGAAGTGATATAGTCAGTGGTGTACAAGTTTGAAACCCTTGGGGGACGCCTGGACATTAGGAAGCTTCTGGACATTGGGGGCTCCTGGACATTGGAGGATTCTGGACATTGGAGGCTCCTGGACATTGGAGGATTCTGGACATTGGGGGCTCCTGGACATTGGAGGATTCTGAACATTGGGGGCTCCTGGACATTTCCTGGACATTGGGAGCTCCTGGACATTGGGGGCTTCTGGCCATTGGGAGCTCCTGGACATTGGGGGCTCCTGGACATTAGAGGCTCCTGGACATTAGAGGTTCCTGGACATTGGGCGCTCCTGGACATTGGGAGCTCCTGGACATTGGGGGCTCCTGGACATTGGGAGCTCCTGGACATTGGGGCCTCCTGGACATTGGAGGCTCCTGGACATTGGGGGCTCCAGGATATTGGGAGCTCCTGGACATTGGGGGCTCCTGGACATTGGGAGCTCCTGGACATTAGAGGCTCCTGGACATTGGCCCCTAGATATTCGGGGGGGGGGAGCTACGCCACTGGTGATAGTGAGTAATCTAAGCCAAAAACACGGACCTTGTGGTGTATGTGGATAATCTAATTTTCTCAAATCATCAGCGTAAGGTAAGTAAATAATATGAAATCCAGGCGGAGATATTTGAACATTTTGATCATCTAACTCTTCCTCCTTAAAAGAAAAATAATTGAAAATCTTAGTACGAGAATTTCATTGGACACAGTCAAAAAATTTCAATGTTTCAAAGTGAGAGATCTTTGGGAGTTTTTTAAACTAAAGGAGTAATTTACCTGTGGAATAAGTGCAACAAATTTTATTAGAGCTTGAGAACGAATAAAACGACAAATCGCCACAAGATTCTTCGCAGTACATTTCTTCAACAAGGCTGTAAATATGCGATTGCTTCCAGAAATTGTCTTCATGGGAAATTAATATGAAAATAGAAAGTCGAGAAGTCAATTTTATCCCAAAATAAAGTAGTCTGAGATACGAAATAAGTGAGTGGGATGGAATAGTTACCAGCTCGGACGGGTATAGGGTGAGATGAGATAGAAGTGACTTTATTTATTTAGGGTACCATCATGACAGTATTTAGATAGTGATAACTCAATGGCTCTCACGCCTTGATGGAACTAGTTCGTAGAATTAACTGGGGAAACTATGGTGTTGATTTTGCGGAGGGAGGAAAACCAGAGAACCAGGTTAAAAACCCTCAAGGCACAGGGGAGAACCAACAACTCTACTGACATGAAGCTAATGTGGTCACCCATCGGAGTATTATTAACCCTGTATTCGACCGGGCTTAACGTCAACGGTGAGAGGCAGCGCGCTAACATCTTGTGCTCGCTAGGATAGAATGAAATTGCTACGCTTGGATGAGATGATATTAGATTGATACAGAACAAGATAGAACAGAGCAGAGCAGAGCACAACACAACACAACACAACACAACACAACACAGCAGAGCAGAGCAGAGCAGAGCAGAGCAGAGCAGAGCAGAGCGGAGCGGAGCGGAGCGGAGCAGAGCAGAGCAGAGCAGAGCAGAGCAGAGCAGAGCAGAGCAGAGCAGAGCAGAGCAGAGCAGAGCAGAGCAGAGCAGAGCAGAGCAGAGCAGAGCAGAGCAAAGCAGAACAGAACAGAACAGAACAGAACAGAACAGAACAGAACAGAACAGAACAGAACAAGAGTCAGAAAAATAATATTTTCCGTAACTACCTTTTCATCAGGGTAAAGGAATTGAGATGGCCTAATGTGATGATAACGCTTGAGTGCACTGCGAGGCTTGAAACCCATTAGAACTAAACCTACAAAGAAACAGAGTTGAGAACTTTAGTAAATATTTGAAGTGAACGAATGATCTAGAGTGAAACGAAATAAAATAAAATAAAATGAGATGAAATAGAATGAAATAAAATGGAAGGAAAAGGAAAGAAAACTAAATACAAAACAAAAGAAAGGGAGGAAAAAGAAAGAAACGGAATGACACGAGATGGGGTAGAATAGAATAAAATAAAATAGATGGAATGAAAGGAGTAAAAATAAAATAGAAAACAAAACAATGAAAAAATACAAAAAAAATTAAGAGAGGTGTTTGCATGCTTAGGAGAAGCGTTCTTCTTCTTCTTCTTCTTCTTCTTCTTCTTCTTCTTATTATTATTATTATTATTATTAGTTATTATTATTCTTTATTTAAGGAGGATACGTTTTTCAGCAGAGCTGGTGGGGTCCTCCATTTACAGCTAAGACCTATAGGTGTTGATTTTACGGAGGGAGGAAAACCGGAGAACCCGACGAAAAACCTTCGAAGCACAAGAGACCACACAGGAGAGACCAACTAAACTCTACTCACATGAAATTCAAGTTCGAGAACGGGGCTATTCCCAGACGGTCACCCATCCAAGTACTAACCCCGTCTAACCGGGCATAACTTTTGGTGAGAGGCAGCGCCCTAATAGCACACGCCACCCGTGCTCCTTAGGAGAAGCGTTCTCTTAAGAGAGGTGTCCACTCAAGAGAGGTTTGACTGTATGTGGAAGAACACTTAAGATTGTCAGCAGGGCGCTTATATACCGGGCGGTGCAACGGGAATGGGAGAGCTGATCGACGTGTGATGCGGAAGTAGACTGGCACGAGCGAGTTTTGAAGAAAATTCGAGCAAAAGCAGCAATTCGTGTGTCGGTAGATTATCACTATTTTTTCGTTAAGTTTTTCATGTGAGAAGAAATTGATTGGATTTACAGATAAAATATTACTTCTATTACTGCAGCAGTATGTATTTTGTGTCGAAACTAGTGTCAAAGAGAATTTATTTTGGATAATGTCCATGGCTTTTAATGCCTTTCATGGAGGCTAAACTTCACCACGAGCGCATTGTATGTTCTTCTACTACCAACGGCTAGAGATTCAGGTATGTTGAAGTTTATTATCTTACTCTTGTTTGTTAAAATTCTTGTTAAAATCGGAGATGATCATTTTGAGATATCGTGGCTGAAACTCGACCCTTATCAATGCTTGATTTCTAGCGGTTTAACCTTTCAAAATTTGTAAGAAATATAAACAAGACGTGTCGTTTTGACATACGGTGATTCTCTTTAACCGTGTCATTGTATTCCTTAAGTTTCCGGACTGTTGAAACAAAATGATTGTAATTTCTAAACAGATTCATTTCTTTATTCGATTTATTATAATACGAGTTTTTGGAAGTATAGTCGGCGCATTGTGTGTTAAAACATTGCCAACACCGTGAGATTTTACTGTGACATAGGTAAGAAGTATCATTTTCATATTTGGTAGAAATAAAACAATTTGTGAATGATCAATTTTTTATTTTGACCCTGAAACTTGGTGTACTGTGTGGAAGCAAGAGGTTTCTTCTATCGAACATTGACCTGTGCTTATGCATGGCGTTTGCAAACTTAAAAAAATATGTCGCGTCAGGATTGTAATGTCGTAAGCAAGTTTCAGCAATTTTCAGAGTAAAAGAAAACTAACCTTGTCACATATTCTTCCACGTATATAAAACGAGCTAAATCCTCAAAAGAACTTCTTTCTTCAATTGGTCAAAGCACGGCCTTATCTTATACAATACCAGCAATTCAATTCATAAGAATCAATTGTACTTGCTCATGAAATTTCTTAAGAAATTTTAACTTTGCTTTGCTATTTCTGTTGAAAACTACCTAGGTCTGTTATCTGAAAGCAATCAACCTGCAGCATTTGTTGAATCTATACCAACCAATCTTCAACAGTAGATTATTAGATTTACAAACTGTAACATGTTAATTCAAGGTGCTGTATGTTAAATCATTACATGATACAGTAACCATCAAATCCTACATGTAAATCCAAGAAATGAGTACCAGTTCTAAACATAATCAATATGATTATTATGCCTTATTGCCTCTTTATCACTGTCAACTGTCTATCAAGTGGTTGAGTAATTACTCTCTGACAAGCATATATCTTTTCATCTTTACAGTCTCTAGGAATGTTTACTTCCAGCTGACCAAAAATGCTGCAGAATTTGCTGGAGGATAGTTTTTTAGTGAAAAACAGTCGGTTCTGAAGAATTTGTGGTATTGGTGGGAAAATGATTTGTTCCCATGAGTGGTTTTTGCAAAAGTTTTCTTCAAGTCAACTGCTTTCTTCTTCACCTTCAACTTCATGAAAACAAGCTTGAAAGTCTTGAAATAACTCTGAGATATACCATTCACAAATTCTTATTTTAAACCAAATTTAGTGGAATCCAATGCTGGTGCTAGTGCCAATGTAATAATTTTTTATTTATTTATCTGCTTTGTGTAAAAAATAGTTGCCAGAGTTTGTAAACAGTTATTACATTTTTAATGAAAATACTTGAACCAGTTGTACTCTCAATGTTGAATGCTTTGATACATTATCTTCACTATTAGTGTCATCCAACTCAAACTTGAAATATTTTTTAAATCCACTTTGCTAGCCATATTTATGGTTTTGTTTTAATTTTATTTTAATGTTACCGCTTTATCAACATTTTTTCCCTTATGAATCGATATAAGGAAAAGAGTCATGTTATCAACCATTGTAACAACCGCTGACCGGTGAATATCAATTACTCGTTGCCAGGCCCCGCATCACACGTCGATCAGCTCTCCCATTGTCGTTGCACCGCCCGGTATATAAGCGCCCTGATTGTCAGTGTGGTTATTACACCAGCCGACTCCGTATCAAATTCTTTTAGGTAAGAATGAAGAAAATATTGTTGGCAAACGTACTGATCGCACAGCTTACCAGAATCACCAAATGATTTGATGGCACTGACTTCTTCTTTTTCAAATACCACCTGAATTTAGAACGATAAAGGAGTTAAAAATGATAAAAAATGCACGAAAGACAAACGCTCATCTTAAAGTATACCTTGGAACCTCCAAACATTTGATAATATTTAAGATCTGTCGGAAGTAGTTCCACGCCAGTCGTCTGAATAGAGATAAAACAGAACATCAACACATTGGTACGTGCACAATTCTCAAAACTCGTTTTCTCAGCGTTCTTTGTTTAATTGTGGCTTATACAAGCATTTAATATCAAACGTTTTCCGTCCACACTATCGTTTTCGAATCGTTTTCGCCGTTTAGTAAAACGCTAAAAAGATCTACAGGGGTATGAATGAATAGTTCTAGGTGACTGAAACCAAGATAACATAATCGTGACATCATCGTTTTCCAAAAGCTTCGTTTTTGCCGTCCACACTGGTGCAGAAAAACGGCGTCTTCGAATGTCTCCACTCTGGAGAGCGTTTTTGAAACGCTCCGTTTTCGGTCACCGAAGACGCCGGATTAGTGTGGACGAAAGGCCTAACCGTATCAAATATTATAATTATCGATTAGTGTGGACTTTTAACTATAATCACTTTTTCTAATGCCCGAACATCATCTTGAGCAACGTGCATTTTAATGATTCTCTAAACTGCACTGACACGAAATTAAAACGGTCATTTTGATTTTCTGTACATTTATTTTTCTGTACATATGTATTTTAATGTTACTGTATGTTTACCTCACAAACCAATTTTGTCACAATCTTTACTTCTTCGCTGGTTTTGCTATCTAAGTTCACGTACGAGCTCTTCGTTGCAGGAAGACAAAGACCATAACTGTTCACGAAGAAGAAAGCAAAACAAAGAATATACAACGACAGCACAGCGCTCGAAATAATGGGGAGTCAGGGGTCACTGACCTCTGACTTTTATGATTTGACCACCCGAAATCAGTTACGTCAGGTCAGCATGACCGGTCAAGTTTTTTCAACAAGCAAACTTATTTTCTTGAGTCAAGGAGAGAATACTTTGTTTTTAATGCTTAAATTAAATAAAAATGGTTGACCGCTCAAATTCTATATCTGATCCCCCAAATTAGCGTATGACTGGTCATGCTGACCACCGACCTTGCTAGCGTTATTTCGAGCGCTGACTGCATAATTTATTTAGTTTCACTGTTTAGTTGCTATTAAGAGAGTGTATAACGTAGGCTTAAGCCCTAATCAAACGAGAACGCAAGTCATCGCACGTTAGCAGTCACGCTATCTCAGCCAGCCGCTCTGAATAGTTTCCCGAAAATATTAGGTACCGTGACAAAGTTAAAACTTGTTTAAAACACTCATGAAACCTTTATTTTGTCAATTTGGGTGTTCGAACGACCGCCACAGCAATTCGTGACTGCCAACTTGCGATGACTTGCGTTCTCGTTTGATTAGGGCTTTACACTGAGACTCCAAGGTCAATGCCTCCACCAAGTTTCAAGGACGCTCTGCACACAGGTCTCTTTTTGTTGTCTTTCTTCTGAACTCTACATAAAAACAAGAAAACAAGAAAACAGAAAGTTGCTGAGGTCCTTGCACTGGTGGTGCTTGTGTTCTGGTGGTGCTTGAGCTGGTGGTGCTTGTGTTCTGGTGGTGCTTGCACTGGTGGTGCTTCAAGAGCGGTGGTACTTGCACTGGTGGTGCTTGTGTTCTGGTGGTCCTTGCACTGGTGGTGCTTGTGTTCTGATGGTGCTGGTACTGTAGTGCTGGTGCTAGTAATGCGAATTGTGGTGCTAGTGGTGGTGGTACTGGTGGTGCTGTTGGTGGTGGTGGTGCTAGTGGTGGTCGTGCTGGTGGTGCTAGTGGTGGTCGTGCTGGTGGTGCTAGTGGTGGTGGTGCTAGTGGTGGTGGTGCTAGTGGTGGTGGTGCTAGTGGTGGTGCTAGTGGTGGTCGTGCTGGTGGCGGTGCTAGTGGTGCTAGTGGTGGTCGCGCTGGTGGTGCTAGTGGTGGTGGTGCTGGTGGTGCTAGTGGTGGTGGTGGTGCTAGTGGTGGTGGTGGTGCTAGTGGTGGTGCTAGTGGTGGTGGTGATGGTGGTGGTGATGGTGGTGGTGATGGTGGTGGTGGTGCCAGTGGTGGTGGTGCTAGTGGTGGTCGTGCTGGTGGTGCTAGTGGTGGTGGTGCTGGTGGTGTTTGTGCTGGTGGTGCTGGTGCTAGTGGTGCTGGTGGTGTCTGTGCTGGTGGTGCTAGTTGTGGTTGTGCTGGTGGTGCTAGTGGTGGTGGTGCTAGTTGTGGTTGTGCTGGTGCTGCTAGTGGTGGTCGTTTGAGTAGTGTAGTTCTATAGTACTTAAACCAAACCTGGTAAGAAGTTCTTCAAATTTTTCTGCAGCATCTGGCATAGCAGCTCGGTCATCATCGTCAATTTCACCAACAATATACTGAAAACAAAACTTATGCTCAATATTGTAATAAATAATACTACTCCACTTATATCGTAAAAAAATAATGTTGAAGATCTTACCTCATAAAACAACCCAGTATCAAACTCCCCTACACGAGGTTTAATGGACATTAATTCAATGTCGATTCCAATATCGAATAAATCCTAAAAAAAACAACCCAATACACCTGTATATTACAAAATGGCTAAAAATTAGTGTGAAAACCTTAAGCTGCTGTTACACGATGCGATTTTTCTTGCAACTTGCAACAAATAGCCTGAATGTTGCAGCTTGCAAAAAAAATCGTACTTTGTAACACCCGTAGCAACTTGCGATTTTGTTATTTTTGCCGTGTTGCAAGCTGCAAGAAAAGTTGGATGTGTTGTACTTTTTGCTGCAACTTACAACAAAGTTCGCAAGTTGCTGAACGTTGTAACACCCTTTGTTGCACCCTTTGTTGCACTTTAGAAATTCACGCCAACAAAATCAACATCCGAGACAGAGATCCGGATTCAGAAAAAGACGGACCGTGGTCCGAATAAGCATTTTTACGGACCGTGCGTTGAAAATTACAAAGTCGTATAATAAAGAATGTTATAGTTACGTTAATAATACCTTCGCTTTTGTCTTCGCTTGTCTCTGTGAAAAAAAGAAAGAAAGTAAATTGGTCAGAATATGTGCGGAACTTGAATATAATCGCATGGAAATACGGATTGCTTATTGGTGGTGGTGGTTGTCTGAGGTTGCACCTCTGTCTTTTGGCTACTAGCCTAAGGCAGGGGTTGGCACCACTCCTGGTGTTGATTTTGCGGAGGGAAGAAAACCGGAGAACCCGGTGAAAAACCCTCGGAGCACAGGAGAGACCAACTAAACACTACTCACATGAGTTCCAAGCTCGAGAACGGGGCTATTCCCAGACGGTCACCCACCAAGTACTAACCCCGTCCAACTGGGCTTAACTTTTGGTGAGAGGCAGCGCCCTAACAGCACACGCCACCCATGCTCTCCTTTAAGAACTGTGTTTTATGCAAAAAAGCTTCGAGCACTGATCCTTCGAAAGTTAGACTCTATTTAACAATGCCGAAGTGGAAACAGTAAAGTTCGGTATGCCTAGCTTCGTCCTCGCGTCAGTTTATAGTACAAATAACAGATTCATACAGTAGCGCTGCATCTGCATGCATGCAGTGGCGTTAAAACCTAGCTTCCATATGGTACCTGAAGAGAAGCATTGTTCTTGTGGGGATCGTCATTGTTTGTAAAAAGCAAAATTCTCTTATGTCCAATTTTTTGAGAACTAAATAAAGTTAAAAAAAAGTACAAGAAAAAAGTTGAGCATTTTCAATCATACAGTACACTATAGATGGATTTATGTAATAAAAATAATTAACACCAGGCAAAGTGTTTGTGTCGATTTCAGTACCTTACTTCCGGGGTTCGGGCATTTCCGGTTACCCCTAGCCTGTGGCCTCTCCGACTTAGCCTTGGGTTTAGTTGAGTTTATGCTCTCGTAAGGGTCGCTTCCCTCCCTCCCCTTCCCTGTCGGCCTCCTCGCTGCTCGGAATTCTGGCGGTAGGCGCGCCTTGCAGTGCGTCTTATCATGACTCTTCGCGGGTCCGCGGGTGCTGCTCGTGCGGGTCCTTGCACTGTTGCCTGCTTGCTTGCTGCTAATGCTTGTGCGGGTCTGTACTGTGCAACTTTGCCATACAAGACGTTGGGGGTCTGTATTTGTGCCCCCTGCTGTTGCGCAGTCGTGTGGGGGGTCTACTAGTTCAGCTGTGGCCCTTCTGGCCTGCTGCTAGTGTGTGTGGGTCCGTACTGTGCAACTTTGCCATACAAGACGTTGGGGGTCTGTATTTGTGCCCCCTGTTGTTGCGCAGTCGTGTGGGGGGTCTCCTAGTTCAGCTGTGGCCTTCTGGCCTGCTGCTAGTGTGTGTGGGTCTGTACTGTGCAACTTTGCCATACAAGACGTTGGGGGTCTGTATTTGTGCCCCCCGCGGTGGCACAGTCGTGTTGGGGGTCCTCGGGTCCTCGCGGTGCGCTTCTGTGTGTCGCGCCAGTACATCTGGTCTGTTCCCCGGCTACTCTGGGTGATAATGTACGTAAGGTGTGTATGTGTCCCTGGCTACTCCGGGGCTGCTTGTCTTGTGTTGTGTTGTCTTGTGCGGTCTTGTGTTGTGGCGCGTTTCGCCAGCTCGTCTGGCTGGTTCCCGGTTTCTCCGGGACTGGTCAGTGGGTTGTGCTCCTCTGCGTCGCTGTGGCTAGTCTGGTCTGCTTGTCTATATTGCGTGTGCTGGCGGCCTGCGTGAGTGCGGGCTCCTGCCTTGCTGTCCCTGTCTTTGCAGTTGTTGTACATGTCCTCTGCGAGTATCCGCTGACGTTGGTCGTCTTTTGGCAACCGTGGCCCTGCGGTCATCCTCCTCGTCTTCCTCGCTCCTTGTCTCGCGTTGGCGTGGTGCCAGGTCAGTATGTTAACTGGGGGTTGGTCTTCCGGAATGGTAAGTTACTTCCACTTTATGTGTGACTGTAGTTCTTGTAGGAGAGGGTAATTCTCGGCAACTGGTCAACTAGTTAGTTCGCGAGTTTAGGCTTGTCTGGGGCTGCTTTACCAGCAAGATCCAGCGCGAACCCCTCTCCGACAGACCTACACCCTCCAAGGTATTAGTTAGTTACTAGAGTTCGCCGTTGGCTCGTATTGAGTGCCAGAGTCCTACGGGGGGTATGTCCCCCTTGTTAGAATTTGCATGTGTGTTAACTAAACTAAAAACAATTTTCATTAGTAAACACTTGGCAGTTTGCCACCTTTTCACTTTGCAGTATACATAGAGTTAGCAACAATTAAATGTTTTAGTCCGTACCTTGTTGAGAACATGTTAGAACATGTCCACAAGACATCATTCAAGGAGTAATCTGAACTGTGGCCGTAGTTTTTATCAAATCCATTACAGTCTAAAAAGCAAAATAACTCTAACCATCACTTGAAGACCTAACTATCACGTTAAAGTTAAGCAAATGAAGTTTATAGTACATTCAATAACTCATAATTCATTGAGGAATTAAGCCACAAAATAAACCAGTATACCATGTCGGCGTCTTTATATACCTTATTATAGGAAATTAATGATGCACTTTATTAACGCGACATAAATTAACGCGACATCTAATTAACGTGGATTGCTTCTAATCTGATTATATTAACGCGAATCTGATCTCCATGGTAAACAAGTTAATTAAATTAACGCGAGTCGGAAAATAGAAACAAAATGTCAAAAGTTTAATATTATATACTACCAATTAAAGTAATAGACTACCGACTAGTGACAATGAAGAGGAGGAGTGATGTTTTTAATGCCGGTTTACACCATCAAAGTTTCTGTGATCAAAGTCTTTGATCAAAGAACTTCAAAGCAACCGCCGTCTTTGAAAGGCGTTCACATTGTCAAATACTTTAATCAAAGCATACTTTGATCACAGAAACTTTGATTCAATTCAAAGCTTATTAAATTCGAACTTCACGACGAACTACACAACGAACTTCCGTACCAAGTTCCCAACCTTCCAATGAATGTTGTCAAACGAATTTCAAAAGCAAGCTGAAACTGACTTTAAGAGAATTGTTAAATATACTACTCCGCGTAACCAATCAAAAAGCACGAATGAATGTCTAGGACTCCAGGACTCTCGTGATTAATAAAAAAATACATAAGTGTATGTACCATTGAGAAGCTCTTCCACATCTAGAATCCTCTGTGCATCCAACATATCAAGGTCCTTAAAAACCAGAAGAAAACTCAAAAATCTTTTACACCGTGAATAAAAGCATTTGCGTGCCTGACTATATTGGAACATTGACAATCGGCATGCGGGGGAAAAAACGGCTCTCACAGCTCCCACGAACACAATGGACTTATCGAGGTTAAATGGTCTTTTATATTGCAGTCAATGCAATGAAAGAAAACTGTCTTGATGGTTTGCAAAATTATATTATTATGTAAAAATTACGTCTTATAATGCACTGTACATGCAGTACCTGATAAATATAAATATGCTGGAAATCACTGGGATTCTTCTTTTTTTCCTTGGAAAAGTGTCAAGAACATGAATAGCAAGAATAGCAATCAACAAAAAAACTAAGCAACTAACCAACCAACAAACAAACAAATTCAAACTTATAAATTTTATTGATACTAATAACACAATGGCCTTCACCCATTGATGGAACTAGTTAGTACTAGAATTACTGTGAGACTTACTGTGCCAAAAAACACAATGCCAAACACATCCTTCTCACTGCTTATAATCTTATTTTTCATTGTACAACCTGCACACTGCATGAAAAAACAAACCAAATAACAAACAAAATATAAGTACATCTAAAGTCAATTTATAACATGCACTGAGATCATCATTATTTAATCATATATCTATTCAATAATTTAACTTTTATTATATATACCTTCATACATAATTGAAAAGGCTTTTCATGTTTGTGTCCTTCAAACATGGATTTTGAACAATCAATCAGAAATATCAAACTGTCTTTAACTTTCCAATGGGCCTTAATTAAAAAGAGAAAAACAATATATAGATTAGTTGAAAAGCAAAATTTTGCAATAAAATGCAAAATTTGTGCTTGGATTAAATTATTATTAAATTATTGAATCATAATAATTTAATAAAATTGGGCCGAGTCCCAGCCTTTTGGGTTATTGACCATTCACCAAAAAGTGATAATTTGTAAAATAAATACTACTTGTTTATAGTTTCAGAAATTGCAGCTTGATGTTAGTAATAATTGTCAGTTGTTTGCTGTACAAGCTGTGTTGGTAATACTTAGAAAAACTCTGAGCTCTAAGCAGGACTCGAACCTGCAACCTTCTGAATGCTAGCCAGACGCTCTAACCTTAAATAACCTTGCTCTGCTATCTGAGTTCTAGTGGCCCAATGGTTAGAGCGTCTGGCTAGCATTCAGAAGGTTGCGGGTTCGAGTCCCGCTTAGAGCTCAGAGTTTTTCTGAGTATTACTAACTAACACAGCTTGTACAGCAAACAACTGACAATTAGTAAATACTACTTACCACATTATCATCTGTACCACCTTCATCATTTTCATCCAGGTCATCAGAACCAAGCCAAGCCCAACTCATAGCTGTACAAGTGAGTTACTAGAGTTGTTCAACCAGAGAACAATTTTAAATCCAGTAGACGTTGCTTTGGCCCTATAGGTATCAAACATCAATGACATTAATCCAAATGAATTGAGCAAAAAAGCAATGTGAGTGCATGTTTTATGATTCGCTGTTGGTGAAAACTGTTAGACACAAGGAGCATGAAACTCTGACTAACATGCTCTACCAACTTTGGTATCTAACACTCTTCAATCTACCACCAACATACCACACACTGTGATTCCCATATGAAAAAATCCTATAGGAATTCCTATAGGAAACTGCATTTCCTATAGGAATTTGGGCCAAAATCTAATAGGAATAAATTTCCTATAGGAAATCCAATAGGAATTCCTATAGGATCCTATATTTTATATCAGGCTATGTAAACACAGTTGTGATGTCACAGCACATTTCTTAGCCTTATTTCATAAAAGAAATAGAAAATGGATGCCCTGTGTTTATATAACCTGATGCAAACACTCAAGTGAGTTTGGGAGAATTTGAAAGTACTTACCATGTAAACCCTCGCCTACGGCTTGGGTTCACATAAACTTTCAGATTCTCCCAACTCACTATCGTGTTTGCATCAGGTGTGGTCATTTTCTATTTCTTAAAGGTGCTGTCCACTCCGTTCTGCGCATGATCTGAATCTTTGTTTATTGGGACCCTCAAACATGACATTCGTAGATAATTACATGAAGTACTCAGCTCAGTGTAAACCGTTAGGAACAACATGGCAGAAAACCAAGCGATTCGGCGAGGATATCTCTTCAGATTTCTTCTATTCCTTCTGAAAATGTTTTGTTTTGGGTACGTATGAAGAGGAAGCAAGAAAAGCTTACAATCTTGAATAAGGTATCAGTATATTTTTTTCTAAATGGAGATGTAAACATTAGTTTCGTACATGCGCAGAACGGACTGGAGGGCACCTTTAAATATATATATATAAATATATACTGTATATATAAATATATATATATATATTATTTCATACACACAGTACATATGGTACATATACTGTACTTATTTAATTTATAGTTGTTATTTAAAGACAATATTTCATGCAAAATACCACAAAAATTATCATCTACATAAGAAGGAATTCAAAGGAATCTGCAGTTTTATATTTAAGTATTAATAGTATAGTACAGTATAGCAAGTTCAGCAAATTAAAAGCTTGATATTTCAGAAGCACGTGTATAAAACAGCGTATACAGTATACCCTTGGCCCCTTTCTATAAAACTTGTTTTACCTCTATATTCTTTGCTGCTACGATTTCTACAATGTAGATCCGAATCCCTAAATAAGATTTGTCAAAATGAAATGTCTAGATCTTCCACAGCACTCTGGGCAAAAAAATTTGGCGCACATTTGAATTATTTGAGTGCAACAGAGCACACCGGAAAAGAACTGGAAAACAAGTAACAGAGGTACTTCATGTAAGCAATCAATTTTCTTAAAACAAGATTGGGCCTGCCGACATCGGCGCCTTTGATCGTCTTGAATAAAATCAAAAAAATATAAAGAAATCCGGCTGGGTTTATAGCGTACGAAGGTTTAATAGGGTCATACTAATTACCGACAAAAGCCGACAAAAGCCGACAAAAGCCGACAAAAAACGACAAAAAGAAAAACAAATACCGACAAAAGAAAAACAACGTGCAAATAACATAAATATTCAAGGAATGAGGTTGAGCATGACAAGCAAGGGAACTGAGAGCATCCTATTAATCTTATGAGGTAATATATATTATGATGTACTTAAAAAATATTTTAGAGCTGTGCAAATTAATATGAAGAAGCGAATTCACGGTCAATAAAAATCATTTTGAATGCTTTTCAAGAAGCGAATTCACGGTCAATAAAGTCGGTAATTAGTATGACCGGGTTTAATAGGTCACAAAGATAGCCCAAAAGTCAAAGAAAAAAACGTTTTATTTGCTAGCGATCCGCCGATCCGACTTTTACACCTGCTAGACACAAGGGATCGAGCACGTTAGAATATGATAGTTCTGGTAAATAAACTAAACTTTACTTACCTAAAGTTGTTGACGTTTTGTGCGAGTCCGCCGAGTTCGATACAACGCTCGTCGGGGCCTCATATCGTCAGCGGCTGTATCGAACTCGGCGACTCGCACAAAACGTCAACAACTTAGACACACAAGATATTTAGGTACTTTGCCAAAGTTTATATTTATTGTCGAACGACTTTCTGTTGATCGAACTTTGTATATTTTTTTCATTCTTTGTTAGAGAAACTTCATATAATAGAATCTGTGAGACACTCTCACGTCTCATCGCAAGTGTTTTTTGGGTTTTTTTGTGGACTTTCGATACTAATTCTCCGAAGTCACTTTCGCGTTTGCAAGTTTGCATCAGATTTATATATAAACACATGAGTGGGCATTAACCTTTCACTGGCAGATTTTATTTAGATTTCGCCCTTTGAGGCGGTAAATTAAAATCGTCTGGCGTTAGCCAAAGTAAAATAATAAAACTTGACTTTGGCGATGAAAAAGTTATAACTAGCAGCAAATTTCCAAATTCTGGTAAAAACGCCATACAAAGTTTCGAGGAAAAGTTGTTGTTTTTGCACATGACGTCACCATGACATCTCCTTTGCATCAGCCTGACGTCACATCCGGTTGAGAGGGACGCAAAGCTGAGTCACGCTTCATCGTCAAGAATCGAAATTTCCTTCATTAATATAAAACATTTTCATTTGATAAACTGTTTGGATAATTATATGAACTGCGATTAAAACACAAGAGTACTGATGTCGCAAAGCACGAACTGAAAAGTCGGTTACATTCAAGGAATATTTACGATAAACACTTTCACTTTTCACCATGAATTTCCTCGAAGGAATACCAAATTCTGACTGGAGCACAGATAATTTGAAGCCACATCGAGCGATCAAGCAAGAAAGATGGAAGCAACAGACGGTCTACGATTGTGATCGTAAACAAAAAGCTTGCTGTTGAGAGAGTACAGAACGCTTTCTTCTCACGGTACGAAGATTTTGAAAATATCTGCCGTATTTCACGACTTCAGATTTGTTTTCGGAAGGCGTGGTTCCCTCGAAGGTAGGTTTTCAAAGCGATGTTATTCGACCACATTTTATGATCTTTACACATAGTTTATAAACTTCTAGTATACCACAACGACAAAAATAACAGATCGGGGCCAATCTTCGTTATAATATTAAAATGTTGAAGACATATTTGTATAATTATTTGGTCGCATGCCAGTTCTGTTGGTCAAATAGTCACGAATGTACTGTATTTCGAAATATTTTAATAGATCTTGCGTTATATAATTTCTCATTTTTTACTGTTTAAAGGTTTTTTTTAAAAAAGCTGGATTCATAACGTTTTTTGTTTTGTTTTTTTCAAACAGCATTGTAGAGTTTGTATTAAAATGTAAGTTTATATGGACCAAATTTGTGCACTTTGAATTCTGAATATCACATTTCAACAACGACCAAAGCATGGCCATTATTCATGAAACATACAATGATGGGCCATTTGGACTAGGCAACTAGAGAGATGTCGTTAAGATAGATAACTATTTTAGTATGAACTGTGCATGTATAACCAGTTGTATAAACATATATTGTTGTACAGGCCAGGGTGCATTCCATGTCAACCCCATGCTGAAGATAAGCCATGGGCCGGCACCCCACTGACTTGTATAGTTGTATGGCTGTATATGTGCACCAGCACACCGACCACAGTGTGATTGTGCACCAGCACACTGAGCACTTTTGAAACTCATGCTGAAGATCTTCAGCATAGCTCTATATATATACAGTACCATACACTTGCATTGTTAATGTCGCCCAAGGATTGAAGGCAAGGACTTTAGCTTGATGATGACCTTGTAGCCTGAAGGAGCATAAAACTCGATGTTTTTGGCTGCAGAAGTCAACAAGTGTTTTGTTATTATATATATACTATAGACTTTTAAATTTCAAAGTACTAGAGCTCAAAAAGCAAAAGGATTTACCAAAGATAAAACACTTCAATCGTTTATAAGTTTAATTCAACTAAACAAATACAAGACAAATATTCCATACTGAGTGACTGTTGTCATGTAGTTTTGAAGAGTCCAAAGTTCTTTTTTAGTTTTTGACCTTGCACAATCATCATGACTGTAAGTAATTATACAGTAGAATACCTTTCCACTTTTTAATGTGTTTTTAAAGACAAAAAAAGAAGCCAAGATTCCCTAAAAACTCTTTTGACTCTTTCCTGTCCAAATTGGTCTTTAGTATTTTATTCTGGCTAACGCCAGACGATTTTATTCACCTCTGGGAAAGCCCTCGGACAGGAATGAGTTTTATAAAATAACATGTATACTACGCGAGCCCTGATTGGTCAATTGCCGTGTTTGGATCAGAGTATCCAAACACGGAAAATTCCCGCCAAAAATATTCACTTATGATTATTTTATAAAAGAAATACCAAATGTTTTTTTCCGTGTTTGGAGACTCTTATCCAAACACTTGGGAAATTGCTCGACTTTCGAAAAGCTAAAAACACTCGCCTACGGCTCGTGTTTTGTTACGCTTTTCTCCAGTCTCGCAATTTCCCGCGTGTTTGGATCAGAGTATCCAAACACGGAAAACCATTTGGTATTTCTTTAATAAACTATCTCTCTAACTCTTTCCTGTCCGAATTGGTCTTTAGTATTTTATTCTGGCTAACGCCAGACGATTTTATTCACCTCTGGAGAAGCCCTCGGACAGGAATGAGTTAATGTAAAGCTGAATGTTTAAATTGTATGTGCTTGTTTGTTGTGAAGTTAATCAGGTAATTTTAAAGAATGAGGCAATTGTATATGATGAACTTTCTTCAATCTCAGAACTTATCCTAACATTAACATAATACAGAAACCATGAAAATGGATGTTCTAATAATTATACTTATGATCAGAATTCAGAAGTTACAGTATGTCACAGGGAAAGATCACACTGTTTCCCTCAGCAATGATAAAATCAGAGAGAAACAGTGCACTGTTAAAATGCCTTTGCAATGTTGACATCAAAGAGAAACTATGTCTCCTGCTATCAAGAGTTGGACCACACAAAGAGTTGTCCAATAACATTGGATTTTTGGCAAACAAAAGCGTTTAGTATTATCTGATACTTACAGTATTCCTTTCATTATAAACAATTATTTATTAAAAATATTTGAAAGATGTCTTTGATGTCCAAATTTCAAAGTTAATTATTTTGGTTGCTGTAGCAACACCATTGCACTGTTAGCTTAATTATCTATTATAATTCTACACTTTTGAATTTTTATAATTTTAATTATACTTTGCCCTTGATCTTCCCAATTGCCAAATACTTGATACTTCATGAAAAAAAACATAAAATTAAATACAGGTATCACTCCATTTGTTTCTTTATTCATTTTTTTTTTATTCATTCATTCATTCATATTTATTTTGTCATTTTCTCTCATTTAAGCGTACTCATATTAAAAGAAAGCAATGAATTGGAAGCAGCCTAAGTCCTTTCATGTAAACAAGTTTGGACAAACGTTAACCAAGAAGCTGTGACCTAGTGTGGTTTAAAATTGACCACAGAACATTTCCTAAAAAGCGCTGTGAATTTAATCATGGGAAACTACTTGCCCAATTCGTTTTATAAAGATAGCGGGTGTATATCTGAAAATAATAACTGCACAATGAAGGCCGTAGCTTTACCCGCTCAAGGCAAGAGAGCCGTTAGAAAACAAAGTTGTACTGTACCAAGATTATCTAGTATAGTTCAACTATCTGCTGTAGTGAGCAAAGGGAGTTCGCCAATTGACTACAAAGATAATAATAATTCCTTTTTATTGAAGACATTCTGGAACAAACGTAGCAATTTACCATTTTTTTCAAAAGCAACGCCAACTGCTAACAAGAGCTTTGAAGAAAATTCCGTAGACATTTATCTAACAAGCCACGTCGAAACACACCCAAGTAGTGTTAGAACAAATTCTCGTCTATCCTATCAACATTTGCAATTTGAGAGTAGTACATGGTGTACACCCAGGACTACTAAGACAGATATTTTGGAGTGTAAATTTAATCCTTGTTATATTTCAAAGCAATTTATCGATCTGGATAGTTTATTTTTTACAACATTTCTAAGTATGGTTGATACGCCACAACTGGGCAAGAATTCCACAAATGAAGTTTCGGGAACTAACGCGAATCCTGGCCTTAAACACCGTCCTGGGATTGCGTTTTTTGTGGACCTCGACGAGCCGTATAAACAGTGTCCTTTAAAGGAGGAATACAAATTCACGTTTTACAATGACTGCTGTTCTCTCTCGGACAGTTTGTGCTCTTTGGAATGTGATAACGTTTCTTGTTGCGAGGAGGATTTTATTGTTTTTGAAGAAGAGAATGAGTGTTATCAATTCCACGTAGCACACTCCGGAATAGAACATTTTGGAAAAGAAGAATACACTTCAGAAGATTCTATGGTCTGTTTTAAGAGTGAAAGTTCGACAGGGTTCCATTGTTGTATTAGTTCTTGGTGTAGTTCTATAAACTCTAAGCAAAACAACAACAATTCTGTGCCGAATATTGCTTGGCCGAACTGCGAACAAACATGTGAAACAAAATTTCACGAACAGGTTTCCAAGAATCCCAGTAAAACTTCTAAAAAAGTTCATTTTCAGACGGATGAAGATCTTGTTGTTCACCATATGAAACACTGGGACTTCGCTTACCGCGAGGCTCGTAAAGGACCCTGGGAATTAGCTGCTGCTGATAGATGTCGTTTCTGGCGTCGTATTAAGGACTTAGAGTCGGTTATTAGTCCGTGTTTGCAACGGAAAATAGAGGCAACTAAAAATTTGTAATTTATTAAATAAAAAGGTATTCTTCAGGTATATATTTTTGTTTCGTCTGTCAAATTTTCTCCAGCAGCTAGCGTGCGAAAATACGGTCACATGTGTCTGTCTTTTTGTGTGTGTGTGTGTCTAAGTCTGTTCTGTCTGTCTTGTCTGTCTTGTCGTCTTGTCGTCTTGTCTGTCTGTCTGTCTGTCTGTCTGTCTGTCTGTCTGTCTGTCTGTCTGTCTGTCTGTCTGTCTGTCTGTCTGTCTGTTATGGGGTTGCACACATTCTAATCACATGCAGCTTCCCGTGTAAGGAGATAAATCCCGAGTTACGTTTCAAGTAAAAAATACCTTCTGGTCAGAAACCTTTTCAAAAACATTTTCACCGATAATTTGGCATTTGGAGCCTTGTAATAAGGTAAAAAATACCTTTAGTAATAATACCTTAGACAACATCTTTTTTACGCAGAATTTCTTTAATTCACTGAGCGTTATCACAAAACGCAAAATAAAAACCTTCCCACTCACGCAGTCGATCAAATCGCAGCAACCCGCGCACCCAGCCAATCAAATTGCAGCATTCGATTTTTAAAATAAGCCTTCTAAAACTAAACTATTAGTTTTGCTATTTGCTTTACAAATGACATAAATTAAACAAACTTTCACCTCGATTTTCTTCTAAAAAAATTGTTTAAGATGCTATATCAAACACTCGGAAAAGTGTTTCATCAGGATATGGACATCCAAACACCGAGACGTTTGTTGAAAACCAAGGCGAAGCTGATGAAACACTTCTCTTCGTGCATGAAGTTTTTTGACCAGGAAGGTTGTAGATCACAACTGTATTCCTGACCATGAAGAGGACGATAAAAAACGGTCATGTCGTCACGTAAGCAACATCGTCCATTGTGAGAAGCTCGGAAGACTCTACTCGAATATACAAGCGACGACTCCGACCGCGTTTCCACACGCAGATAAAGGCAACAGCCAAGATGGCGGCAAGGCAGCTGACGGCAATAAGACTAGCAGTCCATACAATATTGGACTTGGAGCTATCTAGAATATTACAGTGAAAATAATAAAAAATGTCTATTAACTGAGTAATACGTCGTAAGAGTGGCTCAGATGGTGAGCTGTAGTCATGTCTGGTCCCCAAGCGGTAGCGTTTGTATATATATGATGTAATCATAGTTATTCTAAACATGGTTTGGAAACCCGGCAAACTTCAAAGCGGTCAACAATCAAGCTACGATTCATGTTGAAAGGTACACGAAGGTGCACAAATCCTTTGTTTTAGGTTTATTAATATTTAAACAGTACGGTTGAGCGATTCAACCCAAACGTTGCTAGTGGATGATTGCTTCATTATACAGAAAACACAATATGTTCAGTAACCGTGAAAGTGCACATATTTCCATAAACCTGAACAAAAACATAAAACAATGACTTTTGTTGAGCTTCCAAACCATGTTTCTATTAACTATGATGTAATAGATACAGCATGAGCAGCCGATCTGTATCTGATTTACAAGGCCGAAGGCGAGCCGAAGGCGAGCCGAAGGCGAGCCGTAGTAAATCAGATACAGATCGGCTGCGAATGCTGTATCTTTCTTAAAATACAAATGCATCTAAGTAATCAAGTTCACCAACTATTTTAGCGATATACTCTATTTTAGCCGAGAAAATCGAAGCTAAAGTTTATGTAAATCAGGACGATTCTGTATCCGATTTACAACCTCTGCTACGGTATTGATTTCTTTTGTGTTTGCCTCATGAATTATTAATGAGTTTTTTAAATAGTAATATAAGTTGAACGTATACATGTAGTGCATGTGGTATATACGTTTGCGAATTTAGTGTAATGTAACAGGCGTTTGGTAGATGTTCGTCAAACATTTAAAAATACTCAGAAAAGATTTCTGAGCCACAGACATGGGTTTGAATCTGCAACCTTCCGATAACTGATTAGGCGCTCTCTAACCATGATTGAATTCCCGAGGCTCGGATCGATGGAGAGCTCAGGAGTTCAATCATAGTTAAGCTTGCAAATTCATAGTGATGTGTGTGTACATGCTTCCTAAAATCGGTACCGTTTAAATCATCACTTATAGTCATCCCATATGCTAACACTACCCCACTTAGGAAGCACACATGACTATAAATTTGAGACCTTACATCTGAGCCTCCGTAGCTCGATGTTTTTTAGCAGGTTCGATCCCAGTCTTTCATCGACGTAAAAACGCACAAGCTGTTACAGACCTGCAAGCAAGTTGTTACAAGGCTGTTCAACAGGCTGTCACCGTCATGTGTTCGCACTGGCTGTCCCAGTCTGTTAACATGTCTGTAACAGGTTGTTGACAACTTGTAGCAAGGCTGATGACTCCAACAGACTGATGACAAGTTGTTCCAACAACCTGCATGTTACCGCTCTGCACTCAACAAGTTGTTAACAGATTGATGCTAACAAGGTTGTAGCAACTTCTTGAATGAACAGCATTGTTACAACTTGTTCCCAGCCTTGCTACAAGCCTGTTGCGAACACATCCTGTTGACAAGCTGTGAGATTTTTACGTGTGTAGTCGAAAGGCCTTGATAGTTTTAACTTTTCATGCGCATTGTTGTGAAACAACTTTATCTTTTTACTCCGTGTAACGGCAAACGATTTTACTTGTCAAGGGGAGGCTCGGAAAGCCAAAAGGGTTTAATCAACACACTGTTGATTAAAATCCTACACACGAAATTTCCTTCAGCAAAGATTTCCACAACATACTATAATACACTCGAAAGTTATACCGACAAGGATAAGAATTCTACTTTAAAATTCTACACTTACCTGAATGCTTCCCCGAGTTAGAATGTTTCGGGTACATCACAGGGCCAAACGAAAGTGTGTATTTCGGAGAGTTATCATCCGAAGGTGACAACTTGAATGAAGTTGAACATGAATTATGACCTACACATATTGAATTTTTAAACTTTTTGCTGCAAACGACCAGATCGCAGTGGATGTAGACAAATTGGTGTTGGCCCAGGAAAGAAAAAGGTTTTATGCTAAATCGCTGGACATGGTGACTTCCGTTGTTGTTGTAATGGTGAATCGTAGTATCGTTGTCACAACTAAAACCAAATACAATATTTGTTTTAATATTATCATTATATAGGTTATATATATATATATATTTATATATATAGCCTACACCATCATCATCATCACACCCTCACAATCACAAGCACACTATCACCACCACACCACCCTCACCGTCGCCACCCTCACCACCACACCATCACTACATCACCACCACAGCACCATCACAACTAACATCACAACAATCATCACACCATCACCACTACACTCACCAGATTCACCACCACACATTACTATACCACACCATCGCCCTCACCATATCACCACCACAACATCACCACCATCGCTATCACCACAACACTATTGCCACAACACTATCGCCACCACATAACCTCCATCACCACCACACATTACTATCACCCTCATCCCATCACCCATAATCACATCACCAGCACAACATCACTACCACCACCCTCACACCATCACCACCAACTATCATCACCACACCATTACCACCATCGCTATCACCACAACACCACCGCCACAACATCACCACCACCACACATTACTATCACACCCCCATCACCACCACCATCACCACAATACCATCACCACCACACATTACTATCACACCATCACCCTCATCCCATCACCACCATCACCACACATTACTATCACACCCTCATCCCATCACCACCACCATCACCACAATACCATCACCACCACACATTACTATCACACCATCACCCTCATCCCATCACCACCACTATCACCACACCACCATCATCACAATACCATCACCACCACACATTACTATCATACCATCACCCTCATCCCATCACCACACCACCATCACCACAACATATTACTATCATACCATCACCCTCATCCCATCACCACCACCATCACCACACATTACTATCACACCATCACCCTCATCCCACCACCACCACTATCACCACACCACCATCATCACAATACCATCACCACCACACATTACTATCATACCCTCATCCCATCACCACACCACCATCACCACAACATATTACTATCATACCATCACCCTCATCCCATCACCACCACACATTACTATCACACCATCACCCTCATCCCATCACCACCATCACCACAACACCATCACCACCACACGATTACCAATTTATTACATTTCTCCTTACCCATTAGCAATGAAAACATATTGCGGAGAATCATAAGGTTTGTTTGTAGGAGTAGCACGGCAGCTCATAGCACGAACAACTGCTTCAAGATGACTTGTTCTAACAGAGTACTGGATGTAAATACTTTCAGAAAAGTTTTGATGTACTGGATAATCGTCAATGGCGTACGCAACATTGAAGGCGTCTGTCGTGAAGAGGTTTATGGATAAAACCATTTTACCAACGTCACCTTCAAAACAGACGAAGAATCACCATCGTATCACTATTATCAACACCATCATCATTTTTGAGAAGTTATTAAACTGGCATAATACTCGGTTAACCGGGTAGTCGGATCCTAGCATCTTCAAGACCTATACATTTAATTACGGCTTAAAATAATCCCGTTCTCACAAATCTCGGGAGGATAAAGGACAAAGGACTGGGTGGCTAATCATGCTTACTTGCAGCCAGCGGCCGAATTGCGAAGGACGCAGATCAACGTGGCCGTGTCGAGGCGTTCCAGGCAGCCGCCAACGACACAGTTCAGACCACGGGTCACAGCTAAGATGTTAGGTGTTGATTTTATGGAGGAAGGAAAACCGGAGAACCCGGCGAAAACCACTCGAACCACAGGAGAGATCAACTACAACTCTACTCACATGAGTTCCAAGCTCGAGAACGGGGTTGTTCCCAAGCGGTCACCCATCCAAGTACTAACCCCGTCCAACCGGGCTTAACTTTTTGGTGAGAGGCAGCGTGCTAACAGCACACGCCACCCGTGCTCCCCAATGGTATGCTTTGATTTATTTTTGCTAAGTAGCATTTTTACAGATTTACTCTATATTTTACAGATAACACTAGCATTAACATTACAGGATTAATTTTATAATAAAAATACGGCATTGCTGAGTGCATACTTACTTCGGCTAACGGATAACATTTGTCTAGAGGGAAGAAACTTGAGAGAACCAACTGTATTCCAACGATCATAAGTACACGTAAAGTTTGTGAAGAATACATAATCGTCTGTACCACTTTGAGAAGAAGACAACAACTTTTCTTCCAACAGAGAATTTGTGTAGGATTGTTGTTGACCTGTAGTTTCGTAGATTGTCCCACACTCCTGCGAACGTTGCAGTGTAAAAAAGACATGGGTATCGTTGGAACTTACTTTGCAGCCACGATCTCTAAGATGAAGGCGGTCAATATTGACGTGCTGTGGGAAATCTACACGTTTGAAAGCAGCGTGGATGGAATTGCTGTCACAGACCACCACTAGAGATGACGCTATAAAGAGAAAATAAGAGCGCACTTCAAAGACTGCATAACTCCGACAGCGGATCACCACCACACCATCACCACTACCATCACCACTGCCATCATCACCACCATCACTACTACACCATCACCACCATCACTACACCATCACCACGCCATCACTACACCATCACCACACCACCACCACCACACCATCACCACCACGATAACCACCATCACTACCACACCATCACCACTACACAACCACTACCACGCCATCACCACTACCATCACCACCACCACTACACCATCACCACCACTACTATACCATCACCACCACCACTACACCATCACCACCACTACTACACTATCGCCACCACCACCACCACTACTACACCATCGGCACCACCACTACACCATCACCACCACCACTACACCATCACCACTACCACTACACCATCACCACTACCATCACCACCATCACTATACCAGCACCACCACCACCACCATCACCACTACACCAGCATCACCATACCATCACCACCACCACTACACCACCACCACTACACCATCACCACTACAATCACCACCACCACGACAACCACCATCACTAGCACACCATTACCACTACACCACCACCACTATACCATCACCATCACCACTACACCATCAGTACCACACCACCACCACGACAACCACCATTACCACCACACCATCTAACCCTAATCAGAAATCTGGTTTACCGCCTAGCTTTTTGGAAAAACATATTTGACAACGTATTTTAGAGAAGTCGCGAAAAGACTGGGAGTGAGTGTCCTTTTAAGCTATCCTTTTTTTAGTAACGACTTAATATTTTATTTACGACATACCATTGCAAATTTCAAAAAACCAGCGCTTGGCTAACGGTGAATGCCGATCAGAGGAGTCACTAAGAGTAAGCTGGCTGACGTGACGCTCTTTCGGTTCCGATGCCATAATGTACAACTCCGTCATCAATACACTCGGCCCAATCCCTAGAGAAAATATAACCACACCAGCATTCCGGAGTTGTTCTGCAGGACCGCTGACCAATTCATTATCGCTGCGACCATCAGTGAGAATAATGAGAACTTTCCTGGCCTCTTATAAAATACACAAAGAAAACAGAGTCTTTATTTACATAATGTAACAGGTTTTCTGGATATACAATATGGTATTACAGTCGAACCCCTATTAAGCGGACACCTTTGACCTTTGGGACCTCGCTGAGATGTCCGCTTAAGAGAGGTGTCCGCTTAAAAGGGGTTGCACAATAGGGGGTACGCATGTTGTGACCAGCTTTTTGTGTCTATATACGTAGTTTGATTGCACTATTGCGTCATAAGTTCTCCTCAACTCGCTCTTCTCAAACACGGCGCCAATTTAATGGCGGCGCTCCAAAATACAAACTTCGCACGTAAAATACAACTTTGTTTTTCCGAAAGTCGAAATGAAAGTTTGTTCAATTACCAAGTACATAATATCTATAGGATTATGCAGAAACATTATCAACAATATTTTCATCAGAGAACCACCTTAAGGGGAATTAGGATAAAACTGACTCATTATTATACACTCCTTCTCTCAGCTTTATGCTCTCTTGTATACACGCAACACTTTCGTTTTTAATTTCGATCAATTGAATCAAAACGGCCGAACTAACTTGCTCCTCTTGCTCCATTTTTCTTGGTGAACATATCGTTTAACGCGCTTTTCAACGCCATGGCTGTAGCCGTTCCACCTCCAATGTAATTTATCTTGTCCACGGCAAAACCAAAATTTAATTTACTCTTGAATGTTTGCGAAAATGGGATGTGAATTGTAGTCTGGTCTGAGAAGGTCATTAGAGACACACGAGTCTTGCCGCCGAACGAAATATCAAAAAATGCCGTGAGATCTTTAACGAATGTTCGCATCCTCTGAAAACCAGTTTTTAAAACGCTACTAGACATATCCAGAATGAAAGCGAGGTCGACTTTATTCTGACACTTTGTGAGGTCTTCTGAAAATAGAAAAATCGCAAAAAAAAGACACAAGCCTCGGCTGAATAAAATAAAATATATTAACATTGAATGTACCAAGATAAATAAAATACCAACAATAATAATTAGTTATTGATTGGTTGATTAATTGATTGATTGATTAATTAATTAATTGATTTAATTGATTGATTGATTGATTGATTAATTGGTTGATTAATCGATTGATTGATTAATTAATTAATTGATGAATTGATTGAATAATTGATTGACTAACTGATTGATAGATTGATTGATTGATTAACTGATTAATTGAGTGATTAATTGCTTAATTGAATTTGATCTGTCAAAACACAGTTTTAATCAAAATTTGGGCGTTTGCACTAGTAATTTGAAACAAAATTTGCCGCTCAATACGACAATGAAACCATTGTCTTGGAAGAATACGTGCAACCATTTCACATCATGAAATCCACGATGGCGATGCCATGGAACCTATCTATTCAAACAAGCGGCAATTTCAGTAATTCGCCTATATGCTGTGGCGGTCACCTTGCCATGCATGATGTTGAGTCAGGGCCTTTTTTAAGGATTTGCCAGTGAGGGGGGGGGGGGGGGCATTCGTGGAAAGGGACCTTCATGGTTTACTTTCTGTTCTTAATTAAACGGTCATTGCAATCCAATAAAAGTTTTTAGAGAACAGAGTCTTTTAGTGTCTGTGGTATGACGGCATACTTCAGAAGAAACTTTTTAAAATTTTAACATTTTGGGAAAATTATTTTCATTTTTCCAGCATTATAGCAATACAAGTTGGGAGCACTCTCGATTTTTTATATATCAGGGGGAAACCTTTAGCACATAATATATATTTCTGACGTTATTTAAATGATTTCAGACCTCAAACATTTGACAGTAACTCTAACCTAGTAATGATTTGCAGATTTGGACTTTATTCTAACAAAGAATACACGTATGAAGAAAAAAGATTAGGCATTAGCCACAAAAATATACATACATAATATACATACGCTGCATGAAAGTCATGCAGCGTATGAAAACGGGAAAACGTACAAAACGGGATTGATTGTAAAAACTCTTTTTAGATAAAAGAACAATAAAACAAAATGGCTGCCACTTAAATTCAGCACTAGTCCCCTAACACGCTCTCTTCCCCAGTTTCCCACGCAACTGCCATGTCATCTCTAATAAGGCAAAACGTGAGCCTTTGTGCTGTCTTTTCTTTAAAATCATTCACTTCGTTATAAAACACATTTAAGACATTTTGAACTCGTATTTTTTGAACTTGTAAACTAATTTGCTTTATAGTTTATACAAATAGAAATTTAAAAAGCTATTGTACTGGGGGGAGGGGCAAAAGTGCCCAGTGGGGGGTGGGGCAAAAGTGCCCAATGGGGGGGGGGACCTCTGAAATGGCATTTCCTGAATTCTGACGGTACTTTGAAGAAAGATTTAAAAGTTTTAAATCGTGTTTTCAATAGCACATTTTATCAAACCTGGAAGGTGTCAAATAAATTTAGGGATAAAGTGGACGTTTTATTATGGATTTTATTAGGGATATCACAAGGAAGCTAGACATTAGAAATGTGATTGACATTTTCAATGAAAAGCCACGTCACATCCCACTGCAGCAAGGCACTAATTGAGTAATTGGCACCCCCCTGCACCCCTTGGCCAAGGGCCAGGGTGCGCACCCCCCCCCCCCCCCCCCCGCACCCCCTGTAAATCCATCACTGTTTTATAAGTCAGAGTTGCTTACCTGACATTTGAGGTGCTATAATTGCAGGCGTGTAAAGTGACCCAAAGAAAGTATAAGCTTTTTTTTAAGTTTCATGCCAAATAATTAAACCAAGTGTTTTAATAGCACTGAGCACTTTTAAACGAATTGCTTACCTGCTGTTCGAGTTGATACTATATAAAACTCGGCGGAAGATGTATCTAAAAAATAAAACATTTTGTCAGTTTCGTGCCAAATATTCCGATGCAATTTTACATTCAACAAAGTTAAGGCCTGGCCAAACGCTTTCAACATTTCATGCAACATCGTTCAACACCGTGACCATTCAACAACGTTCAACATCATTCAACAGGGTGGCCAAACGCTTTCAACATGTTGAATTCAACAATGTTGAACGACGTTGAATGAAATGTTGAAAGCGTTTGGCCAGGCCTTAATAAAGCAAAAACATAGTTTATATATATATATAGAGAGAGAGAGAGAGAGAGAGAGAGAGAGAGAGAGAGAGAGAGAGAGAGAGAGAGAGAGAGAGAGAGAGAGAGAGAGAGAGAGAGAGAGAGAGAGAGAGAGAGAGAGAGAGAGAGAGAGAGAGAGAGAGAGAGAGAGAGAGACAGAGAGAGAGAGAGAGAGAGAGAGAGAGAGAGAGAGAGAGAGGAGAGAGAGAGAGAGAGAGAGAGAGAGAGAGGAGAGAGAGAGAGAGAGAGAGAGAGAGAGAGAGAGAGAGAGAGAGAGAGAGAGAGAGAGAGAGAGAGAGAGAGAGAGAGAGAGAGAGAGAGAGAGAGAGAGAGAGAGACAGAGAGAGAGAGAGAGAGAGAGAGAGAGAGAGAGAGACAGAGAGAGAGAGAGAGAGAGAGAGAGAGAGAGAGAGAGAGAGAGAGAGAGAGAGAGAGAGAGAGAGAGAGAGAGAGAGAGAGAGAGAGAGAGAGAGAGAGAGAGAGAGAGAGAGAGAGAGAGAGAGAGAGAGAGAGAGAGAGAGAGAGAGAGAGAGAGAGAGAGAGAGAGAGAGGAGAGAGAGAGAGAGAGAGAGAGAGAGAGAGAGAGAGAGAGAGAGAGAGTGAGAGAGAGAGAGAGAGAGAGAGAGAGAGAGAGAGAGAGTGAGAGAGAGAGAGAGAGAGAGAGAGAGAGAGAGAGAGAGAGAGAGAGAGAGAGAGAGAGAGAGAGAGAGAGAGAGAGAGAGAGAGAGAGGAGAGAGGAGAGAGAGAGAGAGAGAGAGAGAGAGAGAGAGAGAGAGAGAGAGAGAGAGAGAGAGAGAGAGAGAGAGAGAGAGAGAGAGAGAGAGAGAGAGAGAGAGAGAGAGAGAGAGAGAGAGAGAGAGAGAGAGAGATAAGTGTTGGGTTCAAAATCATATCAGGTAGAGTGCTCAATACCTAAGTAGAGCAGAATAGTAAGAACAAAAGACAAACTTTGGTTACTTCATTTAAACTTTATTTCACTACAGATCTGTTTCGTATGGAAAGCTATATGTAGCTTTATGTAAGTTTATGTAAATCAGGAGGTATCTTTATCACATATAAAGACACTGATTAAACTTTAATTTCTTTTGAATTTTCCTCATGAATTATTAATGAGTTTTTGAATACTAAATTATACAATATAGTACACTTCTCTGACCATTCATCACTTCCATCCGAACAGTCTTGCCAACCATTGCACAACTGAGCTATATTGAGATAGGCACTGTTCATTATTACATCTAAACTGCTAGTAATAGCTGTAGTTTCTGTGTGGATTTCGTATGTAGAAACTTAAAAAGAAATAAACTGAATAAGAAAGCTAAGCACTTTCGTATTAAGTGTTCCTTACCTGTTGTTCGAGATGGCATTATAGGCTTGTAAGATGACTCTAAGAAAAAAAGTTAAAGAAGATAAGTTCGACAAGACAAGATCTCTCTCTGTGCTGAATAAAATCGTCTGGTGTTAGCCAGAATAAAATACTAAACACTCGTCGTCATGCAGGTTTCAAAGTGTTAACTCTTTTTAAGGTGCTATTATTTGTTTTAGATTAACAAAGATATGCATGCAGTACCCATTGACATTGCCGTTGCCTTCGGTGATGTTGAAGAATTTCCTGTAGAAAAAACGAAAAACTCTTTGATTCCTCAAACGAATACAAACTTTACAAAGGCTCTTTATATTTTACGAAAAATCACAACTACACCTTTATAATTTAAAATGCATATCCGTACAGTATTTAGAACTTTCTTTTTTTCTTCTTCGTGTAATATGATTATTTGGTTGCATTGGGTTGCATGGTGTCTAGTATGGTATTGTATTGTATTGCATTGCATTGCATTGCATTGCATTGCATTGCATGTATTGTATTGTATTGCATTGTATTGTATTGTATTGTATTGTATTGTATTGTATTGTATTGTATTGTATTGTATTGTATTGTATTGTATTGTATTGTATTGTATTGTATTGTATTGTATTGTATTGTATTGTATTGTATTGCGTTTTCCAAAGCTCGTTGCTTTTTCAACGCCACTACGGTGAGTAGTTACATGCAACTTTGATGGCGAAAGAGTCCGTGAAGATGAAACTTTGGAACGACGACAAGGTACAGGGGGTGGACAAAAAAGTGGCCATCATTGAAAGTATGATTAATGTGCATTGTATAACCTTTATTAGAGTACAGAAAAATATGTAAAGTTATATATTTTTAGAATACATGCGTCAAGATCTGCTCAAATATGATATCAAATTCTAATTTTCAATCTTGTAACAAATGAAGTGAATCTTAGTTCGACTTATTCCAATTGGTCTTCAAAATGATTAATGGAGTTTGTATACTATGAAAGTGTTATAACAGCAAAATAGTTAGATATTTTGTTGCCATTTCACTTGATTTCACTACAGCTTCACAGCGTGGCATGCTTTCAAAGTTAATATATTTTCTAAACCAGTAACAAAATTAGAATTAGATATCATATTTGAGAAGATATTGACGCATGCATTCTAAAATATATCACTTTACATATTTTTCTTTTCTCGAATAATATAGTTATTCCACATTAACCATATTTTTAATGATGGCCACCTTTTTTTGCCCACCCCCTGTACATTGCATATTTTTCTCAGAAAACCTTGAAATTACAAATATTTAAAATACGCACAGGTGAGATAAATACTTTAAAAACTATCATTCAAATATACCTGACACAAAACATTTAACCCCTGCATCCTCCCAGTGGCTACAATCATTGTGCCCCAAAGGACTATGTCGACAATGTGAAAGAGAGGGTTCCCATCCATCACACTGTACATCATCGAGCAGAATTAATCCTGAACCAGAAGGCACATAATATCGCCCTTGCATAGCAATGCCGTGTTCATATCCTAGCTGTCGACAAACCACTGTAGCATCATTATCGCTCCAGTAGTTATCACATACGGTTCCCCATGCTTTCTTGTAGTATGAATAAACTTCCACTCGGCCAACACCTCTATAATCGTATGGTCCTTTCAAGCGAACGTCCACTGGAATAAAAATCAAGGTTGTTAAAAAAAGTTAACTATCTTATGTACTCATTGAGAGTCGCCAAACATTGAGGTTGTTTCGTCAAGCTGAAACAACAATTATCGTAACTATTAAAGTGAAAAGGTGGTAAACTGGCGAGAATAGTTTTGACAACGAAATAATGACGTTTAGATCGAGCGGAGCCCTTCATCAGAGTAATATGTGACTATATACATAACGTTGGCAGTTTACCACTTCTTCACTTTGCTCTATCTTAAACACTTCCTACACACCACAGCACTCAATTTATAATTACCGTAACTAGTCCATTGAAGTGTCCCCACCTCCTTAAGATGAGCTCATGTAAAGCCCGAATCAAACGAGAACGCAAGTCATCGCAAGTTGGCAGTCACGCTATCTCAGCCAGCCGCTCTGAATAATTTCCCGAAAATATTATGTACCGTGACAAAGTTAAAACTTGTTTAAAACACTCATGAAACCTTTATTTTGTTAATTTGGGTGTTCGAACGACCGCCACAGAAATTTGTGACTGCCAACTTGCGATGACTTGCCTTCTCGTTTGATTAGGGCTTAACTCATTATAATTTGTCAGACATTTAGAATAATATTGCAATATTTGCACATATTAATTGCGCTAAACGTCGCACAATAAACGAGTTTAATTCAGACGAATTTAATTGTTTGAATGTTATTTGACGAAACGGCGACGATGGTATGTATCGATGGTATTCGACGCACGAATTAAATCCATCTGGGCAATTAAATTCGTTTGACGATTATCGTCGCGTCGAATTAAATGTTTCTCTTCTGTCTGTGACAATTCGGCGCCATGTTTTCAAGGAATCGTTTTCAGGCCCAACGCGTCCAAGTAAAAACAATTAAATTCGACTGAAATTCGACGTCGCATTTACGTCGCATTACCGACGTAGTTAATTCGAATTAAATTCGTTTGAATTATATTCGTCTATTGTGCAACGTTTAGCGTAGGCCTTAGTTTTCCATCTGAGCCTCTGGATCAATGGTTAGAGCGTTTAATTGGTCTGGGGCTCAGAAATCTTTTCTGATTAATTGAGCTTGATGAACGTCTGCCAAATATGTCTGTCAGTCTATATAGTATTTTACCTCTACAAAGCCAATCGCGTTCATCACTTCTATCATAACAGTTAAAATGTCCATCACAGACTTCTCTTTCTGCAATACACTGACCATTTCTACATCGAAAAGGACAGCTCACAGATTGCGTCACAACTGCGGCTAAAAGTGAAAGTAAAAAAACAGTTGAAGTAATTATAACAAAAAAAAATTTAGTGTCCATGAAGCGAAAACCTTTTTAGCAGGTTTGAACAGATCATGGTCTCTCCGACCATCGCACAAGTCATATCGAGGGACACATTGTCCATTATGGCATCTAAACTGCCCATAAAGGCAGTAGTTTGGTGGCGATTTCGTAGAAACTGAAATAAAAATAAAAATAGAAAACCATTCTTAACTATAAGCACTTTTGTAAGTGTTCCTTACCTGTTGTTCGAGATGGCATTATAGGCTTGTAAGATGACTCTAAGAAGAAAAAAAGTTAAAATAAATAAGTTCAATAAGATAAATAAAAACACGACTTTTACCACGACCGTATAATCAGAAAAAAATTGACAGTTTTATTGTATATCAGTAGTAAGTTAACTCTTTTTAAGGTGCTATTATTTGTCTTAGATTAACAAAGATATGTACACAGGTGAGATAAATACTTTAAAAACTATCATTCAAATATACCTGACACAAAGCATTTAACCCCTGCATCCTCCCAGTGGCTACAATCATTGTGCCCCAAAGGACTATGTCGACAATGTGAAATAGAGGGTTCCCATCCATCACACTGTACATCATCGAGCAGAATTAATCCTGAACCAGAAGGCACATAATACCGCCCTTGCATAGCAATGCCGTGTTCGTATCCTAGCTGTCGACAAACCACTGTAGCATCATTATCGCTCCAGTAGTTATCACATACGGTTCCCCATGCTTTCTTGTAGTATGAATAAACTTCCACTCGGCCAACACCTCTATAATCGTATGGTCCTTTCAAGCGAACGTCCACTGGCATAAAAATCAAGGTTGTTAAAAAAAGTTAACTATCTTATGTACTCATTGAGAGTCGCCAAACATTGAGGTTGTTTCGTCAAGCTGAAACAACAATTATCGTAACTATTAAAGTGAAAAGGTGGTAAACTGGCGAGAATAGTTTTGACAACGAAATAATGACGTTTAGATCGAGCGGAGCCCTTCATCAGAGTAATATGTGACTATATATAACGTTGGCAGTTTACCACTTCTTCACTTTACTCTATCTTAAACACTTCCTACACACCACAGCACTCAATTTATAATTACCGTAACTAGTCTATTGAAGTGTCCACACCTCCTTAAGATGAGCTCATGTAAAGCCCGAATCAAACGAGAACGCAAGTCATCGCAAGTTGGCAGTCACGCTATCTCAGCCAGCCGCTCTGAATAATTTCCCGAAAATATTATGTACCGTGACAAAAGTTAAAACTTGTTTAAAACACTCATGAAACCTTTATTTTGTTAATTTGGGTTTTCGAACGACCGCCACAGAAATTTGTGACTGCCAACTTGCGATGACTTGCCTTCTCGTTTGATTAGGGCTTAACTCATTATAATTTGTCAGACATTTAGAATAATATTGCAATATTTGCACATATTAATTGCGCTAAACGTCGCACAATAAACGAGTTTAATTCAGACGAATTTAATTGTTTGAATGTTATTTGACGAAACGGCGACGATGGTATGTATCGATGGAATTCGACGCACGAATTAAATCCATCTGGGCAATTAAATTCGTCTGACGATTATCGTCGCGTCGAATTAAATGTTTCTCTTCTGTCTGTGACAATTCGGCGCCATGTTTTCAAGGAATCGTTTCCAGGCCCAACGCGTCCAAGTAAAAACAATTAAATTCGACTGAAATTCGACGTCGCATTTACGTCGCATTACCGACGTAGTTAATTCGAATTAAATTCGTTTGAATTATATTCGTCTATTGTGCAACGTTTAGCGTAGGCCTTAGTTTTCCATCTGAGCCTCTGGATCAATGGTTAGAGCGTTTAATTGGTCTGGGGCTCAGAAATCTTTTCTGATTAATTGAGCTTGATGAACGTCTGCCAAATATGTCTGTCAGTCTATATAGTATTTTACCTCTACAAAGCCAATCGCGTTCATCACTCCTATCATAACAGTTAACATGTCCATCACAGACTTCTCTTTCTGCAATACACTGACCATTTCTACATCGAAAAGGACAGCTCACAGATTGCGTCACAACTGCGGCTAAAAGTGAAAGTAAAAAAACAGTTGAAGTAATTATAACAAAAAAAAATTTAGTGTCCATGAAGCGAAAACCTTTTTAGCAGGTTTGAACAGATCATGGTCTCTCCGACCATCGCACAAGTCATATCGAGGGACACATTGTCCATTATGGCATCTAAACTGCCCATAAAGGCAGTAGTTTGGTGGCGATTTCGTAGAAACTGAAATAAAAATAAAAATAGAAAACCATTCTTAACTATAAGCACTTTTGTAAGTGTTCCTTACCTGTTGTTCGAGATGGCATTATAGGCATGTAAGATGACTCTAAGAAGAAAAAAAGTTAAAATAAATAAGTTCAACAAGATAAATAAAAACACGACTTTTACCACGACCGTATAATCAGAAAAAAATTGACAGTTTTATTGTATATCAGTAGTAAGTTAACTCTTTTTAAGGTGCTATTATTTGTCTTAGATTAACAAAGATATGTACACAGGTGAGATAAATACTTTAAAAACTATCATTCAAATATACCTGACACAAAACATTTAACCCCTGCATCCTCCCAGTGGCTACAATCATTGTGCCCCAAAGGACTATGTCGACAATGTGAAATAGAGGGTTCCCATCCATCACACTGTACATCATCGAGCAGAATTAATCCTGAACCAGAAGGCACATCATATCGCCCTTGCATAGCAATGCCGTGTTCATATCCTAGCTGTCGACAAACCACTGTAGCATCATTATCGCTCCAGTAGTTATCACATACGGTTCCCCATGCTTGCTTGTAGTATGAATAAACTTCCACTCGGCCAACACCTCTATAATCGTATGGTCCTTTCAAGCGAACGTCCACTGGAATAAAAATCAAGGTTGTTAAAAAAAGTTAACTATCTTATGTACTCATTGAGAGTCGCCAAACATTGAGGTTGTTTCGTCAAGCTGAAACAACAATTATCGTAACTATTAAAGTGAAAAGGTGGTAAACTGGCGAGAATAGTTTTGACAACGAAATAATGACGTTTAGATCGAGCGGAGCCCTTCATCAGAGTAATATGTGACTATATATAACGTTGGCAGTTTACCACTTCTTCACTTTGCTCTATCTTAAACACTTCCTACACACCACAGCACTCAATTTATAATTACCGTAACTAGTCTATTGAAGTGTCCCCACCTCCTTAAGATGAGCTCATGTAAAGCCCGAATCAAACGAGAACGCAAGCCATCGCAAGTTCGCAGTCACGCTATCTCAGCCAGCCGCTCTGAATAATTTCCCGAAAATATATGTACCGTGACAAAAGTTAAAACTTGTTTAAAACACTCATGAAACCTTTATTTTGTTAATTTGGGTTTTCGAACGACCGCCACAGAAATTTGTGACTGCCAACTTGCGATGACTTGCCTTCTCGTTTGATTAGGGCTTAACTCATTATAATTTGTCAGACATTTAGAATAATATTGCAATATTTGCGCATATTAATTGCGCTAAACGTCGCACAATAGACGAGTTTAATTCAGACGAATTTAATTGTTCGAATGTTATTTGACGAAACGGCGACGATGGTATGTATCGATGGTATTCGACGCACGAATTAAATCCATCTGGGCAATTAAATTCGTCTGACGATTATCGTCGCGTCGAATTAAATGTTTCTCTTCGGTCTGTGACAATTCGGCGCCATGTTTTCAAGGAATCGTTTTCAGGCCCAACGCGTCCAAGTAAAAACAATTAAATTCGACTGAAATTCGACGTCGCATTTACGTCGCATTACCGACGTAGTTAATTCGAATTAAATTCGTTTGAATTATATTCGTCTATTGTGCAACGTTTAGCGTAGGCCTTAGTTTTCCATCTGAGCCTCTGGATCAATGGTTAGAGCGTTTAATTCGTCTGGGGCTCAGAAATCTTTTCTGATTAATTGAGCTTGATGAACGTCCGCCAAATATGTCTGTCAGTCTATATAGTATTTTACCTCTACAAAGCCAATCGCGTTCATCACTTCTATCATAACAGTTGAAATGTCCATCACAGACTTCTCTTTCTGCAATACACAGACCATTTCTACATCGAAAAGGACAGCTCGCAGATTGCGTCACAACTGCAGCTGAAAGTGAAAGTAAAAAAACAGTTGAAGCATGACAGCATTTATTTTTAATGTCAGATAATGTAGCATCGCGAACAAGTTTGCTATCTTAAAGTATACAATGGATCAAATAGAATGGCAAAGTTATGTCAAAAATTGTGAATAAAAACTAAGCCTTTTTTCAACTTAGTCGTTTGACTTATTTGCCTAACGTTAAATCCGCTAATAGTTTGAATAAATACCTAATTAAAATTGAAAACTCAGGGTTTTTCCTTTTCCGCTGCAGATTATTAAAAAGTGGAAGATCTTCGGGGGGAAAATGGGGAAATATTTGACAGTATTTGGATGTTGATCTCTGAAAAATGTGACCTACTGTCCGTGAAGTGAAAATTTCCGATAGAACAAATTTGAAGCTCATAATCTAAAGAACGAATTTCCAAAAATTGAAATAGATGTGGCATGTAGTTTTTGAGATATTAAGTGGCAAAGATGCCTTCCTGACAAGACGTATACAACATTGGGTTAGTTAATATTAAAATCCATTGTTGCGACTTCTTTAGTGTTCAAATGCCGTCAGACGAACCTTTATAAGAGTACGGAGCTTTTTTATTTGTTAAGTAATTTTATGAATTCGAGGTATTTGGAGCGGTAGTTTTGTGTGGAATTCATGGAAACTGAAAAAAGAAACCAGCCTTTACAGTCAGACAGGATGTTCTTTACCGCGCTACCTTGCAATATTGACAGCAACATTGCAATGTTGACGGCTTGCTAACGGCACACGGCGACTCTTTGGTAAGTTGCTAAAAATTCGCATTTTAAATATCGAACTTTGAACACATATGACGTTTAGCTACTTAAGGCCTGGCCAAACGCTTTCAACATTTCATGCAACATCGTTCAACATTATTGAATTCAACCGTGATTCAACATGTTGAAAGCGTTACGTTTGGCCACCCCTGTTGAATGATGTTGACCGTTGTTGAATGGTGTTGAATGACGTTGAACGAAATTTGAACATGTTCAAATTTTCGTTCAACATGCGTTCAACAATGTTGAACGATGTTGCATGAAATGTTGAAAGCGTTTGGCCAGGCCTTTAGAGTTAGTTGTTCTGACTTTCAATGAGAACTTCATATATATATATTATGTGAAGTTCGATATTTAAAATGTGAATTTTTAGCAACTTGCTAAGTGCAATGTTGCTATCAAAGGACATTCGGTTTGACTGTAATATTTGGCCTTTTATAAAAGTTGCTTACCTCTTGTTCGGGATGGCCTTACTAGCCTGGAAGATACTCCTAAGAAAATAAAAAGTTAAATTATGTTTTCTCTGATGGATCCATGTGGGTGAGAAAAATTCCTGGCTGAGGGCCTATATACAAGATGAGCAATATACAATTACGTCCACCTGTTGGATCATACATATAAAAACTGTTCCTGTTCTACACACGTAAAAACGCACAAGCTGTTACAGACCTGCAAGCAAGTTGTTACAAGGCTGTTCAACAGGCTGTCACCGTCATGTGTTCGCACTGGCTGTCCCAGTCTGTTAACATGTCTGTAACAGGTTGTTGACAACTTGTAACAAGGCTGATAACTCCAACAGACTGATGACAAGTTGTTCTAACAACCTGTTACCGCTCTGCACTCAACAAGTTGTTAACAGGTTGATGCTAACAAGGTTGTAGCAGCTTCTTGAATGAACAGCATTGTTACAACCTGTTAACAGCCTTGCTACCAGCCTGTTGCGAACACATCCTGTTGACAAGCCGTAAGATGTTTACGTGTGTAGTTCTCACACCATTAATTTGTTAACGCACCTTGGCTGTCTTCACTCCGCACTTTCACTTCATGCCCTTACACAGACCTGATGAGGGGTCAGCCGGCTTACGATGCTAAGACGACGACGGCGTTTAAAAAGCAAGACAAGTTTTACAATTTAAAAAAGTCACGGTTAACTATTATATTTGATATTTGAAACATGACTTCCAAAAAGGCCCCAGCACTGCTAAAATGATCCCAGTGTCTGTATTGAAGTCAATATCAAGCAACAGTTCTCATCTTTTGGCCGTTGACGTCGTCCTGAAGACGTAAAAATGCTCTAAGACTAAGTGGCGTTGTAGAAAGGACGAGGACGGCGTTGTGATTACTCTAGGACTGAAAATTATTCATTTTCTTTGTTTGGCAAAAATAATTCTTTTGTTTAAAGGACGTCGTCGTTGAGGTTGACGTCTCTATGAACCACTCAGGGGCCCACCGTCGTAAGTGGTCCATTTTTAATGAAACAAAGCAAAAGGATACATTATCTGAACAGTTGAACGATAAAATCAGTTCTACATTTATATAATAACCGAAGTTTTAGTATTGACCATAATACATTGCACTGGGTCCCCCAAAAGATTTGTCACTGTTATGGCGGCTTTTGTAGCGCTCTATTAGTGCCATTGAGCCCGTTATGACTTTTTTATATCGTCATAGGGCTGTCTATAGCAGCATAGCCTTTCTAATTGACTACCATGGGGGTCCATAAGCTAGAGAAAAATGATGGGGGGAGGGGGGAGGGGTGTAGGTGCCCAGAAATATATTTGGACCAGAGGTCTAAAATTTCTCTCAGCGGCCCTGCCCTTACATTCAACAAGGTAACCAAGCGGGGAAAAAATCGTCTTTTTTACTGTCTTATCTCTTAATAATATCACAGAATAGAAATACGACCAGAAGTCCAACTCGCGTGGGAATCTTTGAAGCTTAAGTTTCTATCCTCACGCATGTTGCCTCGCGCATCTTGATTCCTCGCCATCATACGCCATCCTGGCAAGTTCCCCCGGCAGTTTGGACCTTCAAAAGAAAGTTAAAACGTAACAGCCGGGGGAACTTGCCAGGATTGCATAGGATGGCGTAGGACATTGCGTAGGATCGCGTAGGAATGGGATGGCAACGGATGGCGTAAAATATCGCGCATGCGCATTAAAGAAATGCGGACAAGTTGTCACGCGAGTTGGACTTCTGGTCGTATTTCTATTCTGTGATAATATTATGTATATTCTTTTATTTCTTGTATATGCCTTTAAATATAACTGAATAATTAACAATTATTCGTCGAAGGCGAGGTGAATATCGTTGTTTATTTATGGCACAAGTTACTTCCGTTGAAATCGTGTGTTCTCATTGGCTGAGACACGTCACGTGCCGGTCGATAATTTTCCGTACGGATTTTGTCAGACATGTTGTTTGCAACTATTAACAATGAAAGAAAACCGCAAAAAGTTTGTGAATTCAATAACCGGAGGACTAAATTATGTATGAGTGGGACGATGAGCAATCTGGCAGTGAGTTTTAGGATTCTGAAAGCGATGACAACAAGAGCAACAACATTAATGAAAACGATGACTCTATGTCACACGCGCGAGGTCACACTATTGACAAGGTAATGTAAGATGTTGTTTCAAAATGCCATATAATAAACCTCTTATTAACCTCGTCCGCTTGGTCATTACGGAAAAATATCAGACCTCGGTTTTATGTACAGACCTCGCCCTACGGGCTCGGTCTGTACTGTCAAGACCTCGGTCTGATATTTTTCCGTAATGACCGCGCTCTCGGTTAATAAGAAGTTAATAATAACCAAGACGAAGTCGATGTTATTATTCACCGATATTCACTGAGCCTGAGGCGAATAATTGTTTTAGTATAAATACACATTTTCGTACTTTTAGGAACATTTTCTTTAAAATTGTTAATTTCCTCGTCTGTCGCATTGACAACTTGACTGGTGGCCATTTTGGATAAACGCTGTAGGTGATTATCGAGAATTAATCCGAAGTAACTCCACCAATCAGCGCGCATGATTTTCTATAATCACCTGTGTATTTATACTAAATAGAGAATAATACATGGATGCGCAGAAATATGAAATTTATTTTGAGTGTTGACCAGGATATCTCACGAGTGAGCGAAGCGAACGAGTGACATATCCTGTTCCACACGAGAAATAAATTTCATATTTCCAAGCATCCATGTATTGTTCTGTTTATTATATAAAAAAATTGTCCTATTGCCTTACAAAAATTGCATTAAACTATAATGCTGATTCAGCGATCGCCACTAATAAAAGTGATAATCTCACATGTGCGATTATATATGATAATCGATTATCACTTTTATTAGTGGCGGAAAAATCAATAAAACACTCTATTTTATATAATAATGTCATTTATTATATGACAATAGTTCATACAGTATTAATTATAACTTAATTTATTCTGTTAAATGTAATACGTACTGCAGTTCACTGGCCATTCGTCACTTCCATCAGAACATTGAGACCAACCATCACACAAGTCATATCGAGGGATACATTGTCCATTATTACATCTAAACTGCCAGTAAATGCAGTAGTTTTGTGTGGATGTCGTAGAAACTGAAAGAAAAATAAGATTAAGAAACCACTCTTGTCTAACATCTTAATAATTCCTAAAAGTTACTTACTGTACCTGTTGTTTGAGTTGGTATTATAGACTCATGAGATCGTTGCCCTAAGAGAAAAAAACACAATTTATGTTTTGTCAGTTTCATGCCAAATAATTCACTTACATTCAACAAATAAATCAAAAACATAATTATAAGTAAAAACTAATAGTAAAAAAATGTGACTCTTACATCTTTCATACTTACAGTAAATATTATAATTTATTTAGTACTGTATTTTAACAATTTTTTTAAATTTGTCATAATTACTGAATTATACATACTGCAGTTCCATTCGTCACTACCATCAGAACAGTCTCGCCAACCATCGCATAAGTAACTTCGAGGAACACATTGTCCATTATTGCATCTAAATTGTCCATAATAGCAGTAGTTTTGTGTGGATGTCGTAGAAACTGAAAGAAAAATAAGATTAAGAAACCACTCTTTACTAACATCTTAATAATTCGTAAAAGTTACTTACCTGTTGTTCGAGTTGGTATTATAGACTCATGAGATCGCTGCCCTAAGAGAAAAAAACACAATTTGTTTTGTCAGTTTATTTACTTACATTTAACAAATAAATCAATTTACATAATTATAAGTAAAAACTAATAGTAAAAAATGTGATTCTCGTCTTTCATACTTACGGTAAATATTACAATTTATGTATTTTAACAATTTTTTAAAAATTTGTTATTACTGAATTATACATACTGCAGTTTTCTGACCATTCATCACTTCCATCAGAACAGTCTCTCCAACCATTGCACAAGTCATATCGAGAGATACATTGTCCATTATTACATCTAAACTGCCAGTAAATGCAGTAGTTTTGTGTGGATGTCGTAGAAACTGAAAGAAAAATAAGATTAAGAAACCACTCTTTATGTCTAACATCTTAATAATTCCTAAAAGTTACTTACCTCTTGTTTGAGTTGGTTTTATAGGTGCATAAGACGACTGCCCTGAGAGAAAAACACAGTTTATGTTTTGTCAGTTTCATGCCAAATAATTCACTTACATTCAACTAAATCAAAATTATAAGTAAAAACTAATTGTAAAAAATGTGATTCTCATCTTTCATACTGTACTTACAGTAAATATTATAATTTATTTAATATGTATTTTAACAATTTTTTTAAATTTGTTGTTACTGAATTATACATACTGCAGTTCCATTCGTCACTACCATCAGAACAGTCTTGCAAACCATTGCACAATTGATATTGATGAATACATTGCCCATTATTACATCTAAACTGCCAGTAATGGCAGTAGTTTGGTATGGATTTCATAGAAACTAAAAGAAAAATAATTAATATAAGAATTAAACCAAGTGTCGTTTAGCAGCACTAATAATAATTATAAAAGTTGCTTACCTGTTGTTCGAGTTGATATTATAGACTTGTAAGATGACCCTAAAAATTAATAAACATATTTTGTCAGTTTCATGCCAAATATTCACTTACATTTAACAAAGTAATAATTAAGTAAAAGTGAAAAAGGTCCTTCTCCTTTAATTGTAATATTTATCTTGAATATATTCTGTTGATATACTGTACATACTGCAGTTTTCTGGCCATTCGTCACTTCCATCAGAACATTGTTGCCAACCATCACACAAGTCATATTGAGGGATACATTGCTGTCCATTATTACATTTAAATTGTCCGTAATAGCAGTAGTTTTGTGTGGATGTCGTAGAAACTGAAAGAAAAATAAGATTAAGGAACCACTCTTTATGTCTAACATCTTAACAATTCCTAAAAGTTACTTACCTCTTGTTTGATTTGGTTTTATAGGCGCATAAGATGACTGCCCTGAGAGAAAAACACAGTTTATGTTTTGTCAGTTTCATGCCAAATAATTCACTTACATTCAACAAATAAATCAAAAACATAATTATAAGTAAAAACTAATAGTAAAAAAATGTGACTCTGACATCTTTCATACTTACAGTAAATATTATAATTTATTTAGTCCTGTATTTTAACAATTTTTTAAAATTTGTCATAATTACTGAATTATACATACTGCAGTTCCATTCGTCACTACCATCAGAACAGTCTCGCCAACCATCGCATAAGTAACTTCGAGGAACACATTGTCCATTATTGCATCTAAATTGTCCATAATAGCAGTAGTTTTGTGTGGATGTCGTAGAAACTGAAAGAAAAATAAGATTAAGAAACCACTCTTTACTAACATCTTAATAATTCGTAAAAGTTACTTACCTGTTGTTCGAGTTGGTATTATAGACTCATGAGATCGCTGCCCTAAGAGAAAAAAACACAATTTGTTTTGTCAGTTTATTTACTTACATTTAACAAATAAATCAATTTACATAATTATAAGTAAAAACTAATAGTAAAAAATGTGATTCTCGTCTTTCATACTTACGGTAAATATTACAATTTATGTATTTTAACAATTTTTTAAAAATTTGTTATTACTGAATTATACATACTGCAGTTTTCTGACCATTCATCACTTCCATCAGAACAGTCTCTCCAACCATTGCACAAGTCATATCGAGAGATACATTGTCCATTATTACATCTAAACTGCCAGTAAATGCAGTAGTTTTGTGTGGATGTCGTAGAAACTGAAAGAAAAATAAGATTAAGAAACCACTCTTTATGTCTAACATCTTAATAATTCCTAAAAGTTACTTACCTCTTGTTTGAGTTGGTTTTATAGGTGCATAAGATGACTGCCCTGAGAGAAAAACACAGTTTATGTTTTGTCAGTTTCATGCCAAATAATTCACTTACATTCAACTAAATCAAAATTATAAGTAAAAACTAATTGTAAAAAATGTGATTCTCATCTTTCATACTGTACTTACAGTAAATATTATAATTTATTTAATATGTATTTTAACAATTTTTTTAAATTTGTTGTTACTGAATTATACATACTGCAGTTCCATTCGTCACTACCATCAGAACAGTCTTGCAAACCATTGCACAATTGATATTGATGGATACATTGCCCATTATTACATCTAAACTGCCAGTAATGGCAGTAGTTTGGTATGGATTTCGTAGAAACTAAAAGAAAAATAATTAATATAAGAATTAAACCAAGTGTCGTTTAGCAGCACTAATAATAATTATAAAAGTTGCTTACCTGTTGTTCGAGTTGATATTATAGACTTGTAAGATGACCCTAAAAATTAATAAACATATTTTGTCAGTTTCATGCCAAATATTCACTTACATTTAACAAAGTAATAATTAAGTAAAAGTGAAAAAGGTCCTTCTCCTTTAATTGTAATATTTATCTTGAATATATTCTGTTGATATACTGTACATACTGCAGTTTTCTGGCCATTCGTCACTTCCATCAGAACATTGTTGCCAACCATCACACAAGTCATATTGAGGGATACATTGCTGTCCATTATTACATTTAAATTGTCCGTAATAGCAGTAGTTTTGTGTGGATGTCGTAGAAACTGAAAGAAAAATAAGATTAAGGAACCACTCTTTATGTCTAACATCTTAACAATTCCTAAAAGTTACTTACCTCTTGTTTGATTTGGTTTTATAGGCGCATAAGATGACTGCCCTGAGAGAAAAACACAGTTTATGTTTTGTCAGTTTCATGCCAAATATATTCACTTACATTCAACAAATAAATCAAAAACATAATTATAAGTAAAAACTAATAGTTAAAAAATTGATTCTTGTCTTTCATACTTATGGTAAATATTATAATTTATGTATTTTAACAATTTTTTTAAAATTTGTTATTACTGAATTATACATACTGCAGTTTTCTGACCATTCATCACTTCCATCAGAACAGTCTCGCCAACCATTGCACAAGTCATATCGAGAGATACATTGTCCATTATTACATCTAAACTGCCAGTAATAGCAGTAGTTTTGTGTGGATGTTGTAGAAACTGAAAGAAAAATAAGATTAAGGAACCACTCTTTACGTTTAACATCTTAATAATTCCTAAAAGTTACTTACCTCTTGTTTGATTTGGTTTTATAGGCGCATAAGATGACTGCCCTGAGAGAAAAACACAGTTTATGTTTTGTCAGTTTCATGCCAAATATATTCACTTACATTCAACAAATAAATCAAAAACATAATTATAAGTAAAAACTAATAGTAAAAAAATTGATTCTTGTCTTTCATATACTTATGGTAAATATTATAATTTATGTATTTTAACAATTTTTTTAAAATTTGTTATTACTGAATTATACATACTGCAGTTTTCTGACCATTCATCACTTCCATCAGAACATTGAGACCAACCATCACACAGGTCATATCGAGGGATACATTGCTGTCCATTATTACATCTAAACTGACTGTAAATGCAGTAGTTTTGTGTGGATGTCGTAGAAACTGAAAGAAAAATAAGATTAAGAAACCACTCTTTACTAACATCTTAATAATTCCTAAAAGTTACTTACCTCTTGTTTGAGTTGGTTTTATAGACTCGTGAGATCGCTGCCCTAAGAGAAAAAAACACAATTTATGTTTTGTCAGTTAATTATTTACTTACATTTAACAAATAAATCAAAAACATAATTATAAGTAAAAAATAATAGTAAAAAATGTGATTCTCATCTTTCATACTTACAGTAAATATTATAATTTATGTATTTTAACAATTTTTTAAAATTTGTTATTGATTACTGAATTATACATACTGCAGTTCCATTCGTCACTACCATCAGAACAGTCTTGCCAACCATTGCACAATTGATCTTGATGGATACATTGCCCATTATTACATCTAAACTGCCAGTAATAGCAGTAGTTTGGTATGGATGTCGTAGAAACTAAAAGTATACCCGTAGGTTGGTGTGAGTTATTAATTTATAGTACGGTAGTAGGTATATAGGTGGGTAGTGCATGCATGCATGTACTGTACAGTATACAGTGTACATATATATAATATATATAAGAAATGGTTCATGGCGTAAACAAATTACAAGTGAACAAGTAAACCAGAAGTTATAACTATATATGGATTGGTACCAAGTTGCGTGGTGTGCTCCATCGAGTTATGGATGCACACGGGAAATTCGTAGAGCACGAAAAAAGCGTAAGGGTTGATTTACTCAACTCTAGATTTTTGAGTGCTCTCCAACTTCCCAAGTGCACCATTCCATAACACAATGGAGCACACCATTATTTTCTAATAAAAGTAGACTTTTGAAATTGAAATTGAAAGTAACTTTTACTTCCGTGTTTTGAGAATTGCTAAAATTAATCCAGTGATACGTACAGTAGACGAACATACAACATTCTTACCTCGAATCTGAGCACTGGTCTGCTGAGTGTTGAGGTGGAAAAACGGCGATGGTTTAATAATTGTGGTGAGACGCAATGGATAATGAGCGCAGAGCGTCTGATGGAGGACGGCAAGTAATAGGCATATATGCGGTGATCCCCAAAACATATCTTGAAGTATTAAACTACTAGTTAGAAAACAACAACAATATATCAGTCACAGCGCACCTAGATCTATAGAGATCAGAAGAATTGCTGTGCTGCAATTTTATACAACGAAAGTTGGAGATTTGCCAATGCCCGAATTCTTTGAAACTATCATGGACCAGCAGCTTAATAGTGAAACTGAAAGTAGCGTGCTGCAGCGGGCGAAGGCTCTGGGTACGAGATTGCATGCTGCGTTAGGCAGTGTAGAAACAACAATCGAAATATAGCAAGGTTATCAGGTTTTTGGGTGAAGGAAAATTCGAGTGTAGAATATATACATTATAAGACCAGACCGGGACCAGTTGCGAAAAATGCAACTATACACAGGCCTTCCGGCAGGAATTGAACCCACGACCTTGCGATTCTAGTGCAATGCTCTGACCACTGAGCCACGGAGGGCGTTGCCGAGAGCTTGATCGCGAGTTCTGTATATATAATAAGGTGGTAATGCCAGGAGAGAATTGGGTATATTATAAGTAATATTGGGCATTTCACTCGACTACATATCATGTTCTCAGGATTTTGGGTGAAGGAAAATTCGAGTGTAGAATATATACATGTGTAGAATATCCGTGATGTCCCGGATCGTGATCGATGATGTGAAAAAATGCTACCACGAGGTGGGCAAGTAAGTTTCATCTAATTTTAATATTATTTCTTCCTGTTCTTTTCGATCTTAACGTGTCTTTGTCCATTCTCATCATTTCCTTTGTAATAATAAACGTGTCCTTGCCCTTGGTTTTACATCCTCTTTTTTAACAGCTTAGACCTCAGCAAGATTGATCTAGGATGACTCTTAGCATTCTTGCATCCTTGAGACTACAACGAGTATCTTGACACTTCAGCTGGCTCTTGACCAAAGGCAGTAACATCTTTGGCCAAGCTAGGGGTGGATGCTTTGTCGGTGCATGTACTATTGCGGAAGACATTGCAGTGAAGGTATCCTGCATGACGATTGTACATCCTCTCCTTTATAAGAGGCAAGCTTACCAATCTCGTGCTAATCTGACCTTGAATGATTCATGATTTTGTGGTACAGCAAAAAACGTCAGGGTTGTAACATACTTGCATGCAAGCAAGTTGTTACACAACGCTGTTCCAACAAGCCGCAGCCGGTCGGATGCATTCGCACAGCTGCATATGGTTGTTCCCTGTTTGTTAATTCTGTAACGGGTTGTTGATAGCTTGTAACAAGGTTGATAACTTCAACGGACTTGTGACAAGTTGCTCCAAAAACTAATACTCTAACAAGTTGTTGCAAGGTTGGCAGCAGCTGTTGGCTGGCTAGCTGCAAGCTTGTTGCGAATACACCCTGTAAATAAACGGTACAAGATTTTTACGCGTGTATTCAAATTTTATACATAGAAGCTGCATGCATATGTGCCTGATTTGTGTGTACTGTTGAAAACGACCGTACGGATATCATCCGGACGAAAAGATAATAATTGTTTGGTCTTTAGTTTTTCCTCGCCGACAACTACACCGAGAATAATCTGATCTTGGATGACCTCGTAATATTCTTAAAATAGGGTTTATTTGTATTGGTTGTTCAAAAACCACCTAAATATCGTGACACGTTACGTAGATCCTCGACATAAGCATGGTTAGATCCTTGATATAAGCATGGTTCAAGTTATATCGGAAGCCTCTCAACGTCTGTACATGTGTAGTGTTGTCCTTTTTAGTATTTATTACACAATTGCAATCCCAATTGTTTTGTCAGTTTACTTTGCTGTTTGCTTGTATTGTTGGAGATAGGACTTCCTTGTGCGCGCAGAAAGTACAGTAATGAATGTTCTGGAATATTTCATTATACATTTATAGAGTTTAATCTCTCCATCAATAAGGCTTCGCGATCAGTTCAAGACTAATCAGTGAACTTGAATAACCTAGCAACACCCATGCAGTCTTAATTTTGATGTAAATATAGTATATAGTTATTGACCAGAAGTGGCTAATTTGATCTTGCATAACACGGTCTCGAAAAAGGATAGTCGGATGTATTTTTGATAAGCTTATGAATTTCTCCAAGAAGTTCTCGATTTGACGTAAATAGTTATTATTTAATAAGAAAGAAGAAGATAGAAGAAAGCATACATGGTCAGGAAAGACAAATTTGATCTTGGACGACCTCGAAAAGGGGGAAGTCGGATGTATTTTTGATTTTCTTAAAAAAATCTTGACCGGACGTAAATAGTATATTGGCCAGGAGAGACTAATATTATCTTGGACGACCTCAAAATGTCTTAGATATTTTGGACAAAGGCTAACAAGAACCTACATTTTACCAAATCAACCTGGGATAGGTTCTTATATTCTTATATATTCTTATATAAATAAATTATTAATTTCAGCCTGAGGTTCTTAATAGTATAGTGGTAGGTTGTTGTTAGCGGGTTTTTACTGTATATATATATATAGGAGTTTGTGTCCAAGTCTTAAAGAGCTCGTATATTGTCTGAAAGTATCTAAGAAACAAAAACACGTTGGCAATTTTATGTTTTAATGTACAGATGAGCATGATGCTACAGGAGCATTCACTGAAAAATTCAAGAGAATCTCTGGCGTATGTGGTCTCGGCGATTTCATTTCTGGAGAAGTTTGAACTCTCGGTAACAATTCTTTCAAATCAAATCGAGTCAAATCCAATTTTAACGTAATTTTTGCGTTAACGTATAGATCGTTTTCATCTGACGTCACGGCGGCCATATTGGTGTACCAAAACAATGAAATGGCGGCCATATTGGTGTACCATCTTTATCCTATGGGAATATTTCGTATTATTATTCGATTTATTTTTATCTTCCTTTTAATTGGTTGAGGGACCACTACGTCACCTGCAAATAACTGCCTACAAATAACAGTCTGCTCATGCGCATTAGTCGGAGATGTTGTTTTGCAGCAAATAATATTTTGCTCGTGCGCGTTACACTCAATTTCGGCAAACGTAAATCGCTCGTTCAGCCAAGCTGGAAAGAAATGAATCGACATAATTACAGGTAAACAATGTCAAATAAAAAATAAATCGAATAATAAAACAATTATTGAACTCGGTTTCCACAAAATATCGTGATTTGTCAGTGTCTCGCAGTTCAGTTATTTGCCTCTGCCTTCGGCATCGGCAAATAACTGATCTGCTCGCCACTGACAAATCACGATATTTTGCTCAACCTCGTCCAATAATTGTTAATTGTTTCACCACCCCAATGTGGCCACCGATTACGTGAGTGAAAACGATCTGCTGTATACACAAACGGACAACTAATAAACTATGCATAAGAACAACGTATTTTAGCATCATAATAGTGATTTGGTACATTTGGAAGACATAGTCGTTGTTATACCAAGAAGTCCAAATTTCTCCAGCAAACTTTGAGAGGTCATGACTCGAGAATTATATACGCCAGATTATCTTGAAATTTTCAGAAAATGCTCCTGTCGTGCTCTTGTTTATAAAAACAAAAAAATCCAAACGAGTTTTCACTTCATAAACACTTTAGTCGAGGAGAAGCGAGAAAAAGTCGACCACGTAGCACCCCCACCACACAATAGTTTTGACTCCAGATTATAATAGGCTGATACCCATAGAACATTGCTAGGTCAGTCGTACTCACTAATTGTGGAGTCAGTGGCCTGCTACATAGAGGGGGTGGGTGGTCCTTTCATTGACAGACTTAAAGTGCACATGAAACGAAAATCAAGTTTGTCTTATTTGAAAGAATACTTAAAATGATAGAGTAGCATCTTTTGCAGTTTCTCGTTTCGTTGCTTCGTTGTTGAGATATTTCAGTTTGTTTGAAATGTAAATTAAACAACTTGACGTCACGTGTGCATAATGAGTTATCAGAGAAGGTTATATATCTTTGCTATTATCAAACATAATCACTTGAAAATTCTACATGTTTGGCGTTGTGAGAGGAACACACGCACATACTTCCTTCGAATTAAGTTTGGTTTGATAATAGCAAAGATATATAAACTTCTCTGATAACTCATTATGCACATGTGACGTCAAGTTGTTTAATTTACATATCAAACAAACTGAAATATCTCAACAACGAAGCAAGTAACGAAAAACTGCAAAAGATGTTACTCTATCATTTTAAGTGTTCTTTCAAATAAGACAAACTTAATTTTCGTTTCATGTGCACTTTAAGTCGTCAATAAAAGGACCACCCACCCCCTCTTTGTAGCAGACCCCACAATTTGCGAGTACGACTGACCTGGCAATGTTATATGGGTATCAGCCTATTATAATCTGGAGTCAAAACTATTGTGTAGTGGGGGTGCTACGACTTTTTCTGAGGGGGTGGTCGACTTTTTCTCGCTTCTCCTCCTCGACTACTTTAAGCGGATACTAATGACAATTGATGCAATGAACAATGAACGGTATTTTTATTTTATTCCATGCATTTGTATTTTTTATTTAACGACAACAAAATATAGTATAAAGAAAGAGTTAAAATTACAGGATTCTAGCTTTAAAAAGTGTACATATATCAACTAGCTAACTATAGTTACAAGCAATGGTATACTATTCTCATAGTAATTAATATTTACAATTAGTTTCTTACAATTTCTGAATTTTACTATAAGTAATTGTCTTTAAAAAGTTTATATTTCTCGACTATTATTCCGTTCGTGTGAAAATTACGTAAATGACTAAAAATTGTATTAAAATGATAATTATAAACATTATATCAAATAGAGTTTTGCAAATAGAACTACAGTAAAACTATATTATTCAATCTTTAACGTTTCATTTCTCAGTCTTTTGACTTCTTAATTACAAAGAATTCCATAGCAATATTACATATTTATAATTAAGCCATAACATGTTCATTTTTACCGTTAACCTCAATTGTTCGTATACAATAATCGTTTAATAGAAGTAGCCATAAAATACAGCATTATAGATATTCGTACAAATATACTACAAAAAAACATTAAAGTTTAACAATATACTTCAATTTGAAATTTTAAACCTCCATATAGAAGTTATAATATCATGTATATAATAGAAACCGAGAATTTGTGGAAACACCATGCACATTATTTATGGTGCTTCTACAAATTCTATTACAATTTTGCACCATGCAACCAATAATATTTAAAGAATTACTATAGTTATACCACTTGTTTAAAAGCACGGTATCTACCGATAGCAGGCTAATAACATGGAGGACTATACTAAAAAGAATGATGGCTGTACATTTTACAAATAGCCTGGCCAATCCGTTCAAATAAACCTTTATCATCCCTTGGTTACATTTACAAGTCGCCATCTTTTTTAGTAGTTCTAATTTGGTTACGGCCAAGCTATGCCAAGGCATATTTTGTCTAAAAATTGGCTTAAGTAGCAATATTTATTTTAATTTTTTTGATTGTTTTTTTCAGTTGTTTCCTATGATAATAAATTTTTTACTTCCATAAAAAAAATTAATAAAAATGTCCTATAATCAATTTGAATATATAATCAGAACAGCCATAGATCATGTAGAGCCGATTGATTATACGAGGAATAAAAATATGATTGTGATCTTCATCCTCTTAAAAAAAACGTAAGTTATGCATGTTCAAGTGAAAGCCAACGAACGTAAAGATAGACGAGATAATTATAAGCTCAAATTGATTTTGCTGTCAGTTGGAGACTTTGTTCTGACATAAAGTCTCAGATTTCTTACAGTCTATTATCGTTTCATAATTAATATATGTATATATGCGAAACCTAAAGAAAGTTATTCAAATTGCATTGTTGGATAATTGTGTTTGTCTTTCTGCTTATATGTTTAATTTCTGCTTAAATTTCGCTGTGATAAAGTATCCAGCATATAAACAAAAGACGAAAAAGGATAAGACAAATCTGCTCAGACATCTAGTTCTACTTTCATTGGCTTTCACCTTTGAACGATTCCTTGATTTGCATCTCCTTGATATTTATCTCTATTCATTATCTCCCCAACGGTTCTATGCTGGTTTTAGTACGTGCTTGTCATGGCTGTAATGCTCTATAGTACTGTCAGAGTGTCAGTATAGAAATTAACTCTCTCGCATCTGTGACTGGCTATATGGCGCCAGACGATAGTATTCACATTAAAAGATAAATCTGACGCAAACTGAAGAGTTAATTATGATTGTTTAAGCTAAATTTAATTTGACATTTCAATTAATTCTCATTTATAGGCCTAGTTCAAATATCCTTCTGCTGATGCGCCGAACCTAAATTACCTAAGGTAAACAGTTTAGACATTGGCATAGCTCTGGAGCAGCGCGAAATTCAAAGCCAAACCCCAAAAATGGAACCTAATTCATAGAACCGATATAATATGCATGGTATACATACATCACGCTTTACAATGAATTACAAAATGAATTTTGAGCCACTCCAATGTCGAAACTATCTGACAATTTGTATTATAAGTTTCAGCAGATGAGAAGTGATACGATTCGATTTTTCCTTGCGATTGTCGTTGGGACGTATCCAATTGAGTCTAGTATGAACATATCTTGCTTACCATTGGCCGACAAGTGTAACAACACGGCTCTCTGAGTCTTTGACTGCAGTTTAAGTCAATATAATTAGAAAGGATCCGTCAGAGCAACAATCACAAGGGAGATTCGAAGCATGCATGTACAGACTGGCCTAGAGACATTTAATGGAAGACGGGTTGCTGGGCAGAATTTAATAAATCCCGTGGACATGCAGTTGTTAATATCATAAAAGTTATAATATCAAACAAAGGGGATTACATTTTCTGGATTATTGTCAGGTTTTTCTGTTTTGGACTTATATTAAGTTTTTCTTACAGCTCATTAACATACATGGCTTTCTTTATTGTTCCTCGTTTCAGTCGGTTTAAGAGTTTAGTGAGTTAAATGAAGCTCGCTAGTCCGAAAAAAGGGTTGTACAATCTACATTTTCGTATATATATTTATCTCGTGAAAGCAAAAAGAGAAAAGCGAAAGAAAACAGCCTTTCTTCAAAAGAAAAACTTGGCGAAGATAACAGACTAATAAGTGGAAATTTAATCAAAACACAAACAATAAAAAGGAAGCCGAAATCATCAGAGGAAGCCAAAAAACTGCATTTTTAATTCCTTACAAAGAGTGCGGAACACAAAATTTGCATGCACGAGTGGTCAACTAAGCGCAATACTAATACAACAACACAATCAACTGAAACTAAAGAAAGTCAACGGTTGATATGCTAAACAAGCTAGTCTTTCGCGGTATTTCCTTCTCACTCACCGAGGAACAACAAGAAATCAATAATCCATGCATGCATGTCCATGAATGATGTCTATATGTTTTGATTGCATGTAGAAAAATATAAATAACGTGAGATGGCGCCAAAAATTGTTGTTGTAGAAATGTAGTTGTTGTTTTTTAAACTTGCTATGAATTTATAAACCATACAACGTAAACAACTCGTATTATAAAATAGATATAATAGCGTGGAAGTATTTCACTGATAAAATCATCAATAAAATTAGCCTTCTTTCTTTCACTTTATATATTCTCACGAACACGCGCTATACCAATCAAAAGAATTTTTCGTTTCTTTGTTCAGCTAAAGTGACGGCCACGTGGTGGCCGACCGTTGTTGCTAATTTTAGGAATGACGATCACTTCCTAGTTTGATTCTTAACAGCATGTCCACAGGATTACCTGCCAAAATATTTCGATTTTTTTTATTTATGAAAAATTCGCGTTTTGCATTATTTAAAAAAACCGGTTAGATCAGTAAAAAAACTATTATAATTTCTAAAAATATGCTATATTTCTTTACTTTCGCTTAGCTTGTTCTTCCCATCTTTATATAAAATAGCTACCTCATTCACATTGAGACGATTCCTTGACTGAGTAAGTAGCGTTTGTTTAGTAATATGAATCTTCTTTGTCTTTCCAATTCTTTATCGGCTAGTAATCGTTGTTCTTCTTGCTCTAGGTATTTCACATACTCACACGATTTTTTCAAAATCAGTACTTTGGGAGCGCGGTCGTTATCTTGTAGTTCTGGTAGGCAATCACGTAGCCGTTGAAACCTCTCTTTCAATTCCTCGCGCCGTTTTCGCTCCAACACGTTGTGCGTGGCCCGCGTCGTTTCGCCATCTTCGGAATCCTCCGCGTTTTCTTCGGGTGAACCCGAGTCCAGCGTGTTGCGACTCAACCGTCTAATTCTTCGACATTTCTTCGAAGGGCTTTCGGGCATAACAGCGTGACTTGTCGCCTCGAAGTTCCCGACTAGGGTTGGTTGCTCATTCATAAAATTTGGATCTACCAAAGTTCAGAAACAATAATATTAATTAAATGCCATCGTATCCCGGTACTTGTTACCACATATATATTGTACAAATTTTATTTGTCACTACTTGTATGGTTCATTATTTTGCTGTCAACAGGTGGTAAAAATGTTTTGTGGTGTGGCGTATTATTCTTAATAAATTTGAAACGGTCACTAAGTGAATTCGTTCGTCATAACCTGCTAATGAAAAATCGCGCATGCCGACACGATAGAAATGATGTAAACTTAAAGTGTTATGCTCATCTAAGACGAGACCTTTGGTTCTAAAAGCTTGTGAAGAAAGTGTACCCATCACATTTTCTTAAACGGTTTACACTAATAAGCAGCTCTATGACCATGAAGCGTGTCATTATATGCGCAAGCAGTAAACATTCACTCAGAATCTTAAAATGTTTTAAATACATCTGGTAATTCTGCTTTTAAAAACAAACGAGTGTTTTATTATTGAAATTCTCGACTTTATAAAGGGGGAATGTCATTCCAAGGAAGTGATTTTCCTGACCGAAATTGGCGCAATTAGCAATTCCCGCTTCGTCAAAAACTCATTCATTCATTCATTCATTCATTGACAAAGAGTAAACGCCCTGAGATATGATTGGTTAGTGAACTCAATTAAATAACGCGTTACCGTTATTGCCATGGTAGCGGGAATCATGAATGGAAACGGGAGATTTGAATAAGCTTACGAGGCTTTTGGACACAGGTGTTGGATCCTTATCACTAATAATGACTCAGCTATTCACATTACTGGTATTTGAGAACAAATCAAATTTGAACAACATAAAAGACTTGAATGTAGTTTGACTAATTTAAATAGCGACTTGCATTTGTGACTCAAGTTCACACAGATCGAAATAGCTTGCAAAGATGGTCAACAGATATAAAACCACAAATGTGGATTCCCTCGCCAGTCGACTTGCATTTTTCACCTGTAATCTCGCGCTGCCCTTCCAGTTCCATTTCATACGAAATAGCAGGAAACAAAACACACCAGTAATTGGTGTATGTTTGGGTTTTGGTCTTGAGCGTGAATACTGTATTAAATTATGACATACTCATGCAGCGATTAAATAAAAGTATAAGCTAAGTTGGAGATTATAGTCCACTCGATTTAAACATTTAAAACTTTCGTAATAATCTAAAGCTTCATAATCTGATCGGACTACGCCACCTGTAAAACTGGGGCTCGATTACATAAATAAGCTTCATTAATGGCCAGGAATCAACACTGACGCTGGTTTACACACAATGATCTGGTGGTCGTGAAATATAAAAGAATTTAAACTAAATGACGATTGGTACGAAAGTGCTTTGCGACCATTGACATATTATTACTGTTAAGGCCGTTAAACTTAATATAAATAATCTACTACACAACCAATACTTGATAATATTAATAACAAAATAATAAAAAAAATTACACACAAATCTTGGCCACGCGGCATGGAACTACTCAAGGGGAACCATGAATTAAAACTATACGGCTCAAAGGCCAACCTATATAGTTTATGACTAAAATAACGCTGAGGGCTTGATTCGTAGCTTCGTCTTTAGTCTTTCTCGTCGCGCTAATCTGATAACAAGGTGGGTTTATCTCGTTTTTCTGTGTTACCACATCAATTTGAAAATATGTTCGTAAAATTAGAAGCAAGTCTCACAATAGACAGTGCACGCGTGCCTGTAATATTTATCTTTAGATATGTCAACAGGCAAGCCATTACGAGCTGCAAATGGCCGTTTTATTACCGACAATTTCAAGATTAATTTCCCCCAAGGGCAGATGAACAGTTATCCCTACACGAGTCAACCCTTTGACGTCATTAGAGAACGTACAACAACTACGGGAGAAATGGATGGATAATTTCCCATATACGCGCTCGCATCGGATACTGTCAAAGTCGAGTGTTGTACAATAAGAAAGCTTGCGAAATAACTCCCCCACGCGCCCCAACGATTCTTAAACAATATTTATGAACAAGCCATAAACAAACCTCAATTAATGATCTAATGCATATATTTATATTTTCTCTGCCAAGATTTACAGCGACGGCTATCAATTAGAATCGGGAACAGAAATGATCGGTTATATATATATATATACCGACTTCAACTTTGACTGACAATTATTTCGAAAGCAACGGTACACGTGTTAACGTTTCTCTTCCTTTCGCATTTACGCGTCGAGTGCCAATATAGAATTCCTGTTGTTGCCAGACAGCTAACTTTGCATAATTAAGTAACTTAGATCTTCAGGAAAAGTTGTACTATGGATCTTGTATGCAATGGACCTGAACTGCACTTCACTGTAAAAAAAATTCTACGTCTCGTTCACATTCTGCTTTTTTTCTCTAAACAGCCTGCAATCAACCCCCTTTGCTCTCCTCTATCATCACACCCACTCTGTTCTCTCTTTGCCGTAGCTATCTCTCCCACCATCTCGTCCACCTACTACCCGCCTCTGTCGTTCTCCAAAGAGAGACATGCACGCGTGTGCTCACCCTATAGCAATGCAAACTAGAGTTAAACCTAACATAAAATGAACCATGCAAGTGTGTCTCACCTGAATTGATGCCAGCGTTCTGATTTATAAGTATTTCTCGCGTGATCAGATGTCCCATGGAGTTCAGTGGTTGGATGGGGTTGGCGTTTACAGTTAGAACGAAAGATTGACTAAAACCCGGCGTCCTAACGACCGAATCAGAAATATGAACTGTTCGTATACCGTGGGATATATAATTCACATCCGATATGTTGCTGGTGTTTTCGAATTGTTCGTGTTGGACCGAGACAGTTGGTGCTGGTTGGGCTAGATTAGGTTGAGATTGTTGCCACATGGTGTCATCGAAAATTGTTGGGGAGGTGAGTTTTTGCATCTCCTCGTCGCTCAGTTCCAAAACGGGTAACGGTTCGTAGTCCGCATCGACGAGATCGTCCGGATTCTCGTCAGGTACTACTTGTAGCCCGTGTTGAAAGCTCGGTGGAGCTGGGATGAGCTCGGGAAAGCCTTGGTAGCAAAGCTCTTCTGGCGAGCAAGGCGGAGTTGGCAGGAGATTCTGCACCTTTTTCCAATGGTCATCTTTTAAGTTGCTTGTGCTGCACATTTCATCGTAATTAGCTCCATCAGCGAGAAACGCCATGTGAGAGTCAAGCATATGACTATCGTGTCGTTCGTAAAACATACCTAGATTCAAAAATACGTTATTATTTTCACCTAAGACCGATGCAAAATGAACAATTCAGTCCGCGTCACAAGCTTTTATATATATTGTTTACAAGACAAGAAAAAATACCTAAGATATAAGCTTCTAAATACTTCTAGATCTGATCACGTCTCGTCAAGAAATCCAAAGCCTCACTGAATATAGTCATATATATAAATGGAATTTCCTAGCTGCCCACAAAAGATTATAGGACTACTTATGTATATAGATAATGTCTTACTGAAACTAATTCACATAATATATTCGCATTCACTCGCTGAACGTTCGTTTACCTTTACGTTTCGAGAAAGTGTCGTTTTCGTTTGGTTTCGATCACTCACGCTCTGTGCTCGTCTGCCGCTCGTCAACAACTAGGCAGCGTGAGGGCACTGTGAACAAATTTGAGTGGACGTTCAAATGACAAAAAATTTGCATATTGCCAATGTATTGTGAAACAATAGCTCAACCGCGAGCTATTCTTAGCTATTCAAAGACAACCTCTCGAGTCCTTGGACCTGTGCCGTGAAAAGTTATGGTCCAAAACATGGTAGACCACCGTAGCTGAAAATGTTTTGGTCTTAGACTGCTCGAGCATGGTAGATCGTAGTATACCTTCGAAGCGAGCATTAGATCATAACATATATATAGTTGATTGTTCGTTAACTTTGATGGTGAATGATTGATATGCTTCAAAGGAATACCCGTCATTTGAAAACAACCACAAGCTTTCGATCGTCACTTTCTCTTTTAATCATAATTAACCTCCTTCACTTTTTTGCTTTCCGGTATTAAAAATGTCAACTCGGACATGCATCTTGGGATGAGATTTTGAAGTTCTGAATACAGACAGTCAGTGTGTAAGTTTAGCTTCCGTCTACTACATATGAACACGTCAATGCTCTGGAATGAGATTCATGTATAATCTTGAATTCCTCTAACAAGCTAGACCTGTGTCAGGAGAAGAATTACAAAAACAGGTACCGGGTAAAACTGATTGGTTATCGTAATCAGCGACAGCTGCAGTTCGCTCCAGATGTCGAGATTTCGCTTCGCCATGCATGACATTGGTTCAATGTTATGCATTACTCCATCCATTAGTCACGAGCAGTTATTCCTTTTTATTACTTGTGCGAATGGTAAACAATTAGAGTCGGATTAAGCATCCTAATTGCGACTACCAAATCTGATTCGAAGTATTAGAAGATCAATGAAGATCCGATCTCAGTGATGACAATATTCCAATTTAAATTGGTTTGACGTCGAACGCGTGCCATCTTTGTAAGGAGTCGTGACTTGAATCGGAAGAATGTGCAACACCCACTTATATCGTGCTTTTCAATTAGCTCAGAAATCACTCGATCGTCAGGAATCGGACATGCAAATAGAAGTTAAACCCTGCTAGCTCTATCCTAAGTTTCGATCAAATCAAATATCAGCTTAAAATGAATCCTTATACATACACAATATAAGTAGCTTCTTAATAATGCGTGAATAATCTTGACACTTCATGAAAAATCCATAGATGGCCATTTTAATTCATCACCGTTCTAAAATAGTATACGCGTATACATGCCTGCTAGAGCTAGGGAAACATGGTTTCTCTGTAGATTTGGAAATCTACCATAAAATAGCACATATAAACAAAGGCATATCACCACATTACATTTAAAGTGATTTCGATGAATCTACGGATATTCGAAAAATAAACGAAAGACTCAGCGGAATCCGAAACCAGCGAAGTTTAGCACTCAGCCGTCACCAGTATATATAGCAATATATATATATAAATGTACAGCCTTAAGCTATAGTTTCCACTCAGGAGAATCGCCGTCCGCAGGATAGGAACGGACAGGAATGTTTCCTTTGTGTTAAAGTCGTTAGACAAAGAAAACTGTCCTGTCCGTTCCGGTCCTGTGGAAAATTTTCCTGAGTGGAAACTAGCTTTAAGGGAGCTAGGTGCATGCTTTAAGAGAATTGACTGTATAGTGTGCTGCTTATAAACATGCAAACTACACATAAAAAAATAGAGATCGGTGCATGCATGTACAGCCCATGCAAGTACTTGATTGTAAAAAATCTTTGCACATCAATTTCCGATCAATATATTTTCCCTTGCCTTCCAATTCCCCCCTCGGTACACCCTGACCAAGGGCCTTCGCTCGAAACGTTAGACTCCTACGTTCTCTGTTTCGGCAGTATATCAAACCTTCTACTTATATATTTCGGTTAATACTGGCTTTTTGCGGGTTTTTTGTTTTTTTTAAATTAGTATTGGTCTTTTAGTTTTTGGTTATATTTAAAGCCGTGAAATAATCTGATAACCAAGCCAGCTTGCTGCATACACAGTAGTAACACTGTTTTCTTAAAATTGTGTGTGTGTGGATTGAAGCCAAAGCCTTTTGGCGCCGACGAGATTCGTGTTGTGTTGTACTTTCCAAACTTGCTAAGTCCTGCTTATTTGCATTACTGATGAAATTGGTCAACTTAAGTGGGCTTAGCTTGTCTGTGAGAAATCGGCGTCGGGCTTGTTTGAACAGAAGAATGACGTTAATAACTTTCAAATCCAACCTCAAACTCCGCCTTGCGTCTTAAATTAAAATCAAACCTTGGCACGCGCGCGAGCAATTACTTTTGAATTCTTTATTGAAGAACGCCACCAGACTTCCGAGCCGATGAGTGTTTTTACACAAACGCTCGTCTCGGAAGTCCGATTCAGAAATACACTCCTTCGATTCTCACTATCTAAGTCTCGTATAACATCCACCGGCATAATTCAAGGTAAAGAACAGTTCCATATACATTTAGATCAAACTGACATCGATATAAATCCATAGATCATTATTTGTTAATCTGTAAGTCATTTACGTATACTTTAATACAGAGAAAGTAAAGATCTAGTATCGAAGGTTTGGAAGACTATATATCTCTTTTCAAGCTGCTTAAATCAACGCTACTGTTAACATTGACTTAAATATATGTAATAAGCAATTGGCAGTCTTTGTACACATTGCACGCTAGGAAAGACACGAAATTAGCGTCTCTTTCTTCGTAGCCGCTTCATCTTACTGCTTTAGCAAAACAAACATTTCAGTACAGAGCTGTACTTAATTGTTTTCTCACTATAGGCTGTCGCTAGGACGTACGAAACTTATTGACAACCAACTTGGTTATACTTCGGTCGAACTGAATCTCGAAAATACGTGATTTGAGTTACGGAAGACTGTGCATTGCATGGACTGTGCGTGGAGCGCTCGGGGGAACGGTTACAGGCTTAATTGAACAAACACTTCTTCTGCCACGTGTCGACATTGCTTTAAGTTTCTTACCAGGGAACCTTCTTGAAATTTATCTTCCCCCGTTGAGAGGCTCAGCTTGGTACTAGAACGCCACCGAATGCAAGGAAACAAAAATCACTCTATTATTTAACTTTGCAGGACCAGCTCATGCACCTTATATACGCAAAGCAAGAACACGGTAAAATAAACAATCTTAAACGAACTGCTCAGGATAGACTAATAATTTCATTCCGTTCTGTACTGATCATATTGTACAAATGAAATAACAGTGTTGTGAACGTTGTCAAGCGATGGAATTCAATAAGACTAATACGACAGGCCAGTGTGTGTAGAAAAGCGGCATAAAGAACAATGTTACCAATTTCTCTCAAAGACAGAAATGCTAATATTTTGCCAAGCAAACCTGTGTCAACAGATACTTATTGATTGTTGTTTTCGCGCCTTTTCATTTTCAGATGATTTAGAGAGAACGGTGTTAGAATATTGAATGAATTGGTGAATGAACTAATTCCTTGCTTCCAAGTTTCGAGCCATGTATCCCTGCAAGTATACCATTATATATATATGTTTGCAAAAATATTTTGGGTAAACTCCAGCAGGATGTAAAAGTACCAAGGTATCTAATTGTTTGGAGGGAAAGTAATCACCGTAACAGCTGTCTCAGACAATGGTCAGCAACACCTGCCTGGCAACAGCGGGTCAACGATTACCTGGACAAAGACAGTTGAGCAATTTCAAATAGAACTAACGCACTGGCGCGCTTAGGTCCGGAAATCAACCTGTCAAGAAAGAGCTGGATATGACAGTGCTATGATTAAGGCATCAAACGCGACTTATATATACGAAACACGGCTGGAATGTTCTTATTAAATCTATGCAGCGCCTGATTTTTGCGTTTTTCTTACAGTTTTTTGCCTACCTATATACCTATGTTTACGTACAAGCGCTTTGCCCACATAAACGGAAGACTTAAATCAACCACAACTCATCGGTTCACGCGGGAGAAGCTACATAGGTTTAAAAAAAAAGAACTGGAAATCAGTTTTTAATAATATACTGTGATAAAGATCTCATTGGCTTAGGTGTACTTATATAGAAAAATGGACGCTGACTTGCTTATTTGTAAATATTCTATCCTCACATGCATATATAATGTCCTCTCTCCTCCCTATACACTTTCTTTTTCTCTCCCATTCTCTCGATCCCTCCCCTTCTCTCTTCCTCCCCTTCTCTCTCCCTTCCTCCCATTCTCTCTCTCTCTTCCTCCCCTTCTCTCTCTCTTCCTCCCATTTTCTCTCTCTTCCTCCCATTCTCTCTCTCTCTTCCTCCCATTCTCTCTCTCTCTTCCTCCCCTTCTCTCTCTCTCTCTTCCTCCCATTCTCTCTCCCTCCCTCCCTCCTCTACCTTTTCTCTCTAGCATGTATTTTTCTCACTATCGCTCATGTACACTTCCCATTCTTTCAATATTCTTCCCCCATCTCACCAACATTAATTTATCTCATCTTCTACCTGCAACTTCTCATTAATAACCTGACTTGGTGCTTATGTAGAAATATTCCAGCTCTATACCACGCAAATAATATGGCGAAAGTTGAACTAGAGAAATAATACAATAGTCCGATATTATTCATTAGTAAAAAAATATCCACGGGCTAATTCGGATTTTACGACATTCAGTACAGTATCTCATATAGTAATCCATATATATAATATAAGCCGATTGGCTGGTCTGTGGTTTGAGAGGATGAACACCCAAAGCTGAATAAAGGCGGGGTTATTTGGAAATAATAAACTTAGGTTATTGTCGTTCGTTAAAAAGTTCGTTATATTATAAGAATGTATGTGCATCATTCAAAATTCGAAGTCGATGTGTCATTGGTTGAATTTAAATAATTTTCAAACTAAAACGTTCTTTGTTCTATGACGCGCTTACACGTGTTGTGCCGGAAGACCTCTGAGTGGGAAAAGACAAGCTGGCTTCTTGTGGTTTATTATCGTAAGTCCGAAAACAACAAGATTAATAATATCACAACACAGTTGAAAACTGCGGGGGGAGAACCGCAAAAATTGCGTAACAGACGTTCGGTGACGTTTCGTCAAGCTCAAATGCTCCAAAAAATATTTCGAAGGGATTGAACCTGCAACCTTATGACCAGTTAGACGCTTTATTCAGCTACTCAGATGAAGAGTTACAAATTCATAGTTATATACATATACTTCCTAAGTGGTAGCGTTTGTATATGAGATGAGGCCAAAGTGATGTGAAGCGGTTGCAAGTATGAAGCTCAAAAACATTTTATACGAACGATTTATACATTACACCAAGCTCTCACAATGTATACCACATGCATGTATATGCACGTATACCACTCCTATAAAGCCCTAAGCAAACGAGAACGCAAGTCATCGCAAGTTGACAGTCACGCTATCTCAGCCAGCCCCTCTGAATAATTTCCCGAAAATATTATGTACCTGTAACCTTTATTTTGTTAATTTGGGTGTTCGAACGACCGCCACAGAAATTTGTGGCTGCCAACTTGCGATGACTTGCGTCCCCGTTTGATTAGGGCTTATAAAATTATATCGAAATAGATGGCATCACGTATGGTTAGATTCTCTAAACAAGTTTTCCAAAAGACTTTAAAAATTAAAACGATTATAAATATATGTGTAATTCTAGGCCAAAATAACGCCCCCAATATTGAAAATGATATTTAACCCCCCAATATTTAAAACAAAATTTAAGAAGATAAAAACCTGTGTACATATCAACGTTTTATTTTTCGTTTTGCAATTACTTTCGTCTAATTAGTTTGTGAATTAAATTTCTGTAAAAAAACACGCAGTTTTCAACCTGATGGTGCATCTAAAATATTATCTTACAAGCATGCTAAGCATCTAATTATTTATATATAAACATATTGAATACAATTGTTATATGAATATAGTTCAGTCAATCTGCGATTTAACATTAAATAAGTTGCAAAAGAAATATAGTTGTAGGTTTTTCAGTACACCAATTAATAATAATACATTCAAAAATAATATACTAAAAGTTCGTGAGAATCAACTTAGTGGAAAGTTCAGAAAATCAAGTTTATTTTTTTTCGAACCATTCCGGTCAAGTTTTTGACCTTTTATTGTTTTACTCTGCCTAACACCAGACGATTTTACTCATCAAAGAGAGAACTCTCAGATTTTCTAGGCAGCAATAACTTAAATGTCTTTTATATAGTTTTTATGAGAACGTTTTAAGCCCTAATCAAACGAGAACGCAAGTCATCGCAAGTTGGCAGTCAGAATTTCTGTGGCGGTCGTTTGAACACCCAAATTAACAAAATAAAGGTTTCATGAGTGTTTTAAATAAGTTTTAACTTTGTCACGGTACATGATATTTTCGGGAAACTATTCAGAGCGGCTGGCTGAGATAGCGTGACTGCCAACTTGCCATGACTTGCGTTCTCGTTTGATTAGGGCTTTAAAGACGTACGTGCATGGTCTTTGCTAAAACTAATTTAAAATTTCACTTTACTTTAGAGGATAGACTTAACTTTTCACTACAGTATTTGGTACGTTATTTCTGAATGTAACATGGAGGTACTGAAAAAGCTACAACCATTTCTGTTGCAATGGGTTTTTTTTTATGTTAGATCCTTACTTTAAGTAGATTGACTGGACTACAAATTTACTTGTGCAATTCTACAAATATAATAAGTTACTATAATTATGATATTATGCAATTACTGTTAATATATATTTACAACTTATCAGTTTTGCTTAACTCTTTGACTACTGTCTCGTTCGTTTTTGAACGAAGCAGACTTCAGTATTTTACTGTCTAACGCCAGAGTATTTTACTCTGTCTAACACCAGACTATTTTACTCTGTCTAACGCCAGAGTATTTTACTCTGTCTAACACCAGACTATTTTACTCTGTCTAACGCCAGAGTATTTTACTCTGTCTAACGCCAGAGTATTTTACTCTGTCTAACACCAGACTATTCTACTCTGTCTAACGCCAGAGTATTTTACTCTGTCTAACGCCAGAGTATTTTACTCTGTCTAACGCCAGAGTATTTTACTCTGTCTAACACCAGACTATTTTACTCTGTCTAACACCAGACTATTCTACTCTGTCTAACGCCAGAGTATTTTACTCTGTCAAACACCAGAGCATTTTACTTGTCAAGTGGAGAACCCTCGGTAGCGAAGGAGTTAAGGATGGTTTGAAATCTAACTCCTTAATTCTTTGTCTACCGTATCGTTCGTTTCCGAGACAAGCAGACTTTAGTATTTTACTCAGTCTCGGTAGTGAAGGAGTTAAAAAAAACAATTCTGCTACATGCAACAACTTTCATGCATGATTTGTTGCCGTTTACCTATTTAGCTGGTTAATTGATCGTGAGTGCTAGCTATATTTCTAATTATTATTTTACCATTACTCGCAAGAACTTTCGTCTTTGGTGAAGCTATACGACGTTTATATATAGATATATAGTTTTGTTGTTTCAGAAGTTTTTGGTTACATATAGCGTTTGATAAACTTTGATACAACAATTGCTGAAACAAGTGCTGAAAGTGCATATGTGTATATACATAGTATAAGGAAGGCGATATACTTAAGTTATTTCTCAGAAAACTAGTTAATATAGTTGATGAATCGCCGTGATTATATAGTGCCGAAATACTAAAGTCAGTTGCTAGCATATAACATTTTTGTATCTACTGCAATCTTGAAGAGCAAGCGCTTATTTTATATATAAGCGTGTCCTTTTTCTACTGGCTACAATACTGTACAACAATTTAAACCTGAGTAAACACAAGTTAAAACTGTTGTACAGTACTGCCGGGAGTAGATAGGACACAACACTTGCTATGTGTTTCTATAGTGTGTATGGAGTACATCCCACATGCACATAGAAAAAGTAAATATATATATATATATATCGTAGTTGTTTTCACTATGAAAATAGTATACAAAATACATCGCCAGTTGATGTATATAGCGATTAACAATTGAGTTAGTGATAAATGCATGATCGACGTTATAAAGTTCATTTTTACCCCCAATATGAGACGTACACTTCGTGCATACAGAGTTTTAAATATACGCTAAATATAGCGAACATAATACTTTGGCAGTTTTCAGTATGAATATCACAAAATTCTTTTCAAAAACATCAATAGTTGATGTATATATAGTAGTGATTAGCAATTGTGTTGGTGATAAATGCTTGACGCATATATATACTGCGTTATTTTCACCCCAATTTGAGATATATACTTTAGTTAGCTTCGTTAAGTTTTAGTGTAAGCATATAGCGCGAGTGTGCTGGTTTCTGCATGCTGTCAAGAAATACAAAACCTTGCCCCTACACATCTGATGTACGGCAGTATAGTTGTTATATAACCACAATGAACACGCTGGCATCATCAAAATTTGGCAGCTGCTTTCGGACGCTGGACGCTTTTTTATTCTAATTCTCAGAAAACAGCTGAATGATAATTGTGGTTTTGCAGTTCCACTACTCTCTTCAGGAGTTGATTTTTGAGAGTTTTTTGCTCTTCAATCAAACTTTTCTCCTGCGCTTTTAAAAACGTGATATAGCTAAAAGCTTTTTGAAGAATTGCGACCTTTGGTGCTCGATCATTGCCAGTAAGTTCCGGTATAGAATCTCGAAGATATTGAAAACGTTGTTTCAGTTCATTTCTTCGCTTTCGCTCCAAAACATTGTGCGTTGCTCGACCGACTTCGCAATCTTGATCGGATTCTTCTCCCGAGGAAACTCTCATCTTCTGATCGATGTAGTTCTCTTCATCTATCTCCCCACTGTTCGTTCTCCGCCGCTTTATACACGAACGTAACTTACATGAATATTCGTCGTCCGAAGTGTTTGGCGTCAATGGTGTAGCAACTGGTTTCTCGTCACAACACAACGGGGGAGATTCGTCTTCGCATTTCACTGCCACACAAAGTTTTGCTTCCTTTTTCCCAGACGTCTGGTCTTTCTTAGCAGGGACTTTCTGTGCTCCTTCTAGACCAACCACATCAACTTCGACGTCTTCGTCTGCTTGAAGAACGAAAACATAATACAATAGTTTAAACATTTAATTTCTTTGTTTATGAAGTTTGCGTGTCCAATTTAATGCCCGACAACAATTACGTGCCAGACGCTCGTCTTCGCACCCTGAAACTTCGAAACAGAAATCGCATTTAAATATAACGTTATGTCTATAATTAAGTTTACAAACGTATTCAGCAAAGAGTTTTGTTGGTTATAAATCAAATAAAAATGATAGATAGGTGAATCTTAACTCGCATCAAACTCCCAACTGTGTTTGTTTAATAAGCTATCAATTGTATGTAGTAAGAAATCTTAGCTTCACGCAAAGAGAACATATATATTTACAATAATCTTTCTATCTTCTCGGTGATGTATTTGTCGTATAACGATAATAAAATCCGAGACTAAAGTACACAACGTAAAAAAATAGGTTTACAGCATACAAGCTTACAGTGAATTGCGATTAGTGTGCTGCGTATAGGCAGTGTTGAAACACAAATCGAAATATAGAAATATACCTTTCGTATATAAGCTCATTGTTTGTTTACACTCTTTACGTTTCTCTCTGACGAAGGGCCTTCGCTCGAAACGTTAGATTCCTACGTTCTCTGTTTCGGCAGTATATCGTCTATCGATTGTTGTTTCTATACACTGCCTACGCAGCACGCTACTTTTATTTCACTGTTTGAAATATAGTGAGGTTGGATATACTGCCAAAACAGAGAACGTATAGAAGTCTAACGTTTCCAGCGAAGGCCTTCGTCAGAAAGAAAGGTGACGAAGGGCCTTCACTCGAAACGTTAGCCGGACTTCCACGTTCTATGTTTCGGCAGTATTTCCACACTACTTTATTTTAATTAGATTCATGACTGTACATATGTTCATTTGTTGGGCTAAGCTATAGGGTTGCTATTATATAAATATATACAGTGTATTCCCCGTCGTTTTGCTTTGATATATAGTAATATATAAACGTCTATGTTTATAAGGCGTCCTGTTGGAATAAGACCAAAACAACAAAATCGTGTTTACATAAAGATCAATGCCCGATAGTATAAAAGTGAACATTTTCGTGTGTCAAATTACCGAGCTTGTTTTCCCCCCAAGGAAAAAGGTCGTATTGGCACTGTTGTAATGTACAAAATGTATAATCTGTCGTGTCTGCATCATAAAATATTCAAAGGGTCTATTTTGGCGCCATTTTCATCTTACACTTATCGACGTATATAACGATATTAAAGTGAACGTATCCAAGCGTTAACGATGGAAAGAAACCGACGCAGTAATTTTTAGTAATTTGCGACAACTAGAAATTACATATCTAATAATTTTTAAGATTCGAAAACATTTCCTAAACAAGAATCTTTTATTTTAAGTTTTCATTTCTATTCAACACAAGCATTTCATAAAACTTTCTGTAAATGTTTTAGCAAGCACGATGACGTTATATATATACAGTAATATATACTTACCAGAACAATCGTTGCCGTTGGGTTTAGTTTCGTCTGGAGTGGTCTTTTTCCCCGCCTTAATCTCCTTAGCTAAACTGAACGGCCAGATTTCACTCGGGTCTACGTACGCCACTCGCAAGTTGCAGTCGACTAACGGCGGCGTTTTCGTGAGGGGTCGCAATTTTTCAAAGCTGCCAGTTTTGTTTGCCGCCTCTCCGTTCCACATACAGTCCCTGATTAGCATAGACGTCAAATCTTTTGTACTTCGGGGTTTAAAAACGTCGTCATCTTCGGCTAAGTTGTCGTTGACGTTGACAAAAAGCCGTTGATCCCTTTCATCCGTTGAGATTTCCTGATTTCGACTGTGATTCGGTGAGGTGGGTGGCGTGAGAAACACAGTCAACGTCCAAAAATCGTTACTAACCTCCACTCCGTTGCAATTACGACCTTTTGTCAATGATGTTTCGCAGCGCTTTAAAATCTTCTCCTTGAATGAAGCGATTCCAAACACGTCGTCGTCACATCCTAACGGGTCCATATTTCTATATCTCCTCGCACTTGTAGATCCTATAAATAATCAGTGACAATATTAAGAGTTTTAAAAGCGCGGGATCTTACATCCTATACTTCGACATCAGTACATAATGCGTACAGAAAAATTGTGTAAGTCATTTTTGTTGTATATACCTCTCTTTGTGAATCGGGATGTTTAACTCGTCAAAATCAATTATCCAGTGGAGTACCAGTATGTTGTACTGTAGCTCGCTTAGCTCCGCGCACTTTATTGTAACATGTCGCGCTTTTCGGCAGTTTTGACTGGAGCTTACTCGCTTGTGTTCAACACTTATATTCCCTTTCATTCGCACCCATTCATCAGTGGGCAAACAAAGACTGAATGAACCCGCCTACGTATATAGAGAATATATTAAAGAAAATGGTTTCTGACAGATCTGAAGATGTTAAAAGAGACACTTCTTTGATCTGATTATGTCAACCCAATCGTGTCGTTTTTCCTGACCTTGCCCTCCAAAAATACGATAGACCGAAATTAGTTTTCGATCATCGAAAACAGGTAGAGAAAAAGTGCTGTAAACATTATTTGAACAAGTGATTGTATAATACACAAAAGACACGCTTTTAACGAGTTTCGCAATATCCAACGCGCAGCTAAAAGGGGGACATGGATAGGATAAGTTTAGCAGGGTCCAAGAAGGATAATTTAGCTTGAAAAGAGATGTTTTTCAGAGAGATTTTTTTAAAACGAGAATCAAAGAACAGCGTTCGGGTCTTGCGCCACCTGTTGCTCCGGACATCTGGCCTTGATGGTAATAATCCGAATTAGCATAAACAATTCTTTGTTTGCAAGGTGTTTGGCCGCGTGGCGGTTATCATATTCCACCCAACCGTAACAAATTGACAATATCTTAATGATTGCCGTACTTTTCCTCTGCGTAAGCCCACCTTTAAAGCTGAACAAACAGAAAATGGAGATGAATCTCGAACTCGTATTGCTGTCAACAAGTGGCATTAGGTCGATGGCGCTACAGCGGCCCACGATCAATTTTTGTGGGCCAGCGTTAGCGTGCGGTCGGTCAGCCGCCGCTAAGACGATCCGGAAGCGCCTGGAGGGTGCTAAAGAGACTGCGGACGACACTAGCGCTATCTGTGGTCATCTAAATATAAATTGAATTGATCCACGAGACGACACGTGCCAATTGTCAACAATAACGGCTTACCCTCGACTGACTGAGGACAATTGATGTCAGAAGTGATGAATTGGCGCTGCTTTGCAATACACGCCCCCAAACAAACAAAGAGAATGCTATCAGCGAGATGTTCCTTGCTCGAGTCCGAATCTTTTCAAACAGACGCTACACGATACTGACTTCGCAGTTGTTGATCACTTAAACTTTCAAGCTTTCATTGACTGCAAGTTACGCGGCTGGTGTATATATTTATCATTAGAGTGCATACACATATTTGAGCTCCCTGCAGCTTTCTGAAATTACTGGCACATTAGCTCAATTTTAATGACATATAGATAGAGTACAGCAGGGAGAAGAGGGTTGATGGAACTACAGGTCGAATTTCGATCACGTTTTATCAATCCTAAAAACCACGAAGACCAGCCGACAACTTGAAAAAGTCTGAAGATGACTTTGAAATGAAGTCGAAATATTACAATTTCACAGTAGTTCCACTTGTTTTAACTCGAGTTTTCAGAATATGGCAGTATTTTTCGGAGTATACTTTATTCTAGTTAATCCTGTATATGAAAACATGCACCGATATAAAGCTATTGATATACAATTAAGGCACATAATTCAATGCCGTAGCTGTCTTCAATTTTATTTCTCTACTTTCTGAAACAATGACTTTTTATTAATCATCTTCATCAATATTCAGACTTTTAGCTAACAATTGGTTTCTCAGTTAACAAGATGGCGTCTGAGACTGGCTTAATGAGTTTTCTGTCGAGTTGGCATGCTAATGAGTATAATGGGATCAGATATATAAAGAAAGCTACAAGTGAATTCCTTTGCTTAAGCATTAATGATTAATACTATTGATAACAATATTAAACATTTATATTAAAATTTTTCTGCATTCTTTAGGGGTATCACAATCTAATATATTTTATTAAGTTGATAGGCTACACGAGTGTCAAACTTGAAAGCTATTAAAGGACACGTTAATTATTTAGATATGCTAAGCCTGTTTACAATATCAAAGGTATGTTGTTAAGCGAAGAGATGAATATGCTATGAAGATAGAAATGATTATTTTAATGTTAAATAATGCAATATATTCCTCAAGTTGACCAATTCATTTGATAAAAATTATTGCTAACTTTCTGTTTTGGATTTGATTGGTTTCTGGTTTTTAAACAACCAATAAGAAACAGGATTATTTGGCAAACACCAATCAAATTCAAAACAGGAAGTTGTCAACGAATCTTATCAAATGAATTGTTCAACTTGAGGAATATATTGCAAAAATATTTTACGGAACGCTTCTATTGCCATGACAGTAAAGGAGATTCGCTGCTAACACTGCTGCACTCTTCCTTGCATGCAAATTAATATATAAAAAAAAAGCCTGATTGCACGCCAGCTGCAGCCTCCTTCACAGGTTAACCGTGTCGTGTTGTATTCCGAGTCTGAGCTTCCCTGCGGGCTGTACGAGCATTGTTTTGAAAGCCTGCTTGCTCAAAGTAGACAATAATTAGAGCCTGCATTCAGTTTTGACTTTCCGCCTTCCATGCATGGGACGTTACTTAGACCATGTTCACACTTGTCGTAACCATCCCAGACGATTGGGGGCAGGACTGAAAATCCCTGACAGTTCTTACGATTATTACGACAAGTGAGAACCAGGCTTTCACGACGACCACTGATTTCAAACGCCGGATATTATTGTAATAGTGCTAGATACAGAATTTGTATTTTAAATTTGTATTCACATTTTAAAGCTGGCGTTTTAATTTCATTAAATTTTTTCCTCGTTTTTCATAATTATGCATGTTAACCAATAACCGAAGACGTCTGGAGTTAATGATTCGTTGTCCAAAATGTCAACATGGGCCTTAACTCTTTCCTGTCCTAATGGGTCTTTTATTCCGGCTCCAGACGATTTTATTCACCTCTGCATGGGAAGGCCTCGGACAGGAATGAGTTATAAACGATCTCTCTAACTCTTTCCTGTCCGAATCGGTCTTTGGTATTTTATTCCAGCTAACGCCAGACGATTTTATTCACCTCTGGGGAAGCCCTCGGACAGGAATGAGTTAATTGGCAAGAGCTTTCTATATTGAGGTGTTTACTCAAGGTGTTTTATTAGCTCAGCAAACACACGTGTGTATGTTAAATATTTACATTAATCTAATTTCGAGCAGCAGCTTGTTTTCCCGCGATAAATCAGGAATGCAATCACACATGTGTATGTTCACTGGTTAGCCGTAACGGAGAATATAATTACAATCATTCATGTCACATCACACTTAGGCATCACTAAATGCCGTAACACAAGTTCTGTTCGAAGCTCGTTTAAGGTGGGTCCCAAAAGTTTTAGTTTTCTCATCGCCTGTTACGTTCAGTCATAGTCTATGGTTATTGCTGTGTATAAAAATTATTGCTAACTTTCTGTTTTGGATTTGATTGGTTTCTGGTTTTTAAACAACCAATAAGAAACAGGATTATTTGGCAAACACCAATCAAATTCAAAACAGGAAGTTGTCAACGAATCTTATCAAATGAATTGTTCAACTTGAGGAATATATTGCAAAAATATTTTACGGAACGCTTCTATTGCCATGACAGTAAAGGAGATTCGCTGCTAACACTGCTGCATTCTTCCTTGCATGCAAATTAATATATAAAAAAAAAAGCTCGTTTAAGGTGGGTCCCAAGAGTTTTAGTTTTCTCATCGCCTGTTACGTTCAGTCATAGTCTATGGTTATTGCTGTCTATAAAATAACTATTACATAATTATTCTGTATACTGAACTGCAGAAAGAGAACCACACTTATGAAGTATTTGTTGAATAGTGCTAATATCTGCTGTTACCATGGTAATAATGGCGTGTAATAGGTAGTAATATGGTAGTAATTTTTAGACGCATATCTCTAGGTTTCTTCGGTCAAATTTTCTAAAAATTGTCATCTGGTCAGTTTTTTCTACATAGAACACTGCAGTTTCGTTCTCAAGATATTTCAATTTGTTTAATATGTAAATGAATGGTCTCTGACGTCAGGAGCAGGGTACAGTATTTTCACACGTAGAAAAATCAGTTATATCTCTAAATTTGTTCAACGAAATCAGTTGAAACTGTACCCTGCTCATGACGTCAGAGCCCATCTCATTTACATATTAAACAAATTGAAATATATTGAAAACGAAGAAAGATACGAAAACGTTGTAAAAGGTCTTCCATTACAATTTTACGAGTTCTTTCAAATTAAACAAACTTAATTTTTATTGCCAATACCCTTTAATACTATATTCTGTTTTATAATTGATTTATTTTATATGGCATATAGAAATGCATATACTGTTAGCATGTAACTGTTCATATCCTCGTTCAGAAGCTCAATATGTATCCATATGACTTGTTCATAAAACTAAGCAGTGTTCCAAAATCTTTATGACAGAATAAAAAGATAAAATTGTTCACAACAACAATGTGAATGAAAAGGTGTGAAAATGTGAGCGAAAATTTACTCCATTTATTTAGCCTGAAGTAACTACAAAAAATATCACATCCTCTTTTTGTTAAGTATTATACAGGAAACGCAAAATAACAAGGTCGGAGAAAATCAGTTCCCAGCGCTAACCCTAAAGTTCGCAAAAAATTCGCAAAAATCCGTTCCTATGCAGCGCTAAAGTTTGAAATCCAAATTCGCAAAAATTTGTTTCAGCGAAACTCGAAAAATCGGCAATACGCGAAATTAATTCCGGCGAAAATTTATGTCGCATGGTGAACTATATACAGACACAGGAGTATAATCTCTGAACCCGAGTATGAACCCGAGCCGTATTGGGTTGAGTTATTTTTAAGTAGAAGTAAGTACTTACTCGAAGCTCGCTCATTTCAAGCTATAGTTTCTGCGATGATTGGAAAAGAGGCTTTACTCGAGTTTTTGCTTACGGTTTATACAGCGTGCTATGAGCGCACCGAACTAATTAATTAATTGTTGCGGCTTTGGCACGCTGGTAGAACGCTGTCCGATTTATACGTGAAAAATTTTGAACAAACCAAATTTATTATAACACTAAAATGAAATTATGGATTATAATAAATTATATAAAATCATCGCTTATTTAGGTACGGTGTTGGCACGGTCGTATAAATCACCAGCGTGCTTCACCGTGCTAAGAGCGTTCCGCACGCCTTCGACGAGCGAGCCGCACGGTTAAGAGCGGACCTAATTCAAAGAGCGAACCAAATTGATTTAAACAACGTGCTATGACCGAACCAATTCGGCAAATAATTAGTTCCGTCCGCTCATAGCACGCTGTATAAACCAGGCCTAAGTAAGAATTGAGCGACCAGTCTCTACTTGTTCCGACTAAGAATATGCAGTTTATTGCATGATCATGCGCTGTAAAGACAAGTAGGAAAATACAGGAACATCAATGGTGACGTAAATACCGTTTATCACGTGGCGCACGTCTCACAAACACATGTTGGCTATGACACTTGTCGTTGACGAATGCAGTATTGGAATTTCGAAAGCCATGCACGTACGTGCTAGGTTTTCATACTTGGATAATCATGTACAGATTAGGTAAACTATATATTAACAAACACACAAAATGTATCTTTTAGGCAGAAACAGAGCGCAATTCAGTTCAATGAATTATTTTCGAAGTTATTAACGATAGAGCCACTCCACGAAACTTTGCATAGCTTTATCTATGAAACCATGCACTGGAAATCGGCGGGAATCGTGACCGACACGTCACTACAGAGGAATGCATTATCAGTACAATGCCAATGCTATACAACAAGGCCAAGTTCTGTACTGCACAATGCCCCACAGTCAATTTAACTACCTATACATTAACAGTATGCTTATAGTCCATTTCAGCTTGCTTTTGAAATCCAATACGTATTATTGAAATGAACATTCCGAACTTACGTTGCAATGTTCCGAACTACGTTGCGAGGTAGATACAAATTTAAGTCGGCAATTTGTTTCTGCTTAACCAAGTATCTATTATTATATTCTATACAACAAATAATCTTCTTCTCCGTAATTTTACCAAAGGAATTCAATTCAAAGCTCATTAAATTCGAACTTCACGGCGAACTTCACAACGAACTTCCGTACCAAGTTCCCAACCTTCCAACGAATGTTGACAAACGAATTTCAAAAGCAAGCTGAAACTGACTATAAAATGCGCGGTACGCCGACGCGTCGATGTCTAGATTTTTGGCACATGCACGTAATTTCCAGTAAAGCTCAGGCCCTAGCTCTCGTACGCTACTGATTTCAGGTGCATAATAAAATACGAGGTCAGAACAAACTACTGAGGTGTGTCTGAACTTAATGCCCATTGTAATATAGATCGTAAACCATGAAGTCCTAATAAGTCTAAGTCCTTAGTGATATAAGGAAAATCACGACACCAATATACCTTAGCGGAACAACATTTCCTTGTAGCCACACCGAGACCCCGCTTCGAAATCATTATAAGTACAGTAGCCATAACAGAAGATGTATAGCAATTAACGCCGCCTCTTAAAAGTGAAACTAGATTGAACCGGAATGCCCATGCAAATCGTTGCCACAACAGCCATAACGGTTCAGCAGCGCTGTATAAATATTCCTCATACAGTAAAACAATTTGGTTTGATTATATACCATTTATAAATGAAAGTCGTACCTTAATTTTCAGTCTTCCACACCTTGCACTGGCCGTCAAGCAAGATGATTCGACACACAAACGCCAAGCAGAGCACGTGAAAGGAAGCCGGAATCTCCGCAGGAACTTTGTACCAAAGCCAGAGACCGGATACCGAGACAGACATTCTTCCAGGAATCAACAAGTACGTCACTGATCTCGTGCAGCTTTAACAAAGAAACGTAACTTTAATAAATCTAATGCTTCCAGTAATTTCCACGATACCAATATACGTTAAACCTTTCGGGCATGGCTTTGCGAGACTTCTCCCCTTGACGAGTAAAATCGTCTGGCGTTAGACAGAGTAAAAACATAAAGTTGTTCGACAACAATACTGAGAATGAAAGAGTTTAATTAACAGTGTCTTTATCCTTTCATGCATGGCATGACTTTCCAAGACGTCTCCCTTTGACGAATCGTCTGGCGTTAGACAGAGTAAAATCGTCTGGCGTTAGACAGTAAAATAGTTTGGCGTTAGACAGAGTAAAATAGTTTGGCGTTAGACAGAGTAAAATAGTCTGGTGTTAGACAGAGTAAAATAGTTTGGCGTTAGACAGAGTAAAATAGTTTGGCGTTAGACAGAGTAAAATAGTCTGGCGTTAGACAGAGTAAAATAGTCTGGTGTTAGACAGAGTAAAATAGTCTGGCGTTAGACAGAGTGAAATAGTCTGGCGCCGCGTTAGACAGAGTAAAATAGTCTGGTGTTCAGGGGCGGATTTAGGGTACGTCAAACACGTCAAGCGACTAACATAAAAAAAATTGACTAATTAATTCAAAAAAATAGTCGACTAATTAATTCAATTTAAAAAAAAAACTAGACTACATTTATTATTTTCCAGATTTTTGAAATTTTATTTTAAAACCGATATCGAGCAGCGAATCGCCGAATGCGAGCGCGATCTGAAAAAAACAACTCTACGTCCCAGTCCGTCGTGTTTACTGTGGGCTACTCGGTCAACCTACTTATATACCAGGCCACTAGAGCATACTTGTACGCTCGGACTAGGGATAGAGGTGTAAATCTTTACAAATATGGATAATTTGAGTACGTCAAAATGGCCGACTACGTCGAAATAACGAGCGCTGATTGGTTAAAAACACTGCAAGTTAGTCGGAAGTGCAGGCAAGTACGTCGGAAGTAAAGTTTCTTGACGCACTTGGCTTTTGATTGGCTGATACAGGACGGTTTGACTAACTTGCAGCATGAGCAGTCTCAACTGCTCTGACTCGACTTCAAGCTTATGTTTGAGACGGAGTTCGTATCATGGCTTCTACGAATGTCATGTAGTATTCGCTTCAATTAAACAGCAGTGATGATTCTATTTCAATTGTCCCGATCGGTAGGTAAGTTTTAACGTTAAAATTATTATCCACACTGGCTCTTGCCAGAAGGTATTACCGTATTACTCTTCAAAGGATTCAAAGAGTCTTGGCAGTCAGACTCAAACGGTTAAGAACCTATCGCGTAATCGCGGTAACAAATCCTTTGTGATTGTCAGATGCGTATATTATAATAATAGTCCTATATATAGACGCGTCGTTTGTAATAGTATTCTATATTTTGGCTGAATGACTGTATGGGTTAGTAAATTTGATAGCGCGAACGTGATTTATTTAAATTGAACCATGTGATGTCTGGTAGTGATAGTTCTGCGTAAATATTGCACAACATGAGAACACATAAAAGTTTTGTTTGGTTGCCTCGTGTACCTCTTGATGTTTCTCACACGACCAGATTCTAACCTCAGTAGCCTGGAATATCATTCAAAATATCTAAAGTGCTTAATGATTTTGGTAACATGATTCTTTGATCTTATGCACGAATGTCTTTTAATATGTGTACGTTCTGATATGTTATTCAGGATTTCCGTCGGGGGTGCATACGTAGCAGCTACCTAAGATTCGATTTATTGGATTTCCCCCCGTTATTTTCTATAATTTTAAATGTATTTGTATAATAAAACGTCCACTTTATCCCTAAATTTATTTGATGCCTTCCAGGTTTGATAAAATGCGCTATTGAAAACACGATTTAAAACTTTTAAATCTTTCTTCAAAGTACCGTCACGAATGCAGGAAATGCCATTTCAGAGGTCCAAATTTAAAAAAATTTCCGGGGGGGGCATGCCCCCGGACTCCCCTACGAATGGTTTGACTAAGGTAAAAATAATTCTAGATCCGCCCCTGGGTGTTAGACAAAGTAAAATCGTCTGGTGTTAGACAGAGTAAAATCGTCTGGCGTTAGACAAAGTAAAATAGTCTGGTGTTAGACAGAGTAAAATCGTCTGGCGTTAGACAAAGTAAAATCGTCTGGTGTTAGACAGAGTAAAATAGTCTGGCGTTAGACAGAGTGAAATAGTCTGGCGCCGCGTTAGACAGAGTAAAATAGTCTGGTGTTAGACAGAGTAAAATAGTCTGGTGTTAGACAGAGTAAAATAGTCTGGCGTTAGACAGAGTAAAATCGTCTGGCGTTAGACAGAGTAAAATAGTCTGGTGTTAGACAGAGTAAAATCGTCTGGCGTTAGACAAAGTAAAATCGTCTGGCGTTAGACAGAGTAAAATCGTCTGGTGTTAGACAGAGTAAAATCGTCTGGCGTTAGACAGAGTAAAATCGTCTGGCGTTAGACAGAGTAAAATAGTCTGGTGTTAGACAGAGTAAAATCGTCTGGCGTTAGACAGAGTAAAATAGTCTGGCGTTAGACAAAGTAAAATCGTCTGGCGTTAGACAGAGTAAAATCGTCTGGCGTTAGACAGAGTAAAATCGTCTGGCGTTAGACAGAGTAAAATCGTCTGGCGTTAGACAGAGTAAATAGATAGAAATTGTTCCACAACAATGCAAATAAAGGGGTTAAAAGACACTATTAAAAGACATAGATTTAAGGTTTTTCTATAACCTCTGAATTCCAGACGATTGTTAGACATTCGCCAAGCTCAAATACTCAGGATATGTATTTTTAAGCTCCAGACAAGAACACAAGGACCGCTCTGGAACATTAATTTCCCAAGTATTTGTCGTTTGAACTTTAGCCTGGGCGAACGCCTACCAAACGTTTGTCACAATAGGGCAAGCACTGATACCTCTCCTAACTGGCGTCAATCTGAAGTCTTCAAAAAAAAAGTCAAATCAAATCAGATTACTAAGATCCCGTTTACACTAGAGCCAGAGTATCCGGATTCACATTGTTTTTTATTCCCATGAGGATGAAAAACAATGTGAATCCGGATACTTTTGCTCTAGTGTGAACGGGGCCTAAGGACATCACGTACAAATTTTCAAAATAACGGTTGAAATTTTGAATTTACAAATTTACGGATCAGCTAATCATTGTGCTTGATCATTGATCATTGTGTAGATGTTAGAAATCTTACATCTTCTAAAGTTAACTTCAGTCAAGTAAGGAATCTTACTATGGTGGTAGAGCTTTTTCTGTTTGTAGTCCTAGTGGAATAAGATATGTGTCCTTCTATTAAAGCATGCACTGACCTCTCTGTTTTGATTTTAAAAGTAACCTTAGACATATTTGTTTAAAAAGCCTATTATAAGACAGAGGTACTATTGTCAATTTTTCTTCTGTTTGAAATGGTATTTCAATGCTATTGTTATTACGATCTTGCTGTACTAAGTTGTGCATTTTGACACTCGAAAATTATGCACACTTCAAACAGGCCTTTACGCGGTGTTCAAGCTAGTGACGTCACGCGGTAGGACACCCTTGCTAAGGCCTGGGCGAAATGACAATCAAAAATGGCTAAAGACTGTATAATATAAAGGCGCGTCAAAAAATTTCTCTCAATTATAAACCTAACCCTAGCCAAAACTCTAAATCCTAATCCTAACCATAACGTCATAACCCCAGTCCCAAATTAAGGACATTAAAAAAAATATCCCGGTTTATCATCAGTAGCAGCGGGGTTTCTTATCCTTTTAGACTGTTTACACGGTACCGGACGAATTCGAGACCGATCTTGACTCTAGAATTCGTCCTATTTCGCCGTGTAAAGCCCCGCACAGACGACCAAGTTTTTCTTGACAAGTTCCTTGGTAGCTTTCCTTGCTCGTGTGTACGATGAACACGTTTTTTCCCAACAATTTTCCTTGACAAGTTATAATTGCTCGTGTGTACGGTTGGACAAGTTTTCCTTGACAGTAATGATCGCGTAATAAGCTTCGGAGATGAGTTGTCAAGTTTTCCTTGACGACTATACACACGAACAAATTTCCTTGTTCAAAAGCTGGCATGACCAGCTTTTGAACAAGGCTCCTTGTCAAGGAAAAACTTGTCAATTTGTGTCGTGCACACGAACAAATAAAACTTGTCAAGGAAAAACTTGTCAAGGAAAACTTGGTCGTCTGTGCGAGGCTTAAACGGGGGCTCACGAAATTGAAAGTTAGAAAAATTTCACTGTTAGCAGCACGTAAAGAAATTATTATTATTCCGTTTAATATATCTGACGAGTTCCTTACTTCAAAATTTAAAGATGCCACGGAAGAATGCGTTCAAATTCATAATGTACCTCGCATATTATAATTTCGTTTCAAACAGATAGAAGAATTATAATTAAAAAGATACGGACTGTCTGTTTAATTTAAATATAAATATAATAATTAAAGTTCGAGCAAGAAATAGACCATTTATGACGTCAATGATTATCATATAATAGATATGATTATAAAAAAAATACAAAAGATATGTTTCGTCCCCGTTGTGCTGTAACTACAAGGAATTATATACCTTGTTATATATATTGTGTGTTGAACGTTTTGTAATATCCAAACCCGACACTCGACGAAACCGCCAAGTCAAACCAACAGTTGAACATTTTGTAATATATCGATATAAAAATATAGGCCTTTCTTATTATTTAATATTAGGGTCTTATAGCTAAGGGCGGCTAGCCCGGGCTGATTTTATGTCACGAAAATCTTATTACGACTATTGAGAAATGCAAAATGACATAACGAAGCAAGATTGGGTTTGTTTTTCTGTAGGTATAGCACACAGAGTATTATAATTCCTTTTTGTAGTCAAAGAAAGATTTTCGTGACATTAAAATCAGCCCAGTCAAGAAGCCCCTTACACGAGTTTTAAAATACTTATATGTCCTTTGCAAAAATGCTGACTATGTTAATCAACAATTAAGCAATATGTAAGAAGTGTGCTCTCGCATCTAGTGCTTTTATGCATTGGTTGTCGACGACGGTTAAATCTTGTTTAGCTAACCACTGTGTATCCTTAAACACTGTTTAACCACATCGCTGTTTCTGCAGTTGGCCATTAATACTTTGAAGCCTGACGACGAGTCTTTAGTATTTTATTCTGGCTAACGCCAGACGATTTTATTCAGCACAGGGAGAGGTCCAGGTCTCAAAGTGTTAAAACCTATCACTTTAACACTTTGAAGCCAGAAGACGAGTCTTTAGTATTTTATTCTGGCTAACGCCAGACGATTTTATTCAGCACAGGGAGAGGTCCAGGCCTCAAAGTGTTAAAACCTGTCACTTTAACACTTTGAAGCCAGAAGACGAGTCTTTAGTATTTTATTCTGGCTAACGCCAGACGATTTTATTCAGCACAGGGAGAGGTCCAGGCCTCAAAGTGTTAATGTCTAGTCTTTACTTCTCAGGTATTTCTCTTGCAGACAGCCCAATATTACAGCATCTTTATAATCCATAAAGCTTCAATATATAGAGTAATTAAAATAAATTTAAAGCATTGATGTAATTCAGTTTAAAAATAAATTTTACATCTTAACCAAAAAATTGGCCATGCAGAGCAGAAGTATTATACCAATACAAGTATTTTGGGGGGATTTTTAAATAGTTTTTTGGCATTACACTTTCACCTAAATAATACAAGTGTAGCTGCAACTTATGTAGACCTTTAGTACAACAAAAAGACAAATACAATACATAAAATGATGACGGTCAGTAGCAACAGGGTTTAGAAAAGCGGTGTACGTTTTGGGAGGAAGAACATTTTACACAGATAGATTTTCAGGTCTGAAAGTTCTCGACGTCGTAAGCATTAATTACAGCATTAGTGTAGTGATTAGAAAGTTGAGTCGTTTTATAGCATCCCAATTCGTTTCGATATAGCCGTTCATAATCATTCGTTCGTTATTGAAGGCACCAAACAGCGGTACAATAAATAACCAACCAGGTTATTAATCAACAGAATTACTAAGCCAGGTGCAAGATGGTATCAGGGCAGCGTGAACTGTCTACAAGACATGGTCTAACGGCAAGGTCACAATGAGAGACAAAGCAGAGATGTGACACAACTGTGCGGTATGACATGATCCTTAAGTCTGATAAACTTAATTGAGTGTTTAGAAACAAACCTATAGTTTAATTAAAAAAATATATAAAGTCCATTTCGCAAGAGAAAGATAAATATAGCATGATGAAAAAGCGTTGCGTAAACGCCATGTTCCAATGGTAATTTTTGTTCTTTCTCTACAATGTATAGTCGTATTGTACGTTGCAAGGGCCTGCAGTATAATTGGTGTATACCGTTGCAATAACCCTGTCAGTTGCTTTTTACTTGGTAAAGTTTAATAAAAAAAGAAAGAAAAAAGAAGCGCGTATTGGCGTGTGATGGCCTTGCTTTGTAAAAAAAACTACAAACTTAATTAAACAACGCCCTCACGCCCTCCCAACAAAAAAAAAGACAATATAGATCTGACTGAATATAACCTTGAAGTCCACTATTTGTGAATTTATTGCTTGGCTTTCTGCAATCAATTTTCAATGTCCGGCTATACTGTGATGTTATACAACAAACAACATCTTAATATATTGACTTGCGATATATAGCGTAATACAATGGTAACTTAGTTTATTCATGCATAAATTATCTTTGATGTGCCGCGGTTAATAAATAGGTTATTGACCTTGCATATTAAATGACCTACTATATCGCTTTAAACCTACGTCTAGAATACCATTTTTTTGTTAAATAACGACAAATATAGTCTGTGTCATGAATAAACTAAGTCGGTTAGTGACCTTAACCTCGGTCACTACGCTGGTTATTACCCTTGGGCATGCGGCCCTCGGGGTTAATAACCAGCGTAGTGACCTCGGTTTCGGTCACTAACCTATACTTATTGCCTACTACACTTATAGCATATACTTTAATAGAGTGCTTTTCAAGCTGTGTGTCTCGACGCGGTGAATGCTGCAAAAACATTTTAAGTGGGTCACGAGATAGCTCTGCAAACACTTAGACCCCGTTTACACGATGCCGGTACAATTTGAAAACGGAACAAAATCATGCTGGTGTGTAAAGACAGGCCATAAAGTATTGCGTTTACACGGTGCCGGTATAATATAATGACGGATTAGCATGTGACTATTCTCTTCCAATGAGAATTGAGAAGACTTTGTGAATACTGCTGACCCGAATACTGTGGTCGTATATATCGTGATTACCGTCATCAAACTATTACGGCACGGGCGTTTACACGATACCGGTTAGTGTTCCGTTTTCATTTCATGCCATCAAGGAACCCGTCTTCATTTTTTTGCCGTTTTCATGTCATTTTTGCGCCGGTATCGTGTAAACGCAAGGCCTAAACGGCATGATTTTGTTCCGTTTTCAAATTGTACCGGCATCGTGTAAACGGGGTCTTAGAAAAAAATAGAGACCACTTGTATTATAGGCGAACACGAATATACCCACGCTTGCATTGTGTCCACTAGAGTCAGCTAGCTACACGCTGTAACAAACCAATACAGTATGATAAGTACTGCATGATCATTTTGGTTGACATTATATTCAAACATATAAGACAACTTGTAAAATAATGTAAAATTGTAAAATTTCACTTTACCCTGCTTATGATGTCACATGCATATCGAAAATATTCCGGAAGATGGCGGACAGCACACGGTCTTTGGTCGAAATATTTCCAAAACCAAAACAGATACGGAAAAATTGTAAAAGGTCTTTTTATACCATTTGACGAGTTCTTTCAAAAGAGACAAACTTAATTTTTATTGCAAATACCCTTTAAAAAGTGATCAGCACCACTCAAATAAACACGAGGTCATCACGTGAGCGCCGAATTTCGAACGCAGTGATAGGATATAGAACATATGAAACAAACATAACATTACATAATTATTTATCGTTGAAACTAACACAGAAAAATAATCGGGGGGGAATAGAGAAAATTAGCATAACTACATGTACTAAATATAATAGATTAGCTATATTTGATACTTATATGAAGTACACAAGTGTACTCCTACATCTTACCTTGATAATGTACTGCAAGTCTTGAATGATAAAAATCCATACTTTAGCTCAACGAGAAATCGAATAACTCTCGAGTAATTGACAACGAACAAACAAGCAAATACGAACAAACAAAACAAAACTTATATATTTTCTAGAATATTTACACGCAAGTTTCACGTCCTTATCATGCCTAAACATTGAAAAAATCTGTCATCAAAATGTTTTCATTTTAAATAAGACCTAATGTCTGCGCAGCGCTGGTAGTACGAAAAACGTTTTCTTTGGCGACAATTCATCCAGGTGAGTAAATGGCATGCAATAATCTTTTCACGTTCAAGTAGACCATTTTTTAACATGCAATAAACACATAAAAATACCTCACTGTGAGCTGGGAAAACTACACAGCATGTTAGTTCTATTAACTAGTTTAAGTTCGTGTCAACTTCGCATATTATTCGACACCTTTTTAACTTTGCATGGGCAAGCCTTTGTTTTGAGAATTAAACTTTGTTTGAAACTCTAGCGCTGTGCAGCCATTTTACCGTTGTGTTACGTCTACCTTCATCAAAATCTTCTCGTGTGTTTATCTTCGTGTCCTTCTACGGGTCTGATTACGATTGGAAGGAACAATTTGAGAACTCGCTGGTTCCGAGTTTGTTTCTAAAAAAAACACATGAATGAGCAACAATTTAGGTGTATAAAACACAATACAACACACCAGACCCCAACACAACACAATACAATACAACACAACACAACACACCAGACCACGACACGACACAATAGACCTTATTCAAAAATGGCCGCCGAATTAAAATTCTTTTATATACATATAAATTAGCCCTTATGAACTCGTTTTCATGTGGGAAATTCAAAATAATTTTTACTTTAAAACGAGGTCATAAGGGCTAATTTATATGCACATAAAAGAATTTTAATTCGGCGGCCATTTTTGAATAAGGTCTATAGCCCAATCAAAGTGGAGTCCGAACTTAAGAAATCATGAAAAAATGTTCTCATCTTTCTGAGGATGACTCTGTAATAGAATTGAAACACTGCACGTCCTCACGGAAAAGCGTTAAGTTGTCGCAAGAATATCTCGAGTACTTAAAGTGCCAATGCAGCGAAATTTCACCCCAGTTTAACATCCTCCTTCACCTTTTTACTTACCCGTTTGGAAAGGTTGGTGCAAGTCGTAGCCCGGTGGGGGCCTGGGGCGAATAGCGGTACTTGGATCCAGGTTAAGATCTATCCATGCAGGATCTTGAACAATCTCGTACCCAGAGCCTGCGATCCTTTTGGTCGTTACCAAGGATCAGAGGCTCTGGGAAACTCCGATGAAACTTGTCATCTGATTGGTTAGTTTAAAAACAGTAAAATTTCAAATAATGTGCACGTTGCTAACTTGTTTAATCGATTTCTCGACGTTTTGTAACACATAATTATACACGATAGACCCAAAATACAATTGAACACATGAAATAATTAAAAACAGCAAAAAGTTAGAACTATTATATAGTTTATACAAGTTAGAATTATTATTATTCTCCTGCTTCGTCGCCAAACAAACGTCCATCGTCTGACTCGTCTCGTAATTCTTCGCAGTTCCGTCTCAGAACTTTAAAATTATATTAGAGAATACAAGGTCGATGTAGTTTAGCCAAAATTACTGACAGAAAGTACAATTCCTTACCTGAGCGGCTGAGCCGATCAATTCCGAGTGCCGACGCGGACATATAAAACACTCTCGTTAAATTGCCCAGTTGACGATTTAGAGAAAAGCTAAGAAAGACCATTTGTATTGTAGCGCTTTGTCAAGAACTTTGTAAAACATCCTGGGCCATTCTTTATCGGTGAACAAATATTTTCCTTGGTCTTCGAACAAGCTAAAGATCGTCGATGACAGTAACAAATTATAGGGAACTGGGAACCAGAGGACTGGGAACAAAAACCCAATTTCGGGGTCTTTTTCATCGGAGTTTCCCACAGCCTCCGTTCCTTGGTAATGACCAAAAGGATCGCAGGCTCTGGGTACGAGATTGGATCTTGAACTGACCACCATAAGTGATATACTGGAACCAACAGAGGCAGGATGTCACCCTTCCAAATACCGTATCTGGACCCACACCAGTCGGAATCCTCCAAATGGACGCAATACTCACCTAGCAACACTCGTACAAAGCAGTGGGCAGCACAGTAGTACGCCATTAGCAACACTCATAGCGAGCAGTGGGCAGCACCGTTAGTACGGCATTTAGCAACACTCATAGCGAGCAGTGGGCAGCACAGTAGTACGCCATTAGCAACACTCATAGCGAGTAGTGGGCAGCACCGTAGTACGCCATTTAGCAACACTCATAGCGAGTAGTGGGCAGCACAGTAGTACGCCATTTAGCAACACTCATAGCGAGCAGTGGGCAGCACAGTAGTACACCATTAGCAACACTCATAGCGAGTAGTGGGCAGCACCGTAGTACGCCATTAGCAACACTCATAGCGAGTAGTGGGCAGCACAGTAGTACACCATTTAGCAACACTCATAGCGAGTAGTGGGCAGCACAGTAGTACGCCATTAGCAACACTCATAGCGAGTAGTGGGCAGCACCGTAGTACGCCATTAGCAACACTCATAGCGAGTAGTGGGCAGCACCGTAGTACACCATTTAGCAACACTCATAGCGAGTAGTGGGCAGCACAGTAGTACGCCATTAGCAACACTCATAGCGAGTAGTGGGCAGCACCGTAGTACGCCATTTTAGCAACACTCATAGCGAGTAGTGGGCAGCACAGTAGTACACCATTAGCAACACTCATAGCGAGTAGTGGGCAGCACAGTAGTACACCATTAGCAACACTCATAGCGAGTAGTGGGAAGCACCGTAGTACGCCATTAGCAACACTCATAGCGAGTAGTGGGCAGCACCGTAGTACACCATTTTTAGCAACACTCGTATAGAGCAATGGGCAGCACCGTAGTACGTCATTTAGCAACACTCGTATAGAGCAGTGGGCAGCACTCTGATTCCAACACTGTGTCTGACTGCTAGCCCGTTAACGCGGCAATGACGACGCTCAACTAGTACCAGTCTTCCATGACTGCTGACCCCCAGCTTGCACCGCGCGCGGTTACCTAGCTGTTAACCTTGGTTATTGCATAACCTCGTTTTTATGATTGCATTTGAAAGAACACTTAAAATGACAACGTAACATCTTTCGTTGAATTTCATTTCCTTGCTTCATTCTTGAGATATTCAGGTTTGTTTGATATGCAAATGTCATACTTATGACATCACACTGCATAATGACTTTTTGAAATAGCATCAATTTTAGGATAGTCCAAACATTTTACACCCAGCTACACACGTTTAGTGACCAGTCATGGCTACATACATGTAAGTGCAAATTTTTATTAAGTACTTTCGATAAGCACTCTCAAAGAAAATCATACTTTTCTAAAAAGTCATTATGCAGTGTGATGTCATAAGTATTACATTTGCATATCAAACAAACCTGAATATCTCAAGAATGAAGCAAGGAAACGAAATTCTACGAAAGATGTTACGTTGTCATTTTAAGTGTTCTCTCAAATGCAATCATAAAAAACTGGGGTGAAATTTCGCTGCATTGGCACATCCGATCCCTGTGCGGCTCGATAGCTCAACAGGTAGAGCGGGGGACCGGAATCGCGAAGGTGCGAGTTCAAATCCCACTCAAGTCAGCCGAAATTTTTCGGTGGACTTTAGCAGTGTAATAAATCATGAAAAAATTTCTCATGAGTCACCTAAATTTCTAGTCATTTGTCAACTTTGTAGCGAGCGTGAAGTCGTTTGATTACATCACTGACTTATAAACTAAACTAAAATAAATAAACAAACAAACAAACAAACAAACGCATACCATCGGTCTGAAAGTTTGTTTCGTCAATTGCATGAGGCCAGTCAATGCTACAACCAGGACATTTACGAGTGTCTCTGTGGTGAAAAACGAAGGTCTTATTGTACTGGTATGCCTTTATTTTTCTCTTTCTCATCCTCTTTCACCTTCTCTTTCTCCTTCTCTTTCTCATCCTCTTTCTCCTTCTCTTTCTCCTTCTCTTTTTCATCCTCTTTCTCCTTCTCTTTCTCCTTCTCTTTCTCATCCTCTTTCTCCTTCTCTTTCTCATCCTCTTTCTCCTTCTCTTTCTCATCCTCTTTCTCCTTCTCTTTCTCATCCTCTTTCTCCTTCTCTTTCTCATCCTCTTCCTCATCCTCATTCTCCTTCTCTTCCTCATCCTCTTCCTCATCCTCTTTCTTCTTCTCTTTCTCATCCTCATCCTCTTTCTCTTTCTCATCCTCTTCCTCATCCTCTTTCTCCTTCTCTTTCTCCTCCTCTTTCTCATCTTCATCCTCTTTCTCTTTCTCATCCTCTTCCTCTTTCTCATCCTCTTTCTCTTTCTCATCCTCTTCCTCATCCTCTTTCTCCTTCTCTTTCTCCTCCTCTTTCTCATCTTCATCCTCTTTCTCATCCTCTTCCTCATCCTCTTTCTCCTTCTCCTCCTCTTTCTCATCTTCATCCTCTTTCTCCTCCTCTTTCTCATCTTCATCCTCTTTCTCATCCTCTTTCTCATCTTCATCCTCTTTCTCATCCTCTTTCTCATCTTCATCCTCTTTCTCATCTTCATCCTCTTTCTCTTCCTCATCCTCTTTCTCCTTCTCTTTCTCATCCTCTTTCTCATCTTCATCCTCTTTCTCTTTCTCATCCTCTTTCTCCTTCTGTTTCTCATCCTCTTCCTCATCCTCTTTCTCCTCCTCTTCCTCTTTCTCTTTCTCACCTCTTTCTCCTTCTCTTTCTCCTCCTCTTCCTCATCCTCTTTCTCCTTCTCATCCTTTTCCTCATCCTCTTTCTCCTTCTCTTTCTCATCCTCTTTCTCCTTCTCTTTCTCCTTCTCTTTCTCATCCTCTTCCTCTTTCTCCTTCTCTTTCTCATCCTCTTCCTCATCCTCTTTCTCATCCTTTTCCTCATCCTCCTTCTCTTTCTCATCCTCTTTCTCCTTCTCTCATCCTCTTTCTCCTTCTCTTTCTCATCATCTTCCTCTTTCTCCTTCTCATCCTCTTCCTTTCTCCTCTTTCTCATCCTCTTCGTTCTCATCCTCTTTCACCTTCTCTTTCTCATCCTCTTTCTCCTTCTCTTTCTCATCCTCTTCCTCCTCCTCTTTCTCATCCTCTTTCACCTTCTCTTTCTCATCCTCTTTCACCTTCTCTTTCTCATCCTCTTTCACCTTCTCTTTCTCATCCTCTTTCACCTTCTCTTTCTCATCCTCTTTCTCCTTCTTTTTCTACTTCTCATCCTCTTTCTCCTTCTCTTTCTCATCCTCTTCCTCCTCCTCTTTCTCCTTCTCTTTCTCATCCTCTTCGTTCTCCTTCTCTTTCTCATCCTCTTTCTCCTTCTCATCCTCCTTCTCCTTCTCTTTCTCATCCTCTTTCTCCTTCTCTTTCTCATCTTCTACCTCATCCTCTTTCTCTTTCTCACCTTCTTTCTTATCCTCTTCATGCCTTATCCTCATTCACATTACCCTAATCCCTTTCCTTATCTGTATTGCAAGTGTGTAATACATTTTTATTCATAAGATACATAACTTACAACTGCTTCCACTCCTACCTTCCTCTAAAGTATCTCGCCGCACAATGGTGGTGCAATTTAACATCACAAGCAACACAACTTTGACCCTGTAAGAAAAAAATTCATTCAACTAGACAACTACCATCGCAATTGACGGTACCGAAAAAGATGGCGGCGGTACATTTAACCACAATGCTTTGCGACCTCAAATCAGCTATAATAACAACTAAACATTGTTTATCATGTTAAGATGGATTAAGTAAGCAAGAACTTCATTCCTACCAAAGTTGATCGTTTTAAAACCATATCTTCAAATAATTCTGCAAGAAACAATATTTACTTCACGCAAATGATTGTGGTTTATGTACAAGTCGCCATCTTTTTCGGTACGGTCAATTCTTTTTTTCTATTTCTTTAGAATTACAATATCAAAATAATCTTTTTTCATGTATTCCACCTTTTCAAATGCTGACTTACCCTCAGCACAATATCCATGCAAAGTTTACAATCAACAATAAACTCTTCATAGACTCTCTTGAGATACGGGTGAAGTTCTAGAACTGCTCTTGGACCAAGCCAGTAGTTGCCTACAGACTGTAAAAGGATAATGCAGAAATTGTTGACTCATGACATGTACGATTGAAAATTGAAGTGCAGTAAGGAGTCACGAGTTGGCAGCGCTGTACTGTATGTTCTGCCCGTGCGTGCGTGCGTGCGTGCGTTCGTTCGTTCGCTCGTTCGCTCGTTCTTCGTTCGTCCGTCCGTGCGATTGTCCGTGCGTGCGTGCGTTCGTCTGTCTGTCTGTCTGTCTGTCTGTCTGTCTGTCTGTCTGTCTGTCTGTCTGTCTGTCTGTCTGTCTGTCTGTCTGTCTGTCTGTCTGTCTGTCTGTCTGTCTGTCTGTCTGTCTGTTTGTTTGTTTGTTTGTTTGTTTGTTTGTTTGTTTGTTTGTTTGTTTGTTTGTTTGTTTGTTTGCCGTTTGGAATCAATAGCAAGCGCTGTTTTTGACGTGATTCAAGATATTCCATATACCTCTGAAAGCCACTTGTCTTTAACCCATAATTCTAGAAGCTTCTAATAAAATATAAAAAAATACATTTGGTTAACAGAACCAAACTTCTCATTTTACACCTTCCCATTTTACACTTCAAATTTCAGCACTAGTGGGCCGCACCCATTGAACTAAAAATAACTTGAACGCTACGTTCAGTAAACTGCGCATACAAATCTTGAAGCCAAAATTTGACTCCCATGAAGCCAGTTTTGACTCCCAGACACGCACTTCCACGCGTGTTTCTACTTTTTTGTTTTGGCCGTGTTTGTTTTTTTCGTGGAAAGGCTGGGTACGACTTGCATAATTTGGCTTCAAACTTCCGGTTGAACGTAGCGTTCCAGTTATTTTTAGTTCAATGGCCGCACCATACACTGTGTACATGTACCTCAGCTTGTGAAGCAGTCATTGCTTTTTCTAAATCATGTGCACCATGAAGAAGCTCTACTGACGTAACAGTTCCATCTTCAGACTGCACAACCAGGTCCATCTTTGTTAGAAAAGAAATATAAATAGTGGAGGGTCTTATAATGTAGCCTAACGTCTTACAAGGTAGCGTGACACCTTACAAACAACGTAGCGTGACGTCTTACAATGTCGTCACGTCTTACAAAGTAGCGTAGCGTCTTACAACGTAGCCTAACATTTACACGTAGCGCAACGTCTTACAATGCAGCGCAATGTTTTACAATGTAGCGCAATGTCTTACAATGTAGCGCAATGTCTTACAATGTAGCGCAATGTCTTACAATGTAGCGCAATGTCTTACAATGCAGCGCAATGTCTTACAATGTAGCGCAATGTCTTACAATGTAACGCAATGTCTTACAATGCAGCGCAATGTTTTAGAATGCAGCGCAATGTCTTACAATGTAGCGTAACGTCTTAAAACGTAGCGTAATTAATTCTAATGTAGCATAACATCTTACAACGTAGTGTAACGTCTTACAATGTAGCGTAACGTGATTTTCTCATCGCATGCACCTGACTTGTTCAAAATGTTCAAAATAACCCAACATTATTTTTACCACTTTTCGGAAAAACTCCACATCATGTGCAGTATAGCTTGTAGCAAATTTAGAAATCTGGTCTTCACTTCCATTTACCTAAAGAAAATCAACAAGAATTGACATTTTACAATCATCCTCAGAAAAACATGAAAAAAATTTAATGATTTTTTACACTATAGAATGCCAAAGGGAAAATATGAAATACCAGTAACACTATTTTTCACAGAACTTGTCTCGACTTGCTACATGATTGTAGCAAACACATGTTGTGACAAGCTGTAACATTTTACATAACTGTGCATTGTAGGAATATATTTTTCCATTGTCTTACCAATGCATAATATTGTTTTCCATCATCTTCGGATACCCCTTTCCGAATTTCCAGAAATAATGGTCGTAAAGCTTTATTTGTGACATTAACAAATCTGTCAAAATTTTCAGGATCATCATTTCCTGTGTACGCATATAATGTATTAAAAGAAAATGTTAGAAATACAGTTTAAAAAAATTGCTGTTTCTAAAAGAGAAATTAGTTGGTGAAGAAAAGGTTAGTACCCATGCAGAAACATTGCCTGTGTAGCTGCCCTATTTATTTTTTTTTGGGGGGGTGGGAAACCCTTATTTGCAAGATGACCTGCTATGCAGGCTACAAGTTGGCCTGATTCCTGTGTAATAAGGACCACTTTTGAAGATACTGGTTATACTGAAATAAATGTGGTTAAAATTATTTAGGCAAAGTTAACTGCAGATGTAGTTAGCCAGCAGTCTTCTCCTTCATAGTTCTTGGGGAGTCCCAAGTTCTTAAGACGTCGAAGGGCTCGCACGAGTGTCACCTACGCTTGCAGGTACGTCGCTACAGCATTGGCACATTGCTGCTCGTTGGTCGCTCTTGCTTGCTAGTTACATGTACTAGCATTGCTTAAAAGTTATTGCTATACAGCTTTGCAGCTGTGGATTGCTTGCTTGTTTCACCTGTACCCAACCCTCCCCCTTTTACAGGTGAGTAACCAGTTATATAGACATGTGCTATATACTTATTATTCCACTGAGTTTTTCAGTGTGACAGGTGCCGGGAGGTCTGCCTTGGCAGAGTTGTCATGGTGACCTCTTACTGCTTCCAATCTTATCCAGAACCCAGGATTGGCTGGATTGCTCATTGCTTAGCTCGATTGCTATGGCTAGCTTGCTTACTAGCCTTTGCCCAGGATTGCTCAATTGTTTGCTCACTGCTTAGCTCGATTGCTATGGCTAGCTTGCTTACCAGCGTTTGCTACCTACGGCACCTACCTCCAATGTCAACGAGTATCTAGCAGTTAATTAACATCAAACTTTTGATAAAATAATGATATTAGGGTAAATAGAGAAAAACTCGAATGTGGCTGGGATTTGAACCTGCAACCTTCAGTGTACTACCGTAGTGCGAAGCTTTACTAATGAGCTAGATGATCAAGTTGGGAGCAGGTCGTGGAATGACGGTACTTTTATAATACTGTAGCTTTGACCATGTAGCTCAGTTGGTAGAGCATTGACCTAGTAAACCAAAGGTCATGTGTTTGAACTCCAGCCAGGGCTGTCCTCAGAAAATTGTGCAGGGGGCTGGTACGCTCAATTTTGCCCATTGCCTCATAATTGTCACTCATCCAATCACTCGTCAGTACTAGTATTTGCCAAGACTGACCACTGGCTGGTGCCGACTGAAATCTCTTGTCTGCCGACTATAGAACAAATAAAGCAATTCTTCCCATCCCCCCATAGCTCCGGCCCTGACCCCAGCTGTGGTAAAGTGGAGTTTTTGTTTTACTTACCCTGTATTGCTTGGTAAGTACAAAAGAATATATTAGATGCTATTGTACGTAGCAACCAACATGGCCACTGTGTCTTTGTCCTCTAAATCTCAGGGGATTGATTGCAACCCACCAATAGTTCGTCACTCCCAGTTCACTGTCCCACAATGGCACAATACTTAATTTGACAAAATGTTCTCTCAATACTTATAAAATCGTTACATTAACGCAAAATAAGCATCGTAAATATCGTTTATTAATACTGTAGTCTACTTGGCACTTTCTGTTTCCTTTCAATCTTAAAGGAAATCCTGTCAAGTGCCAAGCAAGAGAACACACGTGAAACAGAGAAAGGACACAGATATTATTAGGGAATGTTTAATACAGTTTTAAATACCTTGAAATGTTTGAGCGCTTTTGGTATACGCATTTTTAGTATCTTCTTCTGACATAAATGGTTTTGCAATGAAACATTGTAGGAAAAGTCGATGAGAATCGTTCATATCTGCAAAAGGAATGGCAGAACTGCTAAGAAAGCAAACCAAACTGAACAGACTGTTGGCTCGTGAGAAAATTGCGGGAGAGGATGCGGGAAAAGACAGGAGCCAAACCTCCTCTCTATCCCCCCATCGGTAAATATAAATCGATCCTAAAATCTTAAATAAAAAGCCTTTGAAAATAGATAAACATAAAAATGACACAACTAGATTTTATCCAAGTATAAGGTGTAAGGTTTATCGCAATTCAGAATACACAAAAATGCCAGCATTAAGATAATGTATCTGTTTGTCCCCACCCCTCTCCCCCTAGTTTACTCAATTTGCATTGTCTTTTCGATAATCCCGCGTGGGCCTAAGCGTGAAATTCAGTGGTCCCGCGTGAAGCAACATGGCGGACAAGAAGGCAAAACCTTTGACAACATCTTCAGCGTTTACGCCTCCAAAATGGTAGCTTCTTGGTCGTTATTTTCAATACTTTATATTTATATAGTTATTAACCAGTGGTATTTATTCCAGGGCCGGGAAACCTCCTGTGGGATTGCATTTGGATGTATCGAAGAATGGAAATGTAGTCGAGGTATTATTAAAATTATGTCAGATTTGTGTTTGTTTGGTGTGTGGTTTGTTCTCTGTTTTAAGGTATCCCATTCCCTCGATCTTTGTTTGTTTGTGAAATTGTATAGGTTTTATAAAATATCCACACGAGAATAGAGCGATAATTACATCTACTATATCCAAACAGATTTGTGTGTAAAAATATAACGTTATATTAAACGTATAGCCAAGGCCAGCCGACAATTAAAAGAAATATAAAATAAAACACAATCCAAAGAAACCGTTTCATCTTTGTCTTGTCTTAATCCATATCTTGGGTTTTCAAGATGTTTGTCTTCGGATTGTGTTTTATCATCTTATATCCACGGTGCATTCCATGTAGGTCACGCTGAAGATCTTAGGTGTGAGCTTCAAAAGTGCTCGGCGTGCTGGTGCACAATCAGACTGCGGTTGGCACACATATACAGCCATACAACTATACAAGTCAGTGGGTGGTGTCAGTGTCGGTGTTCGTCGTGACCTTCCTTGGCACAGCACCTGAACGCCCCATGGCTTATTTTCGGCATGGGGTTGACATGGAATGCACCCTGGTCTTATATTCATTAAACGTATAGATTTGGAAAGTTTCTTAATTATAAACTAGTGTTGTCGTGAACATTGTCTGCTGAATGGATAAAAATAATTGTTTTGTTAGCCTTTCAGGATGTTTCCTTCTTCCCTTGTTGTATATTTGAATCAATTTCATCTGCAAGCATCTTCTGACCCTCCCCCCACACACCATCATCACCCTCCACACCATCCCCACCTACCTCTACACCAACACCCTTTAACCACCCTCCACACCACCCTTCCCCACCCTAGCACCACCCTTCCCCACTACCCTAGCACCACCCTTCCCCTCCACACCACCACCACTCCACACCACCACCCTCCACACCACCACCCTCCACCACTATCACCCTCCACACTGCCTCCCCAGCACTACCACCCTCCACACCACCTTCCCACCACCATCGACACACCACTCCACACCACCTCTCCAGCACTACCACACCACCTTCCCACCACCTTCCACAATACCACTCTCCCCACCACCCTCCACACCACCACCACCATTCTCCACACCACCACCCACCACCACCACTCTCCACCCCACCTCCCCACCACCACCCTCCACACCACCTACCCACCACCACTCTCCACACCACCTCCCTCCACACCACCTCCCCACCACCACCCTCCACACCACCACCCTACCACCACCACCTCACCATCTTCTACACCACCACCACTCTCCACCCCCCCCCCACCACCTCCCCACCACCACCCTCCACACCACCTACCCACCACCACTCTCCACACCACCTACCCACCACCACTCTCCACACCACCTCCCTCCACACCACCTCCCCCCACCACCCTCCACACCACCACCTTACCACCACCACCTCACCATCTTCTACACCACCACGACTCTCCACACCACCTAACCACCACTATCCCCACTGCCCCCACCAACACCACTCAGTTCCCACCACCACATTCAGCACCCCCCACATTCATCACCCCCCACATTCATCACCCCCCACATTCAGCACCCCCCACATTCAGCACCCCCACATTCAGCACCTCCACATTCAGCACCCCACACATTCAGCACCCCCACATTCAGCACCCCCAACATTCAGCACCCCCACATTCAGCACCCCCCACATTCAGCACCCACACACATTCGTCATTTTTTTACCACTGAAAGTTAAGGTTTTTATTTTGGCTGGTTTGTATTTATTTTTAGAAACTTATGATTGATCAAAAATCTCACTATCTTTTTGGAAGAAATAAAGATGCATGTGATTTTCCACTGGATCACACCTCGTGTTCAAGAGTTCACTCGGCTCTTGTTTTTCACAAGCATCTTCAAAGATCATTCTTAATGGACTTAAAAAGTAGTATGTACAATTTGGTGAATTTATAACTAGAAAAATTGCTCAGATGCTTGGTGGACGTTCGTCAAGTTATTTCTTTCAAGCCTTATTTCTGTCAAAGGTTACCCCAGAAAAAGACATTTTTAAATTGATTTTGAAGATGTGCCCTGACAAGAAACGGAAGATTTTCCATTTTTTTTTAACTTATAGACCTTATTCAAAAATGGCCGCCGAATTAGAATTATTTTATGTGCATATAAATTAGCCCTTATGACCCCGTTTTAAAGTAAAAATTATTTTGAATTTCACACATGAAAACGAGTTCATAAGGGCTAATTTATTACCCTGCGAGCAGAGCCTTCTTTTCCTTATTTCTTCGCTGAGAGAGAGGAAGAAAAGTAGGCTCTGCTGTATTCGTGTTTGGCTTCGTCCAAGATTTAGGACGAAGTAACCCGTTTAAGACCCGTTTAACCGGTTCTCGTTTTCTTTTCTGCTCTGATTGGAACTTGGGTTCGAGATTGTAACCAAGCAACTGACATGCATGCGCAATGGAAACCAGTCACGAATACAGCAGAGCCTTCTTTTCTTGCTCTCTCTCAGCGAAGAAATAAGGAAAAGAAGGCTCTGCTCGCAGGGTACTAATTTATATGTATATAAAAGAATTTTAATTCGGCGGCCATTTTTGAATAAGGTCTATGTACGTACAAAGCTGATGTGTCGTCTTTTCTTAATCTATTTAGCGCACGGCACGTTTATTGGAAACATTTGTTTAGAAAGCGAGAAACCAACACAAGTACAAATTGACAGCGTGATTCACTTTGGTGCATCAACTAGGACTTACACTTTACGAGAAAAACCTACTTTACCCAGTACCATGCAGGGAACACTGGGAACCAATGAACAAAATGTGAACAACGAGGAAAACGAGGATGGGGAAGTAACTAAAGGAGGATTTTTAGGCTTACCAGAGTCTGACACGGATCTTAAGGTATTTGTATTACAAATAGAATAGTAGATCAATTCATTGCTATTGGACGCAATAGACAGCACGACAACAACTGTTGGAGAAACCTTGCTGTGGTCCAGTGTAGTAGACGACAGCTCTCAGTTATTGTAACTATCGATAATTCCGAATCGTGTTTACAATCATTAGTTATAAATTGAGTAGCAAGAAATGTCCTTTCGACTATCAGGATTGCTGAAAGTTCACAATTAGTGTTAATTCGCTTCAGTCCTAGTCAATGCGCCACTCCGATCTGCGCCATAGCTGGTATCAGGGAGGCCAGAAAAAACCTTCCACCGAGGTGGCCAGGAAATCTGGGCGGGACCAAGATAACCAGCTCACTGCCCGCTCAGCAAATAGTAAATCAAAACGTTGTGATTCCTAGTTTCAATGTTCAAATTTGAGCTGCCTACTGACTGACCGAGATGCTTCATCTGGAAAAACGACTTCTTTTATACACTTGTTTCTGACACGCCCTCCTCCTGGGAATACTGCTACTTGACGCAATGAATATACTTTCCTACCATACTTCGTGCCGTAGGAAACTACGTATTCTCCAAATGTTTGCACGGTGACAAATTGTATTATAACATAGATGTAATACAATGGCGTTTCTGATTGGTTACAGGACGTGCTCCAGAACTCGATGGAGCACGGCAAATTTCAAACGTAATGAGTGAGAAACTAATTTTTAACCAGCGAAATAAATATTGTTTTGTGTCCGATTCTCTGTTATATTAAAGAAATGGTTCGTGGTTTGGCGTGCTCCATTGAGTTATGGATGCACTTGGGAAGTTGGAGAGCACTCAAAAATCTAGAGTTGTTCTCAGCTACACCTCGATCAACTCTTACGCTTTTTTCGTGCTCTCCGAACTTCCCGCGTGCATCCATAACTCGTTGGAGCACGCCAAACCATGAGCCATTTCTTAAAGTGCATATAACCCCAAATTTTTTATCATCTAAATACGTTCTACTTTTGGCAAATAGTTGAACAACGAAATATTTTTTAGATTGCAGCAACCTTTATTGCTTTAATAGAGATTTTTGTTTTCAAAATGGTAATGAGATGACGGCCAAAGTAGTCATCATTATCTATACGATATTTATTTGCAGGAGTGACATGACCCAATTCTTCCATTAATGGTGTGTTTGAACAACATGTTCCATATTGTATGAGTTTCTCCACAAAAATTCTCGGGTAGTTTATCTTGCCAAAAAGAGAAAGAAAGCCAAATGCCTACATAGACGTCGTCTCATTACCATACTAAAGGATAAAGGACTGGGGGCTAATCATCCTTACTTGCAGCCAGTGGCTGAATTGCGAAGGACGCAGATCAACATGGCCGTGTCGAGGCATATCAAAGGCGCTCCAAGCAGCCGCCAACGACACAGTTCAGACCACGGATCACAGCTAAGATGTTAGGTGTTGATTTTATGGAGGGAGGAAAACCGGAGAACCCGGCGAAAAACCCTCGAAGCACAAGAGAGATCAACTACAACTCTACTCACGTGAGTCCAAGCCCGACAACGGGGTCATTCCCGAGCGGTCACCCATCCAAGTACTAACCCCGTCTAACCGGGCTTAACTTTTTGGTGAGAGGCAGCGCGCTAACAGCACACGCCACCCGTGCTAGAAATGCGAATCGCCAAAAAACATTGAAGAATAGCTCCAATCAAAATAATATGTCACTGAACAACTGTTTGCTCTATGTAGAACGTATTCAGATGATAAAAAAATTGGGTTTATATGCACTTTAAATACAGGAGAGAATTTGTGGAAACACCACAGGCCTTCATCAGAGCAAAAACTGTATTAAAACTTGCATGTGTTGTTTTTTTTCAGGATTTAACAGATTTTAACACTGCTCATAATAAGAGACTATCGTCTATTGCAATTGAAGAAAGTGGTTCGAGTTTACCAAAATTAAAACGACGACGCATATCTCAAAATGTCTCGTATAAAGATGGCCATGACATCATAAATCCTGGTAAGACATGGACATCTGTTGGGTTTTTTGTTTCTACAGTACTAAATCCGTCAAAATTTCTACATTTCTCAAAAAAACACCCTTTATCTGACGAACCGGCTCCGTGTACAGGAAAAGAGTATACGTTTGAAAGTTGGAGTTGATTGGAATGGTACAGTAAAAAGTATTCAACCTTCCTCCGGATGGGTTTTTAAGTTTAGATAACCTTCCTCAAAATATATAGCGAGAATTTTGTGTTTTGCAACGTTCATAAATACTGCGTGACTTTTGCAGTACCTTGGTTTTCTAGGTTTTCCTAGGTAAGCTTTGGCATACTACAATAGCTACTATATAATAACTGACTGCTGCTGACTGATAGCCTGCCAACTACCCTCGACTGCTGCGAAGATACAGACATCACAGCAGACATCAGCGTACATGTCTCACACATGTAACTGCTACCACTGCCAGTGCTGCATAATTGTTGGTTAGCCAATGTTTTGCTGCAAATTGCATTTCTTCTCGACACCTTGCTTGATCAATTGTAACTTTCTCAGATTACCGAATGTGTTGTTTCACGTGTTTTCACTTTAAACCTTCCTCACTAAAGTAAACCTTCCTCTGAGTGGTACCCGCATACCCGCAGCTTTTTTCCAACTCTGACACCGGGCACGAAAGCCACTCCAAATAGGCCTTCTGTTCACACCTGTTCCGGCACGCCGTTTCGATCTTGAAAAAGCTACATTTTGTATCGAATAGCTTTTTGTGCCACCTCTGGGGAAGCCCTCGGACAGGAATGACTTAATGCGTTTACTAAAAATTTTAAACATAAATATCTGTATACAGTAGAGTTGGTAAATAATTCACACGAAGTCATTCACTCATAAACTGATTATTATTTTATCTTTTTTCTTTGTATAGAGGACATTGATCCTTCCGTTGGCAAATTCCGTAACATGATTCAAACGAGTATTGTTCAAGCGAAGGTATAAAACAATGTTTTTCGGTACACAAGAATAGCGTAATGGCTTAAAACACGCTCCAGTCAAAATACTTTGAGTCAATGGGTGATGGAGGGTTGGGGAATAGCTCTTCATAAAGTGTTCAATTTGTGGTGTTAAGTATACGGCTAGTGATGGTTATATTCTACAGAATTTCTTCCCCTTCAAAATTTCAAAATGTGAAATTTTTTTGTTATTTATAAAAGGTCTCACAAGTGAATATCTTTGACAAGTGTACGTCTCTCATGAAGCGACCACAAGATTGCTTTTATATTTTTAAACCACGTAATCAATCCTTACATTAAAAATGGAAATACCTTCGCACTTCTTCTTCTGTAGTTTGTTGCGTATTACTGTATTTCTGTAGCCGCTACCGAAGCCTGAGAAAATTCTTTGTTGAAAACTGTACATAAATAGTATAATTTAGCTTTAAATGGCATTTATTCATAATACAATGGATGTTTATCCCAAATCGATACCAACAGACGAAATATACATTAAGAATTGGCGACGTATATCGCTAGACTTTCCTCACGCTTCAGTAGCGGATACAGAAATACAGTAATACACAACCAACTACAGAAGCGGAAAGGTATTTCCATTTTGACTGCTTGGCGAATACAGGGCCATTAATAAATGTATTAAGCTTTTCTTTCTTCTCATTCTAGGATCCACGGCACGTAGTGAAATTAGGCAGTATGACAGAGAGCATAACAAAAAGGATGAACAGTTTTGCTTATAAGGAAGAACTGTACGCCGACCTGCCGGCTGTTGCCCTCGACGAACACGACGTCGGTTTACATTCGGTACAAGTCGGAAGTCGGGTTACGGCTGCGCCCGACGTGGAGGGTCCCGATTACGTCATCGAAACCAAAACCGTACACGAAAACACTTTCGCTCCTTCATTGCCACAGGAGGCGCCGAAAAAGAAATACGCAAAAGAAGCGTGGCCTGGGAAGAAACACGGCTCGTCACTTTTAATGTAAACTAAATAATATTTTTATCTGATCGATGTTCTGGTATATAGTGGTCAAAAATGCAATTTTTAACTACTTCGCTATGTTCATTCAATGCTCTGATTGATTCCGCTTCGTATATCGTGTGTCAATTTTGAACAAAGTGCCAAGGTTGAGAGCACTTTGGTGGATTTGTTCCATCGAAGTAAATTACGATGACTGAACGAGAACGCTGTATTAAGTTAGTGGACTTTTTGCTTGCTCCATTATTCACTCACTCGATCTCTCTATCACTCGCTCTTTTTTTGCCGTCTGTCTGTTTGCGCGTCTGCCTCTCTGTCTGTGTGACTGTGTCTGTCTGTCTGTGTGACTGTGTGTGTGTGTGTCTGGCTGTCTCTGTGACTGTGTGTGTGTCTGTCTGCCTGTCTCTGACTGTGTGTGTGTCTGTCTGTCTGTGTGTGTGTCTGTCTGTCTCTGTGACTGTGTGTGTGTGTCTGTCTGTGTGTGTCTGCCTGTCTGTCTCTGTGACTGTGTGTGTGTGTCTGTCTGTGTGTGTGTCTGTCTGCCTGTCTCTGACTGTGTGTGTGTCTGTCTGTCTGTGTGTGTGTCTGTCTGTCTCTGTGACTGTGTGTGTGTGTCTGTCTGTCTGTGTGTCTGCCTGTCTGTCTCTGTGACTGTGTGTGTGTGTCTGTCTGTGTGTGTGTGTGTCTGTCTGTCTGTCTGTGCGTGTTTGTTTGTTTATTTGTCTGTTTCTGTGATTGTCTGTCTGTCTGTGACTGTGTGTCGGTCTGTGCGTGTTTGTTTATCTGTCTGTCTGTCTCTCTCTGTGTCTGTGTTTGTCTGTCTGTGTCTCTCTGTTACTGTGTGTCTATCTGTCCTTCCAGCTCCACCCTCCTCTTCATACATACATACTGTACGCTATTAATTCTTTGTTAAAAGATGGAACATTATGTAATAATCAAAATCCCAGATGGTCGATTATTGTGTTGTACACAATTGCCGTTGTTTCCGGACATATTAAAATCTGACCTTAATAATGATGTAACGATGTAGGATACATTCTTCGAATATGTTGAACAAAGAAAGATAACATTCTAAGACATGGTCCTTTCTCGTACTTAAGTATACGTTCCGTGATCGCTTTTGATATATTTTTCATACTATCCTTCGTGAAGTCAAATCGTGAAATAATATCAAATATTGCTCGAAAGGCTTTCACGTGGTTTTTGTGATAAGTTCCTTGGTCTCCTCGTATTAGGTTCACGCCATTTGAAAACGCAGTTTTGCACCTATTGTCGCCAAGGTTACAATGCTTAGGACGATAGTGCCACTCGCATGGCAGAATGTATACCAAACCTTAAAATTAAGAAAGAAATAATAAAAGTAAAAAGAAGAAAATTAAATGAACAAATGAAAGAAATACGAAAAGGGAAAGGTTTTGTTGGGTGAATAACTTCACAGTCGGACGATTGAGCAAATTATATGCAATGGATGAATGAATGGGCAAATGGACGAAAAAATGGATGATAGATATCGTGTTTCATATTTTCTATATAGACGTTTAAATTAAGGTGGCTCCACACAGTTTCTTGAAAAATGGAAAATACAAGTTTGAGAGTCCAAAATACGTTATTAAACAATTTGGAAAAAGAATAAAACTAAATGTTATGCATAGTTAAACAGTCTGACAATCAAAAACTGTTACCAAATAAATAACAACAGTTGTTGCTATGGCAACAATGACTTTTCAAAATGGCTGCCAATTACCCTTCAAACTAATTTAATTCGAAAAAAACTTTGGTGACCCCCAATATTTTTTTTCATTAAATAGGCCGATTTTAAAAAATAATGTAGAACGAAATTTTTTAAAAATTAACAAACATGATTTTTCCAGGGAAAAAATTATTCCTTCTACAGATTTTTTTTTAAATCGGCCAATTGATCACTCGTAATTCAAGAAAAGTTTTAATGAAAAAAAAATTGGGGGTCACCAAAGTTTTTTTCGGATTAAATTAGTTTGAAGGGTAATTGGCAGCCATTAATTTGAAACGTCATTGTTGTCATAGCAACAACTGTTGCCTATTTATTTGGTAACAGTTTTTGATTGTCAGAATGTTTAACTATGCGTATAAACATTTAGTTTTATTCTTTTCCCGAATTGTTTGATCACGTGTTTTGAACTCTCAAACTTGTATTTTCCATTTTTCAAGAGACTGTATGGAGCCAAGGCCCGCAATAGTAACCAGTAATAAAAAAGGTAATTAATCTCTAATTTCCCCCCAAACAGGGGAAATTTCTAATTTTCCCCGATTAGCATGCATGAGCAAACATCAAACAGTACTCTTTTACACAACAAAGAAATGCATTATTATAAGATAATCATGGTATTACAAACTAATACCATGACATGTCGGGGAAATTAGTGATTAAATGTCCCCTCAAGCCTCGGGAGGATTTGTGAAAGTCCCTTGGGCCGTCCACAAATCCTCAGTCCCTCGGCTTTCGGGGACAATTTAATCACTAATTTCCCGACATGTCATGGTGTTATTTATAATAATTTTATACGTTGAAAACTACTGATAAATTGCATTTACTATACCTTGTTGATTGTGGAATAATATATTCAAAACATCTTGATCTTCGTAAGCGTCAACAGGTTTCCATTTGTTGCGTATATTTATAATTTTCTCGACAAAATTAAACTGTCTCATTCTTGTCAAATTCATTAACATCACGTTGTTACTAATACCCAGTTCTCCAAAAGTTGGGAATGGAGTGGAAAGACCATGCTTTGTTCCTTTATTTAAGTCTTCTGGGTCTTCCAATTGAGTTAATCCAATCATTTGAGTAGCACTGAATTCTTTGAAGAAACGCGAAAGGCTTTCAATCGAGTTTAAACTGATACTGTCTGAGTCGAGATAAATTACGGTGTCACTTGTCTTCAGCAACGACTAAATAGGATGATACGTATACAAGAATTATCCCCTTCAGCTTTTCCCTCTTTCACTCACTCCGTCTGTCCTTCCCTCCTTCAATTCCGTCCTTTCTTCCTTCCCTGCTTTCTTCCTTGTGTGTGTGTGTGTGTGTCCCCGTCCGTCTGTGTTTTTTATCTCTTTTTTTCGATAGTTCGACTCTCTCATTGTGTACACGCGTAAAAATCTCGCAAGTTGTTACAGCATTGTTGCCTGAACAATGCTGTAACAAGTTGTTGACATATGTGAACAACATTGATAAATGAACAACATTGTTCATCATTGTTTCAACAAGTTGTTACAGCTTGATGAAACAACAACCGTTGTTCACGCATGTTGTAACAACCGAAGAACGTGTTGATACATCAACCATGTTCACCATTGTTGTAACATTGTTGTTCATCGTTGTTATTTCGTCATGCTGTTACAACATGTTGTATCATGTGCGAGCAACGTTGTTGCTATAAAAATGTGATGTTGGAACAACTTGTTCATGACTGTTGATTTATCCGTGAACAAGTTGTTCGAACCATAATTGAACAACTTCTTGACAACTTGTTCACGGCGAGCAGCACAACATTGTTCACGCCTGTTGACAACCGTGAACAAGTTGTGCGTTTTTACGCGTGTAGTTGGCTAAAACTTGCTTACCGGAAGAAAAAACCGCTGCTGCGAACAAAGACGCCCTATGTTTTTCCATTCTTGGTTGTTTTTCTTTGGAAACCATAAGTCGTAAACAGTGCATCTAAATTTCGCTTCAAAACTAGACAAAACGTAACCTCCACGAAGACCTTTTATCCAATAGAAGTTTGCACACATGGTAGAAAAAAAGTTGTTGAGCTGAACTTGGACCTCTTGCTGGAGATGTTTTTCGACAAATATGTGAAAGTTTATTCTGCAACTTGTGAACATTAGAATTGATTTAACCATGGTAATCACCTTGTTTAGACCAATTTGACAGACGGTTGTTGCAACGTCGATTGGCTCTGCAATCCTGGTGTAAACAAAGTGAAAATAAATATTTAATTAACAATTAGACAACGACCCTGAGTTTTGTCTTTAAAAATTAGTATAAACGTATACGCAAGTTGCTAGTCAATTACAAATGCTGCAATCTGATTGGCTACTCTGGTTGGTTGGTTCACAGAATGGAAATACAACCAGAAGTCCAACTCGAGTGACAACTTGTCCGCATTTCTTCAATGCGCAGGCGCGATATTTTACGCCATCCTACGCCATCCTACGCAATCCTGGCAAGTTCCCCCGGCAGTTTTAACCTTCTTTTGAAGGTCCAAACTGCCGAGGGAACTCGCCAGGATTGCGTAGGTGGCGAGGAATCAAGATGCGCGAGGCGACATGCGCGAGGACATAAACTTCAAAGGTTCCGACGCGAGTTGGACTTCTGGTTGTATTTCTGTTCTGTGGTTGGTTGGTTGGTGGTTGACCGCAGTCGGAGTCAGACAGAAGGCTCCTCTTTCGTTGGCTACTAGCCTAAGTAAGGCAAGGGTGGGTGCCACTCCTATCCCTGAGGGTGTTGATTTGATGGTCATGTTGGCTATACTCTACTCGATATCAATACGCCGGTGTTTTATATCACTCGTGTCTTTAAAGTGTCCATGAAGTGAAAACCCCATTGGTACTTTCGTTTTAATGCATAGCAGAGCATGGTAGAAGCATTCACTGAGAATTTCAAAGAAATTTGGGCTTCTCAGTAACAATGCCTTACAACTTTTGGGCCTTGTGCGCTCTCGGTCGGAACGAATGACTTTAACACAAAGGAAACTTTCCTGTCTGTTCCTATCCGTTGTGGAAGACTTTCCTGAGTGGAATCTAGCCTTAATGCATAGTTATCATTTTGCGTATACGTGTATTCCATGCAGAAATGCGTATTCCAGAAATGAAAAAATTTATACGCCAGATTCATTTGAAATTTTCAGTGAATGTTCCTACCATGCTCTTTTGTTTATTAAAACAACAATGCCAAAGAAGTTTTCACTTCATAAACACTTAACCCTTTATAGTCCGTTTCAGCTTGCTTTTGAAATCCGATACGTATAATTGAAATGAACATTCCGAACTTACGTTGCAATGTTCCGAACTACGTTGCGAGGTAGATACAAATTTAAGTCGGCAATTTGTTTCTGCTTAACCAAGTATCTATTATTATATCCTATACAACAAATAATCTTCTTCTCCGTGATTTTACCAAAGGAATTCAATTCAAAGCTTATTAAATTCGAACTTCACGACCAACTTCACAACGAACTTCGCGAACTTCCGTACCAAGTTCCCAATCTTCCTTAAAAAACAAATTTCAAAAGCACTGAGCTGAAACTGACTATAACAGGCAAGTTTCTGCAAGAGGTACCCAGTTGACAAGTAAAATCGTCTGGCGTTAAGCCCCGCCACAGACGACCAAGTTTTTCTTGACAAGTTCCTTGGTAACTTTCCTTGCTCGTGTGTACGATGAACACGTTTTTTTCAAACAATTTTCCTTGACAAGTTATAATTGCTCGTGTGTACGGTTGGACAAGTTTTCCTTGACAGTAATGATCGCGTAATAAGCTTCGGAGATGAGTTGTCAAGTTTTCCTTGACGACTATACACACGAACAAATTTCCTTGTTCAAAAGCTGGCATGACCAGCTTTTGAACAAGGCTCCTTGTCAAGGAAAAACTTGTCAATTTGTGTCGTGCACACGAACAAATAAAACTTGTCAAGGAAAAACTTGTCGAGGAAAACTTCGTCGTCTGTGCGGGACTTTAGCCAGAGTAAAATATATAAGGACAAAAATGTCCAATTCCCTGTCAAAGGGTTAAGTCGCCCCTCAAAACATGTCTACATACCGTGTATGGTCGTGTTTCGTAAACGTCAATGATACAGAGGTCGGTTTTTTTCTAGATATCGCTCCTTTTCTCTTTACTATCGAACCGTTGTCACTTTCAATTTCATCATCGAGTATTGGCCTGAGAATGGTAAGTTTTGGCTTTTTGGTGTGAGTCACTGGTCTGGTGCTGTTCAATACTGTATAGAATATATAGCATATAAAGACAAACAACAAAGTATAAATAATCTTTGTTTTGCGTCGCTTAGATACGTAGTAAAATCTCCTCAGTTTTCGTATGCAGGTCATCTCGTCGCCTCCTCTTCCAACTGAAATGTTCTGTAAGTAATAGATATAATATGAGCGGCCGAACTGTGTGGGATTTATTGTATGTTACTTATCAGGCCCTGTTTACAAGAAGGATGTAGGGTTACCCTAGCACCCGGGTCAAAGTTAGGGTCACCCTGCACTAATAACAAGATGACGATGATGATGAAGACGATGGTTATGATGATGATGAAGATGGTGATGATGATGATGATGATAATGATGATGATGATGACGATGACGATGAAGACGATGGTGATGAAGATGGTGATGAAGATGGTGATGATGATCTGGTGATGATTCACAAGATCTGTGCAAGATCAGTGACAATCAGAGTGACAATACAGAACATTATGTAATCATTTAATTAGTGTAACTGTTTATCATCAAGCATAATTACAATATACGCCAGATCCAGAACGTATATCATCGTCTACTCACAGCTGTGTGTCGATAAAGCCCCGCACAGACGACCAAGTTTTCCTTGACAATTAGTTCCTTGGTAACTTTCCTTGCTCGTGTGTACGATGAACAATTTCCCCCCCAAACATTTTCCTTGACAATTTAGAATTGCTCGTGTGAATGGTTGGACAAGTTTTCCTTGACGGCAATGGTCGCGTAATAAGCTTCGGAGATGATCTTGTCAAGTTTTCCTTGACGACTATACACACGAACAATTTTCCTTGTTCAAAAGCTGGCATGACCAGCTTTTGAACAAGGCTCCTTGTCAAGTAAAAACTTGTCAATTTGTGTCGTACACACGAACAAATAAAACTTGTCAAGGAAAAACTTGTCAAGGAAAACTTGGTCGTCTGTGCGGCACTTTCTGATTAAACTAGAGAAATAGTCTGTGGCAGTTTTGTAATCTTAACTCACGTACAAATTTAACAAATATCATTTCTAGTAAACGAACTTGTAAACAGTGTTGATTGAACAAAACAAAACAATTGAATAAAACGAGAAACTTACCAAACGAATTCCCAACCGCAGTTACCAAACGTAACTGTTGTGATAGTATTTCGTCTCTCGCTTGTCAATTACGACTTAACCGACTCGTGTTTACCACAGTGGCCATTGTAAAGACGAATCCATGTATATATAGATGCAATATTAACATTTTGAGCTATATCTCTTGGTCACAAAGACTCTTTACTCTTACGGAATTTGTTTCCTTCCTGTCGACGCTGGTTCACTTGCATTTCTTCCATTAACTCTCTTGCAAGTCAGGATTCCCACTTCTAAATCTTTTAAGAGGAATGAATGATAACTGCTTGTTGTGCGTCAATGACACTCTGAACTATGTTAACCACTTAGAATATTTATATTCAACTGCGAAGACATGCTTCATTTGATTCAGTTGTATAGATTAGATCTCGTAATAGGATATCTTTATATTTGTCCACTTAACTTTAATCGGCTGAATTTTCTTTCGACGTTATCGGAATCTACCTCATATTGTGTCAATATGGTTGTAATTTTGGCTTAATGCAAAGCTCGTAAATAGGACTAAATGAATACCAAATACATGCGAGAGACGTGTTTGCACTTCGGGGGATTAAAGTGTTTAGTTGGCTTTTGGGAGGCACATGCTGTTAACACGCTTTTTCATCGTTCATTTCAGTTCGAACGAAGCAGACTATTTTGCTCATCAGATAATTTTACGTTGGCTAACTCCAGACTATTTTACTCTGTCTAACACCAGACTATTTTACGCTGTCTAACACCGGACTATTTTACTCTGTCTAACACCAGACTATTTTACTATGTCTAACACCAGACTATTTTACTCTGTCTAACACCAAACTATTTTACTCTGTCTAACACCAGACTATTTTACGTTAACACCGGACTATATTACTCTGTCTAACACCAGACTATTTTACTCTGTCTAACACCAGACTATTTTACTCTGTCTAACACCAGACTATTTTACTCTATCGATCTAACACCAGACTATTTTACTCTGTCTAACGCCAGACGATTTTACTCTGTCTAACACCAGACGATTTTACTCTGTCTAACGCCAGACGATTTTACTCTGTCTAACACCAGACGATTTTACTTGTCAAGTGGAGAGCCCTCAGTATAGTAAAGGAGTTAAGGCCAGTCTTTGGGTGAGCGAACGGTTGGGATAGTTTGAAAACTGATTACAATAGACCAACCAATAGATGTGTACAAAATCATCACACCCATATAATGCTTAATTTAGGATCAGCTTTTGTTTTAGGATAGAGTTAATTGAATTTTCCTGTCATACGACAGGCAGGCAGACAAATAAACAGACAGACAGACAGACAGACAGACAGACAGACAGACAGACAGACAGACAGACAGACAGACAGACAGACAGACAGACAGACAGACAGACAGAAGACAGACAGACAGACAGACAGACAGACAGACAGACAGACAGACAGACAGACAGACAGACAGACAGACAGACAGACAGACAGACAGACAGACAGAGTAAGTAAGTGATGAAGCAAGTGAAAGTTCACTAACTTAATACAGCATTCTCGATCAGTCATCAGAATTTAAAGGCGAGCCTAAAAGAGAGTATTCATACAGTTCGGACGCGAATATTGTATATAACTTAAAGAAAATTCAAAAGAAATGAATATTTAATCAATATCTGTAAATCGCATACAGATTCGTCCTGATTTACATAAACTTTTTCGTCAATTTACTAAAATCACGCCAACTTGAAAAATAGTTTGAAAACATGGCTATTTAGATGCGTCCATTTGATAATAGATAAAGCATTCGCAGCCGATCTGTATCTGATTTACTACGGCTCACTTGCAGCTCGCCTTGTAAATCACATTCAGATCGCTGCTCATGCTTTATCTATTACTTATTGATTCACGTTGTTCAATTTTTTTCAACAATCTTTAACATATAAGACAGTGGCGTAACTCCTATAGGCGCTGCCCGGCAAGAGCCGGTGGCGCCCCCTGTCACAGGGGGGGCCCTGAGTCGATGTCGGATTTCCTTTATGGGGGGGATTTCGACATTCCGTCATTTTCACGTATTTATTGGAAAATAGTCGGTACGAAAATGGATTTCTATTCTGCTGCTTGTCCCAGGCCTTTTGCTCACGGTCAAATGACCGTTTTTGCGGATGCCCAGTCCATCGTGAAGTTTTCTCTGTCAAACGGCGGGATATAAACTATATTCTTGATATAACACGGCTTCGCCTGCCGGTATCAACGCGTAACGGGTTGATAAATATTCTTATAATCTAACAAACGTTTGATATAATGATGAATTTCCCAATTAACTTTTATACCGAAGTTATACCGATTAATTTTTTGGAAAACTTCCTCGCAGAAATCGCCGAAAATGCACTTCTGGCCCCCAGGGCCGGGAGGGGGGCCCTTTTCAGTTTGGGCCAGGGGCACCCTAGCCCAAAGTTACGTCACTGATATAAGAAAATGATTAACGTAAGCTCTCTAATGTGGCTTTATTGAATTATGTAAATACAGAGCAGCTTTATACGGGTAACATGCAAACCGCAGACGCGTTGTTTTGCGCGGCAAAGCCTTAATTGTTTTAAAACAAACAAAAAACGTATTCCAGCCAACTGTGCTGGGAGAAGTTGAATGTATTATTGTAAACGAACTTTACTAAATATAAAACTGAAAGTAATGCAATGTTACACAGTTTATAAAGCGAAGCGAGTTTCATTGCTGGTCGAACAACAGCTGCGTTCAAGCAAAATGTTGTAAGGCAAAACGACGTCTGAAGCCGTTTGCTTCCAACAACTATTCCATCGCTCTCGTAATGATTTTAAAAGAATGGCATGTAGCGCCTGAAGTTATCGTCTTTTTGCCAGTTGCCAAGCAAAAAAAATAAACGCGATTTTGAAACTAGTTAATAATTTGTTTTTCACGCACCCACAAACCACAATATTTTGCTCGTCCAATCATATCGGCTACACCAGGTTTATAAATATATAATCAATGGTATATTCCACCCGTATCAATTTAACAGCTCAGTGCAAAAAATATCGTCTGTCTTGCTGTAAACAGTACACAGAGAAACATATAAGCTTACCAATATGAAACAGTTATGTCTGCAGGCCGTCCTTGAATGGTTCTTCTCTTTTCTTATCCTCGTACAACTTGAAACAAACAAGATTTCTGCAGATCCATTTCGAAACCAGTGTACTCGAGCAGGAAAATTCTCCAACAAACACAAAGGTACGTCCATTACTTACTATTTGTAAATCATTAAATCTATTTTAAGAAGGGGAAAAAATCTTGTTAATTAATTTAATGCCAGATATTTGTTTCAAACAGAGTTTAGTTTAAAATAGAACCTTTTCAGAGTTGATATAACGATAAATTTTGAAAACTTGTCGACGACCTAAAGCCCGTTTTCACTTACTGTTAGAGACATTTAACTTTTTTTTTATTTTATTGTAATTGCCCATATATAATTATGATATTTATTTATATTACATGGTTTTTTTTAGTATTGTATAGGGCTAGGGGCCTACGAGAAATATGTACAAACTTTTAATTAGGACAAACATGCAAAGCGACATTTATTTGTTGTTGTTTTATGAGATCTATTTAGATTGGAACTAATCAGAAATCTATTTAATTCTTTGAATAGCAACTCTGATTTACGCAGACGTTTGGCAGACATTTGTCAAGCTGAAATGTTCAGAGAATATTTCTGAACACCACTCGCTATTAATAGCATCCTACGGGGTTGTTTACATGAGCCGGGCTAGCCCGGTTAACTGGGCTCACGCGATTGATTAGGATCTCACTGTGGATTTGAAACTCGCGTAAACTAAATGTACAAAGAAAAATCGATTTAGTTTAGATGTAAACGAATCCTAACGTTGATTAATGTCACTGTCATGGCAACTGCATGTCGTCACAACAACACAATTAATATTTAAGACATTTAATAGTGTTGGTATATAACCTAGGACCCCAGAGAAGCAAAGTAGTTAAACTCAGGGCTCCAGGGCTCAGGGCTCAGGGCTTCGAGACTCGAACCCAAATAGCCGAATAGCCAGACGACAGACCGAGGCCGCTTATGACATTTATACCTGGGAACGAGTCAAAACCACTGATCAAAACCAAAACAAGTACACATGCACAACTTACGACTTGTCGCAGATACTTCATGTAATATTTCATAAACGAGTGGGAGAGTTTTACCGGGGTTTATACAAACACGAGAGGACAATGAAAATCACGAGGCCGTCATGAAACACGAGAGAACATTGAAAATTACGACGTAATAGGCCGAGTGATTTTTGTTGTTCTCGAGTGTTTGCAACCCCTGGTAAAACACGATACACGAGTTTATGAAATAGCTTCTCAATCGTCAATTATAGTAGAGGG